>JBBPCY010000109.1:36489161-36500829 GCA_037974405.1 Brachyalestes nurse | reverse complement strand
TTTTCTTGTTATAAATCATCAACAGAATGCAATCATATGGAAATCTTATAAAGTTATATTTTATTACTGCTGTATGCTAATTAAAATATAACATTATTAAATTAGGTCCTCTCACAATCTGCTGATCCTTAGGCAGAACTCACCATGCAGCAAAACACCTTTAAGATTGTGCTGAAGCAGCTGGAAGACTCTTTGCTGGCCCGTCTCTCAGCTGCTTCAGGGAACTTCCTCGGGGACACAGCACTAGTAGAAAACCTGGAGACGACAAAGTGCACTGCAACTGAAATTGAGGAGAAGGTCAATTTTAAAGATTCTCTACTACAACATAATTATTTTCTTTTTTATAGCAATTCAGTTATTAACCTTGCTATACATTTTTTAGGTGTGCGAAGCAAAAATAACAGAAACTAAGATCAATGAAGCAAGAGAAAACTACAGGCCTGCATCTATTCGTGCTGCTTTGTTGTACTTCATTCTGAATGATCTTAATAAAATTAATCCAATCTATCAGTTCTCTCTAAAGGTAAAGTTATGTTTCTTGTTCTATAACTAATTGAATGGAGACATTGATTAGACAGTTACAAATATTTGTCAATATTTCAGGCATTTAATGTGGTGTTTGAGGTAGCAATTCTCCAAACTGAGCCAGCAGATGATGTGAAACAGCGAGTGAACAACCTTATTAATGAAATAACCTACTCCATCTTCATGTATACCAACCGCTGCTTGTTTGAGAAGGATAAGCTTACGTTCATTGCTCAGATCGCCTTCCAAGTATGTGGATATATATACACATTATTTCTGTTAGGTCTATTCAGGGAAACATTTAAGCACTTGCTTAACTTACAGTTAAACACCTCAGGAGATAGGACTTATCTTTAAATACTTTTACAATGTGCTATTAATTTCTCTATTCATAGATATTGGTCATGAGGAAAGAGATCAGCCCTGTAGAGCTGGATTTCCTGCTGAGATTCCCCTTTAAAGCAGGCTTGGTATCACCTGTTGATTTTCTTTCCAATCAAGGATGGGGTGGCATACAGGTTTGTAGAAACAGTACACACCTATGAGATGACATGATAATTAAAACACTATCAACTAAAACTGAGATTAAATTAATAACTGCGTAGGCTTTGGCTGAAATGGACGAGTTTAAGAACCTGGACAGAGATATAGAAGGGTCAGCCAAGCGCTGGAAGAAATTTGTGGAATCTGAGGCTCCAGAGAAAGAAAAATTTCCTCAGGAGTGGAAAAACAAGAGTGGCTTACAGAAACTGTGTATGATTAGATGCATGAGACCAGACCGTATGTGCTATGCTGTCAGGTAAGAGAATACATTTTTTAAGAGTGAATTTTTATTATTTTTTTTTGATTGCAGTTAATATGCTTACTAAGGACTGCTTGTTTGGTATTGCTGTGAACACTGCAGAAACTTTGTTGAGGAAAAGCTAGGGAGCAAGTATGTGGAGGGCCGCAGTGTGGAATTTGCTGTTTCCTTTAAAGAGAGCAGCTCTGCCACTCCCGTGTTCTTCATCCTCTCTCCTGGAGTTGACCCCTTAAAGGATGTAGAGGCACTAGGTCTGTAAAAGCAGCAGAATTAAGAATGACTCCTTCCCATCTTTTTATAATACTTATATTCAAGCAGCTTTAACAGAAGGCTGTTTCATTAACAGTTTCATTTTCCATTCCCTTTTCCACACAGGTAAGAAGATGGGATTTACCTTTGATAACGGAAAGTTCCACAGTGTGTCTCTGGGTCAGGGTCAGGAAGTAGTGGCTGAGGCTGCCCTAGACCAAGCAGCAGTAAAGGGACACTGGGTCATTCTGCAGGTATCTACCAGCAGAGTGCACTGTAGTGTTCTTTTTAGAAACTCCTCATAAAGTGGCAAATTCCAAGTTGTGTAATTTGTTTTGAAAGTGTGTCTGTATTACTCATTTTAAAGTAGCGCCATATCCATATGGCTTTGACTTTCTTTGGCTATTTTAATGTCAGCATAACATTTTTAAGCATTATTAGGCCAAACTGAATATACAGCATTTTCTTCCTAGAACATCCATTTGGTGGCAAAGTGGCTTGGAAGTTTGGATAAGCGGGTAGAGAAGTACAGTATTGGTAGCCATGATGATTACCGCGTGTTTATGAGTGCTGAACCAGCCCCTACACCTGAGTCCCACGTTATCCCACAAGGTTTGCTGGAAAATGCCATCAAAATCACCAATGAGCCACCCACTGGCATGCACGCCAACCTGCAAAAAGCACTCAACCTCTTCAATCAGGTGACTGCAGTGTCACACTTGCTCAAGAGTGTAAATCTGATTGCAGTATGACATTATCAGCATTGTCATATATTAATGTCAATTCTTTGTGCTTTCAGGACACATTGGAAATGTGTTCAAAAGAGTCTGAGTTCAAAGTTATTCTGTTCGCTCTGTGTTATTTCCATGCTGTGGTGGCTGAGAGACGTAAGTTTGGAGCACAAGGTTGGAACAGGTCTTACCCTTTCAACAATGGAGATCTTACCATCTCCGTCAATGTGCTTTACAACTACCTAGAGGCCAACCCAAAGGTAAAAGATGCCATCAAAATCACGTTTACTTCATTCTGAATTGCTGCAACAATTTGGGCAACGAGATGCCAGAACCCTGAATTTATCTAATCAGTATCCAGTTTCTACAGCATAATATTTTGGTTAGGTTCCATGGGATGATCTACGCTACTTGTTTGGTGAGATTATGTATGGCGGCCACATCACTGATGACTGGGACAGAAAGCTGTGTAGGACATATCTGGAGGAGTATGTTCATCCAGATATGCTAGAGGGGGAGCTGCAGCTTGCTCCTGGCTTTCCTGTACCACCCAACTTAGACTACAAGGTTGGTTTTAGTCTTGTGGGATAAAATGAGCTCTTTACGAAGCTCAAAGTATAGCATCTAAGGTCTATCAAAAATACAGTTCATGTGGTGTAAACTGTCAGTTCATCAAATTGATGATGGTGACAAAGTTAGGAATATTTTGCACATAGTTTTCAGATGTCATCTCTGATTTATGACAAGGATACTAAGGGGGGGTGACTGTACTGAATAACTGCATTGTCAATTTTGCAACATAAGTCATACTTTTTCAGGGCTATCATGAATATATTGATGAGATGTTGCCACCTGAGAGCCCATACCTGTATGGATTGCATCCTAATGCTGAGATAGGCTTCCTAACCATCACTTCTGAGAAGCTTTTTCGTACAGTACTGGAACTTCAGCCCAAAGAGTCTGACTGTGCTGGAGGTGGAGGTGTTTCCCGAGAGGAAAAGGTACTCTGACAAAAACTACAATGTGTTTATTTTATTATTTTTTTTGAAAAAGGCATATGAAAATGAAGACTGTTCTTGGTGCTGAGGCTTTGCAATATTTCAGGTGAAGTGCATTTTGGATGAAATTTTGGAAAAACTGCCAGATAGCTTTAACATGATGGAGATTATGTCAAAAGTGGAAGAGAAGACTCCCTTCACCATTGTCGTGTTCCAGGAATGTGAGAGGATGAATTTACTCATCAATGAGATTTCGAGATCTTTGAAAGAACTGAATTTAGGTCTAAAGGTTAGTGCTTGCATTTTGTGTGGGGGGGGGCATGCAAAATGGTTTAACAGGAGCATTATTGAATGTCTGAATGTTTCAGGGAGAGTTAACCATCACTACAGACATGGAAGACTTGGGGAATGCCCTGTTCTTGGATACAGTTCCAGAGTCATGGACAAAACTAGCTTATTTCTCTCTCCAGGGGTTGGGAGGGTGGTATGCAGATCTCCTCCTTAGGGTCAAGGTAATAGAAAGACACAAACAACTTGTTAGTCCTAAAGCCTCCAAAAACATATCCACTAGCTCTTTGATGTCTGTAGTTAAGTGTAATTGCTACATTGTCTACTTTCTTTTTTTGTAGCAATTAGAAACATGGACAGCTGACTTTGCCATGCCACCTACAGTTTGGCTGGCTGGATTTTTTAACCCCCAGTCCTTCCTCACGGCCATTATGCAGTCCATGGCCAGAAAAAATGAATGGCCTTTAGATAAGATGTGCCTAGCTGTAGAGGTGACTAAAAAGAATCGAGAGGATGTGACCAGTCCACCCAGAGAGGGTGCTTTTGTCTACGGCCTTTTTATGGAAGGTGAGCATGTTTTGATTGTTCTAAAATGCTGTGAGTTGGTATTGGTTGTTGTTAGGACCTCCATATGTTAATAAGTGATCATTAAACCTTTATTATTTATATACACAGTCTCTACAGAACCAAAACAGGTTTAACATGAAACTTAAAACACACCGTCATACTGCATGAAACAAGACATATTGTTCAAGGCTCATTTTTGTAGACCTATTGGTACAACAAGTACAACATTAAAACTCAGACTAAAGGCTTGAAAAATGTGTGCAACACATCCATAACTGACATGCTGGTCTTTGCATAACACAATGAAAACATTCATTAAAAACACAAAAAAACTGAATGAGATTATAAAAATACTCTTGCAGATGGCTTGGCTTTCACAAATAATTTTAAAAAATCAGCTGATATGGAATTGATTTATTCTTTACACACTTTAATAACTCACTTGTCACTAAGTCAGAGTTTGCTCAACTCATTTCAGGTGGTGGGGGCTCTGTCCCATTTTTGAAGTTCATCTAGTCCACAGTTATGGTTGTAGTTATAGTTAATTGTAATAGTTAACAGTAATACATTAAATGTATTATTTTAGCTCAAGTTTCACAGTTTGAACTCAAGGCTAGAAACAATTGCCCCATGACTAAATGAAAAAAAAAAATGAAAGTGTTAAGGCCAACTGTGATAATTCATCTTTACTTACATCAGGGTTACGGTTAAGCGGAGGAAACACCTTGGCATGAGATGATGTAATGGAAAAGCTGCTGTACCTAGTGCTTCAGCGATTTAAATGCACCTCCTTTAACCTTTAGAATTCAATAAACTTCTGTTCCTAGGGGTATTACATAACCAGCCTTCAGATCTGTATCAAATGAGTGCATGGGAAAGAATTGGAAATAGTTACTGATAGGGTCAGGGCTTCTTAGAACCTCTTCAGCCCAGTAGAAACAGCATCTCAAAAAATTGCATTCTTAAATTATTTTTAAATAAATATCCTTACGTAAAAAAAACAAAACCAAAGAATTTCTATGAAAATGGTATGACACATCTTGCCTTTACATCTACTTCCATTAGCAAAACACATGCCACATGTAAAAACAAGCCTTTATATCATAACTAACAAATAATGGAGGTTAGGTTAGCATTAGAGGTCATTACAACACAGCGGCATTTTTGTTTAAAACAGGAATGTCCAAACTTAACACTGCCAGTCTCTGTGTTTACCCTGCTCAACTCACCCGATTCCACGCAGTCCATTGTCCAGTTAGTATGCTAGTAAGGGGAAAGTACTAAATTCAGCAATGCAACCCCACATGGACTGTACTCTTTGGTATGAAGTATGGTGGTATTCTCAGAATCTCTGATGTAAAACCCATTTTCACAGGAGCTCGCTGGGACACTCAGTCAGGTGTGATTGCTGATGCCCATCTAAAGGAATTGACACCTGCCATGCCAGTCATCTTCATTAAAGCTATTCCTGTGGACCGTCAGGAGACCAAGAACGTATACGAGTGCCCTTTGTACAAGACACGCATGCGAGGGCCCACCTTCGTTTGGACCTTTAACCTGAAAACTAAAGAGAAGCCGACTAAGTGGGTGCTAGCTGCTGTATGCCTACTTCTTAGTGTCTAGACTAGTGCAGAGACATACTGTGCAGTTAACATCCCATGGGCAGTTAGACTAAACAAAGTGCTTAGCACTTAACAGAAATGTGTTGAAACATGAAATTCACAGTTTTGTCTGTCATGTTTATGGTAAAGAATTCCCCAAATACAATGTGGTATATACTTACAATAAAAAAAAAACTTCTATGGAAAAGATTGGACACAGGAGACACATTCACAAGGGGGCAGTCTAATAGCATAAAAGAGACAACCAACAGGTATTTCAGCCTACGATAATCCAAGACTGCTAAAAGTTACAATTTCCTTTGTTTGAAGCTTGGCAATCCTTCCCGGGGGCAGAGTCTCTCTCCTATTGTCAATAATTAATCACAGTAGTTTTCTCTGGGGTACTACAGTGTTGATTAATCTTATATTATTCTGTGTAACATACTCAATGTTGGTTCAAAAATATTTTTTCCATTTGTTTCTAGCTTGTGTGACTAAATAAGGGGGTCACTTCGAGTGCAGTACAGAGACTGGAGCCTGACAGCACTGGAATAGTGCAAGGCCAAGTTTGTGCTGTGGTCTGGCCATGCTAGCCCTATGCTCAACTATGAGATGGGATTTAGGCTGGCGGAACCACTGCAGTGACACTGCACATTCTTAAGAACCCACTGTCTGCCAGTCTGGGGGTTTGTGTGTATCCACATTCATGGAAACTTTACATGTGCTAAAAATGAACAAATGGTCAGAAACCCCTTCAAAGTGCTGATTGCATTTTTGTGATCTTCTCCCATAGGTTTTAGTTTCTTAAAGCTACCAGATGTCACTGAAGTAGTGTAGACAGATGATGTAATTTTACACTGACATCTAATTTATGCAACATACTTTATATCAGAAAACTGACTGCTGAACAATAATTTTCAGTAGTTAAAAAGATACTTTTCCCCTTTTGAACTGAATCAAGTGCAGGGTGTGGTGTTTTCAATATTTGAGTGCAGATATTCTCAATTAGATTAACCAACCTGATATGGATTGTAAGGGCATGTGGCTCCTCAGAAAAAGTTTTTAATAAGAGGAGTGACCAGCTTCACCCACAACTTAACATAGCGGTTAGGCTGCTCAAAGGTGGAACTTGACACCTCTGTGGACCTCTGGTACAACATTTCTTGCTCCTGGAGAAGAGAGAAAACAGTAAATATAAAAAACACGTTTTGCACATAGCAAAGGAATTGTGTAAAGAAAAAGCGGCTGTAAAGCCCACTCTTACTAATGGGTGTGTTTTTTTTTGTTGCCATTTCCCAGAGTAGCAATCCTCATATTCTGCCAATACACACCGGAAACCCAAATTTGAATAATAACTGAAACTTGGACCTTGTTCTTGATAATTTATCAAGATTCAGACTGTTCATATTTGATGGGAATCAGCAGTCATTATTTGACTGCCCCTGCTATAAGGTTATACAACCTTCATCTGATAAGGACTGACAGGAACTTTAAGTCATCCAAAGAGTTAATGAGCCTCTGTGCCCATTTATGGTCACTCAGGCTTTATTACCACTCATAAATGGGTTTCCCAGAAGGATCACGTGGCCTTGGTCTATAGATACTTAAGCAGGTAATCTTATCCACAAAGGACCGGTGTGCATGTTTTCTTTTTAAACAAGCAGGAACACACCTGATTCCACTTGTTTATAATTGGTTGGTCTCAGCTCAAAACAATTAATGGGATGAGGTCCTACTTTGTTGGAATGAAAACCTGCAGCCACACCAGCCCCTTGCAGATAAGATTTGACACCAACGTATTAAAGAATGAAGGCTGCAAAAACAATCGACTTTCTAACATAGACCAACAACAATAAAAAAAAAAAAAAAAAGGGAAAGGCTGTGGTGTGGGTGTTGTGTGATTATATAAGACATCATGTCTGTAAAGATTTGCAATCATTAAATGAATGTTCAGGTTTCAGTATGTAAGAGTGCGGCAAACCTGCTGCAGGTAGGCCTGGAGCTCCTCATTCTCTGTTACTATGGCAATCTGAGCTTCTAAATCCCTGTGCACCGAGCGGTAACCAAAATTAGGAGAGCCAATAAGGGTGAGACAGGGGCAGTCTTTTCCTTCCATGTAGTACCACAGTCCTGTGAGAAAAGAATTAGAAGTTGAAGGTTTACTGGGGTAGTAAAAAAAACAGTTCCGAAAAATAGTTTCAGTTGTGTAGAGACACATGCACACGATTCCAATTGACCCAATTAGTAAAGGGCAGCATTTCAAAAAAACACTGCATGGTCATGTACACTGCACATTCAAACCAGGTTACTGGTTTTTCTGAAGAACCCAAAACATCTGTAAGCACAAAGATCTGCATGAACAGTACCCGGCATAAACAACATTATTTTAATTTGGCCATATTTCATTGCTGGCACAGGGTTTGTGAGCTCAATGACACGTGGCCTCCATTCAGCCTTTACAGGAAACCCTGAACATGAAATATGATATCTTGGCATTTCAGAACAAACAGATGCTTCAATGCCTTCAGTTTAAAGGCATACACCCAGCTTTAAGTGCAGACAGGGTGGACTTCTGAGCACTTTGTCATCAAAATTTCAATAGTGAAAAAGGAGCCTAAAGAAAGAACTAGGATGTAATACTTCAAACACCCAAAGACTTTACTAAATACACAGAGCTATTGCCCCGAGGTAACACTCTTTCACTGGATGTTGATGATCAGATGGCACATCAGATAACACAGCTGACAGGAAGACACTCAAAACATCTTCCTAATTGTCAGTTATACATCCCAAATGCGGTGGACATGGCACTCAATTTCAAAACATTTTAGTTAAAGTTACATCATGACTGTATTTTCTCTTTCTCCTCTTGCTTCCCTGTGTCCATCTCACTCAATCAGCCAGTCACCCTCACTTAGGCCAGCTCATTGTCTCTTGCCTGGGGTGAATAGGTCCCTTGTAGGCTGAGGGCCAGCGTCAGAATGCCAGCTAATGGTCATTGATTCTTTTTCCTGCTTGACCAAGGGGACCTCTGCACCCCGTCTATTCCCACTTCTGCTCCTCTGTTTACTAGAAATGACGACATTGACAGGGCTTGATCTAATAAGCGGGACTTCTCAACGAGAGCGTGAAATTGAATTCCACTGATGCTGCCCATATTTACTGAACTTCAGCTCTCTTTCTCTTGCTCCTTGCTCTATTCTAGTCTCTGCCCTCCCTCCCTTGCTCGCTCCCTCCTGAGAGCTCATCTTCAGGTCAGAAAACTGAGCGTACAAATGTTTTTGTGGCCATTTGGTTTGCACAATATGAATAATGTTAAAAAGACAGAGTCCTTGGAATTGCTTATTAAATCCATCACTACATATGTCGACTCCGTGAACAATAACAGCGGTCAAGGCTATAGATATGAACTGGAACAAAGACGAAGTTAATGTTGTTGTTTTTGGCATTTTGTGTTTGTCTTAATTTACTTCCAAGAACAGAAAAGCTAAAATGCCTCAAAAGTCAGCAAAAGCCAAAGAATCTCTGGACGCTGCATTCCTCTGGTTTACAGAGAAAACATCACAAGTGTCTGGCAGCCTCAGTGGCCTAAAGCAGAGCGGGAAGGGATCAGAGGGATCAGACAAGAGATGCTGGGAAAACCACTCATTTCATTAAAATGAGTTTTCCAGGTGTCCTGAAGTGTCCCTTTTAGGGTTTATTGAAAACTTGCTTTTAATAACACAGTATTTTGGGCGATAAAAAAAAAAGGCAAAGCATAAAAAAAAAAAAAAAAAAAGGCAAAGAGAAAGGGTCAAAACCCCTCACCCTTGGCATGGAAGGTCCAGTCAGGACGATGATACTCATGAAGGTGGACACGACCCTGTTGACCTAGCTCACACACCTTTATATAACAATAAGAAGAAAAAGATGATGACTTAAAAACACATGCAAGAGAAGTACTGCATTTTATCATAAGAACTAAGGACAGGTGACAAATGGAAAAATCTGAAAGTGCTGGGCCTCTAAAACCCTTGCCAAAGATTCTGTAAGTTTCAGCAAAGCACTGCATTGGAGGCATTAAACTTGTATTACATATTCTCTAAGCTGGTGGCCAGCGATGTGAAACATCAGTTCAAAATCACCTATTACTGTTCATAGCTTATGTCTTTAGATCTTTTCTACAAATAATTGCAGTTTCTACAATTGACGTCAGTTTAGTCACTGTTCCTATTGAAATGTAGGCAGTTCCGCAATCCACAGAGCATGGTAGGGTGGTAACTGTTGTAACATGCAGTACTTCTGTCAGAAAATATATTAATTTATTCAAGTTATCCATTAATATGTCACCCATCTATAAACATGTATAGAATGCCTAAGTAAGTAAGTGTAAAGTGTCCATTTGTCATACACGAACACAACACAGCATGGCACACAATGTGAACAGCACAAAATTGTTCTCTGCATTTCACCCATTCACGTAAGTGAAGCAGTGGGCAGCCAGCGACGCAGTGCCTGGGGAGCAGTGTGTGGGGAAGGTATCTTGCTCAAGGGTACCTCAGTGGTGCCACTGGCAATCCTGGAATTCAAGCCCATGACCTTACGATCACAGGGGCAACTCCCTAATCACCAGCTGTCCTAATAAACAGATATCAGCAAATAAGGATAATCAAAAACCTTGCTCACCTTTCTGTAGAACTGATGTGCAAGGTGAACATAGGCTTCAGGAATGGCGCCTGCCACCCCTTTGGCCCCAAAGAACCCGTTGACCTCTGGTGAGGCCATGAGGATGCGATAGTCTGCTGTAGCTCCCAGCAGCAGTTTCATGTAGGTTCGTGTCAGGTTAAAGTAACCTGAGGTCAAATAGACTGTGGAGTCTCCACCTGCCTCACTCAGCAGCTGCTGTGTTACTTCTTCATCCACTCGAATGCCCAAAGGCTTCATCTGAACAAGAGGGAACACCCAAGTATCACTGCGCTCTTCCCCACATTCCAGTTCCGAGTCTGAATCCCGCAAGTCGAGCATTTGCTGCCGGGTCCTGGCAGTGTTCATCACCTCCATAATCTGCCGCCGTGCTGAGGTTGAGAATTCCACTCGATTACCTGAGAATCAGATGTCAGACCGAGAGATGGATCTTATGGGTATATTCACCTCTTCTCAAGTTTACGGATAAGCTCTGCTCTGTCCAAAGTGGTCTCAAAAAACATACAGGACTAATGTGAATAAAATCCAAAATCCAGCTTTAGAAAATTGGACAAATGTCCACCATATGGCTGAAAAGTAGTTGCTGCAAACTTCATGCCTGAATTACGTCATACAGTGTAAGACCTATGGCAGGCAAATCCATTTGAGATTACTTAACTACCTTATGTGGTGTGAGGCAAATGGGTGATGGTTGTGGCCTGCAGTTTAGCGTAATAACTTTCCACCATTAGCCTTGTAGCCCTAGTGGAAATTTTATGTGGTAAACTTTGGACATGGCTAATGAACTCCATTTTGAGGTATGAGGAAATTTATGTAAGATGTTTCACCAAACTATCACTTCATTGCCAGCTACATATGCATCACTCTTTGCGTAATTTAAAGGCAGCAGCAGGAAAAAAAAAAAAAAAAAAAAATCAGCTACTGATGTACAGTGCATCCGGAAAGTATTCACAGCGCATTACTCTTTCCACATTTTGTTATGTTGCAGCCTTATTCCAAAATAGATTAAATTCTTTTTTTTCCTCAGAATTCTTCACACAACACCCCATAATGACAACATGAAAAAGGCTTACTTGGTTTTTGCAAATTTATTAAAAATAAAAAAACTTTCCCTTTATCCTGACTAGTCTCCCAGTTCCTGCTACTAAAAAACATCCCCACAGCATGATGCTGCCACCACCATGCTTCACTGTAGGGATGGTATTGGCCTGGTGATGAGCAGTG
>JBBPCY010000109.1:36469004-36489061 GCA_037974405.1 Brachyalestes nurse | reverse complement strand
ACCTTTCCCTCGGTACCGCCCCTTTTATGAAGGGACTACAATAATTGGTTAAGTCACGGAACGCGTGTCAGCATCAGGCAATCAGAGGCAGACTGCATTGCCTGTACAAGCGTGCACAGGAAAAAACTCTGGACTAGTCGCGTTCTATCAGGCAGAGTCGACTAGTGCCTCGGAAGTCGACTAGTATAATATATATATGTGCGCCATCCACACCAGTGTTGTGCCAGGTCACGCTGAAAAAGAACTAGTTAAAAATACAGTTCATTCAAATAAAAAATGAGTGTTTGTGTGTGTGTGTGTCTGTGTCTGTATCAGTGTCTATGTCTGTGCATTCAAATACGTTGACTTTAATTTTTGCAGCTTTAACAGCTTCCACTCTTTTCGAAAGGCTTTTGCCGTTTCTGTGCCCATTCATTCTGTAGAGCATTTATGAGGTCAGGCACTGATGTTGGAGGAGAAGACCTGGCTCACAATCTTCGTTCCAGTTCATCATGTTGAATGAGGTTGAGGTCAGGGCTCTGTCCAGTCCTGTCTAGTTCATCTACATCCGTTCTTCAACTAATCCAACCAATACTTTTGTCCCAATACTTTTGTCAATGTAATGTATGGTCTCTCTCTCTCTCTCTCTCTCTCTCTCTCTCTTACACTCTTCCTGTGTGTGTATGATGAGGGATTAGTGTGACTGTTCTTCACCTCCACTTCTTTCACTTTCTTTCTTCTCTCTAAGGACCGCTGTGTGAGTATTTGTCGGTGTCCACAATTAGAGTTGAGTCCACGGAGGGCTGTGTGACAGATAAGTAAGTTATTTCAGTTTTTTTTCTGTACTGATATCGTTTTAACTATTTGTAAACAGTGAGTCAGACTGTACTCTTACTGTTCGCTAGGCTAGACGAAGGAGCTAACGTTGCTAACAGCTCCCTGTGAAGACTTAGTAAAGTACATTTTAAGGCTGTTTAACAATAGTTGTGGTTTGACGTGTGTTGTCTTACACTGAATTTTTTAGTGTCCTAAAGTGCTGTGGGTATGAGGCTGGGCGGTAAAAAAAAATTCAAGGGTGAAATGAAATAAGGAAGTGGTCAACTGTCCCGTAGACTTCAAGACCTTAGCTATCTGCCTAGTTCTGTTTCTGACCCACGTATGTTACACAAAATAAATGACTGAGTTTCTGGACAGATTCCTTCATAAGTGAGTGTCCCATTACTGCAGGGGTTTTCTCTTTTTTGTGATTTCTCTACTGGTTCAGCTCATCAAGTTATGACCAAGTTCATTTACAGCAAAGAAAACACCAAAACGACCACAAAACAAATCTACAGTAAGAGTATAAGAAATGTCTTTATAATGGGGTGCAGTAACCTTAATAATAAAGATGTATATTAACATAAGAATCACTCTGACATGTGGTAATCTGTAGTATCCTGTAGTAAATGATAGTAACTTTCTGGGCGTACCCTATGACCGACAGAAATACTTTAGAAAGTCAAGTAGGTTAATTGTTATTTCAGCCTTATACACAGCATACAGTGAAGCAAAACATTCATCCAGGATCATGATGCAGATTAGCAAACGAAAATACCACAAGACTACACAAGTGCAGGCAGGACAAAACACACAAAGTGCCAAAAGATCTAACGTTAGAGGCAGAGCGCCAAAAAACAAGGGCAACAAAAATAACAGGAAAAAAAGCAGCTATAGTAACGCTACAGGTTTGCGTGAATACTGCATCATGGCTTACAGTATTTTAAGCAGCAGGGTCGTTGTGTGGAAAATGCAAATATAGAGATTGACAGCCATAAATAATAATTCCGTTAATAATAGCAGCAGCAGAAAAGAAAATGTGGAGTATATGATACTAAGGAGTGTTTACAGATGTGTTTACAGTGGTGTTTACAGTGGCTTCATCGCATAATAAAGGCACAGTAGACAGACTTTTTGTGAAAAAGAAAAAAAAGAGCTGTTACTAATGAGGTGACGATGAGTCCTGTCCCATATCTTCTCAAATTCATTAAATAATACGAGACAGATCATGAAACCTGACATTCAGCCATTCTCAGACCTTTGAGTAAAATGTATTATATATATGTGTTCTTTTCCACAGTAGCTTCAGGATGGAGGAAGAAACTTTGCCTGCTAAACCTGAAGTGTTTGCAAAAAAATGCGGTGAAGGGGAACCGACAGTTGTAAATCCTGATCAAAAAGGGAGACATCCTTTCTCTGAAAGGTGAGTGAACATTTGCCCCAACCTGTTAAATATGTGGTGTAAAGGGGAAACATGTCAGTGTGGCATGCGTAAAACGTGAAGACGGTGAGTCAGCACGGGATTCAGATTGGAGGAATTTACATTTGTAGTTTTTTTTCTCCACCAGGTGGCACCACGGTCATTGTAATTAGCTACCAAAAGTAGTACAATTGCCAAACTGATATGTAATTGGAAATAAAATGTTAACAAGACATGAATAAATTTGTATATTTGTTAAACACTCTGATCTTGCAGGAATTCATATACAGTATTTTAGCAATGAAGTTTAGCAATGATCTGAAAACACAACATTCTCAAAGTGCAGTGGATAGTGTTTTTTAATTTTAGAGGGTATTAATTACTTGCTATAAATGAACTCGAGTGCGCACATTAGAGTCAATAAACAATGGCGTTTGTAATTGCAAGTTTTATTGTCTGAAACTGCTTCTCAAATATTTCATTGTTTTGTTAGATTCATAATTGTGATAACACAGAGAATGTGAACAACTTACTCCATTTTTTATGGCCATTTTGTTTTGCTTTTATTTTACTGCAGTATCCCCAAGACGAATGAAGACATTTCGCCTAAAGATTCAGCTGAAACTGAAGTGTCTGAGGAAGACACTGAGGAGGGAGGGGAAGGGGATACACCAGATGCGAAGCCTGATCGTAAAGGAAGATTTCTTCTTTTTGGAGGGTCAGTCAACAGGTTCCCGTTTAATAACTTATTTATATTTTAAGATGTTAATTTATGAAAAGGGAGGCAAGAAGAGAAACGATGTGTAGATTGTACATGATTGTATTTTTGTTAACCCCTCAAATTCCCAGGCTTATTATTTGGTAATTACATGGAAAGCAATGTAAACTGTTAACTTGATGAACCGAAACGTGGACCTGCCGATAGATCCTGGTTATGTAATGGATTAATCTGCCAAGGAAGAATGTGTACCACTGAATGTATATACATTACCATTCAAAAGTTTGGATACAACTTCTCATTCAACAGTTTCCTTTGTTTTTAAGATTGTAGATTAAGATTGAAAACATCACATATTGCTCTGATCACAGCTTTGCACACTCTTGGAATTTTTTCAATCAGATTCATGAGGAATCGACCTGGAATGGTACTTATTTAACAAGTGTTATTCGTCAAGAGTTCATTAGTGGAATTTCTTGCCTTCTTAATGTGTTTGGGATCATCAGTTGTGATGGTGGGTTTGGTACACAGTTAGTGATCCTATTCCACTACAGTTCTACTCCACATTATGGCAATAACCACTAAACTAAGTAAAAAAACAACAGTCCATCATTACCTTATTACAAAATCTCTGGTTCTCACATGGAACTGCATAATTCCATGTGTTTCTTCATCATTTTGTTTGTTTTCTATATTAATCTACGGTGTAGACAATAATAAAAACAAAGAAAAAACTTTGACAAGGTGTGTCCAAACTTTTGACTGGTAGTGTATATGTTTATGTATGGCATCTGCCATACGATCAAATCAGTTATGTAACTGCTCGTTCTTGGAATTCTGTTCATGAAATGGGAAAATTGATCAACAAATTTCTGTTTGACTTACTGTACTTTCTTACTGTAAATATGTCAAGTGTACTTCGGTATCCAAAACAGTCTGTCATGCCAGTGTTTTAGCATTAACTCATATGGCTATACATAGATGATGTAGCCTGTAGGTCCGAGTAGGATTGTGTGGCAGTCAGCAGAGGGTCAGTGGTGTCCTGCATGACCTCAGTGGTGCAGTTGAATAGGCCTTTAGAAAGCTCTGGGGGGTGGCGTGGCTGCTGACTCAGGTAGGGTGCACCGCCCCTGGCCAGCACAGCCATCACTCCACTCTTTATAGAGTATAGAGCATGTCAGGATCCTAGTGCACACCTCACCACACGTCAAGGAAAAAAAATCTACCCAAAGAGGTGAAGTTTGGACAAAGTAAGCAGATCTAAAGAGAGGAGCAACACGTTTCAATGCAGAGTGGCGTAGCGCTAAATGAAGAACCCAGGTAGGATAGAGCTTATCCCAGCGGAGGACGAGCTAGTCATGCCGGGAGCTTTAGGAGGGGGTGGGTGACTTTGGCACCCTGCTGCTCCAGATCACATGGGATTTCAATGGAGCACTGATTCGTCCCAGTGTATGGGGCCACGTGTGTGTGTGTTTGTGTATCTATGTGTTGTGTGTATGTAAGAGAGAAAGAGTAGGAGCCCATTGTTGTCCTGTGGCTAACGTGTTGACTAGGTTCTTCTGGAATACTTGCACATATTGTGCATCCAATGGCCCCTGTGGCCTACCAATCTAGATGGATCCTTTGGAAAAACAGCAATGGAGATATGAGAAGTCTGTGAGAATTTTCCCTCAGGCATGTGAAAAAATACTCTTTTTGGGAATGTATTTAAGGTTATTACACTACCATAATGTTTGATTAGTTAGACTGTAATCTTTAGTGCGTGGAAAGATAATTGGATTCCGCCCGATAAACAGCCATGACCTTGCTTTCATGTTCACATTCGTATGTTCATATTTTCTTTGTTTGTTAATCTTTGTTTAGGCTAGTCCTTTTTTACCCATTTATTTTTGTTGATTTATTCTTGTTGATTTATTCCTTAATTATGTTGAGTGTGCACTTCTTTGATGTATTTTTGCTCCATCATATAACCGCTTCATAATATGTTTTTATTGGGCTAAGTGCCACTGACCGGCTCTTCTTCATTTTACCACTGTTAAGTAGTAATTATATTTTTGTCTTGGCACTTCTGTGTTGTTTCACGGCCAAGAAATGCTGTGATTAAGGCAAGGGAAGGGAAATTTTGTTTTTATTGACATAAGGCATTCCTTGGTAGTACATTTCTATCATGATGTTGATTTGTAATCTAACCTCATGTGCTCTTTTATTAATGGTAACAGATTTATCAACTTTTGTAACTGAAAGTCTTATTGTTTTCTGGTGCTTAGTAAAAAGAATAAGGATGGCAAGAGTCGGGAGAAGGACCATTCCACTGAATGCCATTACAGGATTGTTTCACCAGCATTCCAGTATAAGATGAGCCACCAGCGAGTGGGCAAGTGCATCATCATCAACAACAAGAACTTTGATGAAAAGACAGGTAAGCTTTCTTGAAATTTCTGCTTTTAGAAAAACTGCTGTTAATGGAGGGATGAAGCCCTTTTATAAATGCTGATATGTTTGTTATATAGTTTTATTGAAAGTCTCATTAATTAACTGCCATTTAAAACTGAGCAAACATACGTCATCTTGTAATGACAAACACATAACTAATAATGTTCTAAGAATATTTGGTAAAAACATGCCAAACTCTAAATAAGGGTGCCTTCAAAGGGTCATTTGGAATGATGTTAAGGAAGGACCAAGAATCATTTTTTAAAAGAATTATTTCTGTTAGTAAAATGTGAATATATGAAGAGCAATTTAAAATTTAAAGAATGTCTGCAATGCCAGTGGAAAGTTTTCCCTAGAACCAAGCCATTAAAGTGTGTTAGCGAATTAAGAGAATGGTTATGTTTTTTTATTTTGTGTTTAAGGGATGAATGTACGCAATGGCACAGACCGAGATGCAGGTGAGCTGTTCAAGTGCTTTAAGAACCTGGGTTTCGAGGTTTTCATCTACAATGACCAGACCTGTGCAAAAATGGAGCGGTTGTTGAAAGCAGGTGAGTGAAACAAAATAAACCGGAAACGTTTTTCACAGGTTGTATAATCACAGTACTCCATGATTGCATCATGTGTTTTTTTGTATTGACAGAATGTTCAGAGTAACAGGAGTGAGATTTAAAACTTACGTATGTAGTTTAGGTCCCAATCAGATTGGTGTGCTTTGCTGAGGGATTGTGTATAAAATCAGAATGTTGAACCTCAAGAGTCAGTGTTTTGCTTTCTGTTTTTGTGTTCTGTGTGTGTTTGTGGGTTAGTCTCGGAGGAGGATCATAGTGACAGCTCCTGCTTTGCCTGCATCCTCCTAAGCCATGGAGAAGAGGGCATGATCTATGGAACAGATGGGGCTATGCCAATCAAGAGCATGACATCACTCTTCAGAGGAGACATGTGCAAAAGCCTTGTGGGCAAGCCCAAGCTCTTCTTCATCCAGGTAAGTGGAGCTAAACAGCTAGAAGAGTAGGAGATAGAGAGGAGGAGGACAAGCACTGATTTATATACTGTGTATATAAATCAGTGCTGGTCCTCCTCCTGTCTGTCTCCTACTCTTTCAGCTGTTCAGCTAGAAGAGTAGGAGATAGAAGAGTAGGAGATAGAGAGGAAGAGGACCAGCACTGATTTATATACACAGTATATTTACTTACACACATAATTCACGCTTGTCCACTTGTGGAGGATGTTAATGTTTACTCATCATAATAATGTACTGAGTAAATTCTTTCTTGTCCACGTGTGGAGGATATTAATGTGTTGTTCTCACAGGCTTGTCGAGGTTCAGAGTTTGATGATGGAATACAGACTGACTCCGGACCACCCAATGACACTATAGAGACAGATGCAAATCCTAGACACAAGATCCCAGTGGAGGCAGACTTCTTGTTTGCTTACTCCACTGTTCCAGGTAATGCACTAGTATTTCACAGTATATAAGCTGTTCCTCATTAGAACTTTATTAGGGGAAACGAGGCACAGGCATTGGGCAGAACCCAAAAGTGCAGATTTAAAAGCATTCCCTGTTTTCTACTTCTTGAGGAATTATTTATAATTTAAGGAGGATAAATCTGGGTTAATGAATTGCTTTGTTTACTTAATTAATACTCAATAATGCTTCTGTTGCATTTTTTCTAGATATGTCAAGAACATGATCTTACAAAGCTGAAAGTGTATTTAAAAATTTTCAATGTGCTTTTTTCTGAAACCAAACAATAGCGATGTACTTTGTACAAGAAACATGGTGCATTTAGACAAAATATAAGTGATGTGTGAAGTCAAATGTGTGTTTATTGAGTGTTTTGTAATACTTTTGACCAGCCTCGTACTATATCTGTACTATAATGACCCATCCAGAGCTCATTAAGAAACGCGAAACATATGATCAACACATGACATGTCAGAAATTTGCATGTGTTAACGCTAGACTCCCAAGAGGACATGACAGTTTATTACAGTCTTTGGTCCGTGTTGCGTTCATACTTGAACCGTACCAGAGGGTTTTTCTCCACTTGTTTGGTGCACACTACGGTTTTCAGGCACTATTGTCACTTACATGCACTTTATGTACAGATTTTAATGTGTCAAAAAGAATGAAGCCACATAGGTGACTGACAAGATATTGCAGATGAGAAAGCAGAATCAGTACCATACCCTACATGTGCATCATTTAAATTTACAGCATGTGGCAGATGCTCTTATCCAGAGCGATGTACATGAGTGCTTTGTTGTTTAGAAGAAAACACACTAGTTCCACACACTTAAAATGATCAAGTGCTCACAGTGCATTTTTCTTTCAGGATATTACTCATGGAGGAATCCCGGCCGGGGTTCTTGGTTTGTCCAGGCCCTTTGTAATGTTCTCAATGAGTTTGGCAAGCAGCTGGAAATCATGCAGATTCTTACACGTGTTAACTACATGGTGGCAACCAGTTTTGAGTCCTGGTCTGAAGATCCACGCTTCAGTGAGAAGAAGCAGATCCCTTGTGTGGTCTCCATGCTGACCAAAGAGCTCTACTTCAATTGATGACTTTTCGAATCACCTCAGACCATCCTTACCACCTTCAGGACCTTTTACACTGTATACAGATTTGCACAGATATTTTACCACTTCTTGCTTCTGACCAGAACTTATCAGAACAAAATGCCTCTTGCTGCTTATGCTCATACAGTTGACAGTTTAGAGACTTTTATTGACAGCAGAATTTTTTTCTATATCAGGCAGTAAATAGACAGACAGATTGACTGATGGACTGACTGACTGATATGACCGAGCGGTCTTAATATTCAGGGATGATCCAGACCCAGCTGGAAGCTGTGTTGTTTGTGTGAAAGCAAATTTATTTCCTACGTTACGCTGGGCACTTAGTAGATTCCTCAGAGAAGTGCTTCTTTATTGGCACTCCACGTTCAAATGTTCAGATGGTGGTATTCCATGGAAGACTGATGTCACTGTTCTTTGTCTGCTGGCAGTGTGAAATATCCATGTTATTTTACCAACTTGGAAGGTTTGCTGCCATTTTAGGTGACAAATTTGAGCATGCAGATTATCTTAAATACATTTTGAAAAGTTTGGAAATTTTACTTTATTTTAAAATTAATTTTACGAACATTTCAGCTGTTGCCCTCTTTGATAGAGGTCCAAAATGTTTTATAAAGAGGCATCTGCTGTAGAGAAATTTAGAGGGACATGTAATTTGATTACAGTAAATTTATACTGTACAAAATCACAGTGCAAATTTGTAGCGTAATACTTTTTTACTGCTACGGGAAGAGAGTAAATATAAAAAGAATCAGGTAATAGCCAGACCTGGATGAATAAAATGTAGTTTTATCCTATCTTTACTGCTTTTGAGTAACTGAACTTCACCACTGAAACAGATTCAGCTCTAGCATACAGCTATCACAGATCACCAGAACCTAATTCTCTGCCCTCTGTAGGACTGAGGTATATGATGTCTGTATACAGCTATGCATATGAAAAAATACCTCCTCTAGTAGTTGCAGCAAAAGGAAGGAGGGCCTGAAAATGCATTATCATTCACAAAGTCGAAGATGATGAAGTCGGCAGTAAAACACTACTAGTTTTTATTGCTTGTCTTTCCAACTTTGACCAGTGCGGTCTATGAGTTTTTATCCGTGTCTTGTTCTGGTTTGAATTCCATTGGATTCAGTACTTTTGTGGTTCCTTAATTTTGGCCAAGAAATATTAGCTTCTTTCATATTTCATGTAATGGCAGATTGAAAAGACAGTGGTTTTGCCAGGTACACACCTAAAGCACAAATGGCCATATGTTTGCTTTTAGTTCGGTTGAGGTGGTCTTACCAGTCCAGGGTTCAGATCAGTTGGACAGTGAAAGGGCATGAATGGGTTTGGAGTGGAATAGTTGGGGGTAAAGTTTTTAGGTAACGGGAAACTCTTTTTTGTCAGTCCTGCTTTCATCGCCAGGTGTTTGCGAGTGAAACACCAGTTTACTTGACTTAAACAGAGCAAAAGTAGCATCTCATTTGAAATTCACTTCATGTTCTGTCTTGAATCTAGTTCATAGTCTACAGAGGCAGCTACTGTACTACTGGTGACGAGTTCATCCATTCATCGCACAACTTTCCCAGCCAGCTGGAACTGCTGTTTCAGTACTGCTGCAGTATTGCACTTGTGTAGCAGTAGGATCTAGTTGCATTAGGGGTTTGCTCCATTTTATAATTTCTTTCCGTTTTTAATGTATCTTCTTCATTCTCTGATTCACTTTTCCACCAGCTGTCACATTAAGTGTGCAGGACATTTCAGACGGTATAGTGCAGACAGTACTATCAGTGATTTAATCAGATTCTTATGGGACAGAATAGTGATCACTTTTTTTGCTTATGGATCAGATAAGCCAATCACCCCAGCTCTCCCATAGAGATTTCCTCTTAGTGGTGTGCCCAAACTGTACCGAAGGGAGTATTTGCTCCACTTGTATTGGAATGGAATTTAAGGGAAAAAAACTTCTTTCTAAAAGTAAATCATTTTAAATGCTTTACAGTGTTCAATAAAATTGTCCTCAGGAATATATTACATTTATTATATATTGAAATATTTGAAACGATGAAAATAGGATATTTTTGGAGTATGAAGGCCCTCATTTAAAAAAATGTGCAAATATTTTGAATACTGCCATACCTTTGGCCCCTTTTGGAATTTGGGGGCTGAATTGTGTTTAAATGAATTCACATGTAAACCTTATATTGTTGTATTAAAAAGATAAATACATCTTTGTGTGGTTTGTCTTCCTTTTATCAACATTTTGCACATGATGCACATATACCTCCAGAGAGTTCAAGGCTTCTTTTAATAGGTTTATTCAGTTGTAAAACTCCTGCTGTTCCCCCTTCCCTTCCATCATAAAGTGGGAGCAGATCTGGAGGCATCGCAGATCAGCAGCGGTTTCCAGTTGGTGCCCTGGTTGTCATGGCCAGGACACACAGCCTGGTGAAGTACATCTGTAAATGTGCCGGCACAGAAAGTGTAGAGCGGGGTCATGGTGTCCGCCCCGAGGAAACACACTAGACCCCCGTAAGAGCTGGAGAAGACCCCTATGCGCTGGAAGGCTCTACCAGCTACATGGGTTAGCTCATGTGGAGCCCCATTGTGCCAGGCTGTATAGTTACCATTGAAGTATTCCACACACCAGGAATCAGGGCCACGGCCCAGCCAGCAGTCCTCCTCTCGGCCTTTCCGGGGGATGCTGGGATAGGTGAGGCCAAGCTCCCAGTATGTTTTGCCACTGACCTGTACCTCCCAGTAGTTGCGTCCTTCACTAAAGCCCTCTTGGCTTATGACGTTCAGGGTGGTGTCAAAGCGGGTAACGTTCTCAGGCACCTCCTGCCAGGTTTCTGTGTATGTAGCTGAATCTCCAGCCGGAGAAATTATAAGCTTTGGGTGAGCGGAGTCAGGGTTCAGGACCACTTCCTGGGCATCTGAGAGAAGAAGAGACAAGGGACCGATGGAGTCCATCAGTACTCTACATCTACTACATCCACTTTTTAAAATGAAAGGATCCTTATTCTGCTTCTTTAAGAAAAAGGAGGTTTGTCAAGGAGGATTCTTTAGTAAAAGAATACAGAACCATGACGACTCAAACCATATGAATATTTAAATAATTATTTGCATAGTTAAGTGGTTCTCCATTATGGAGAAACTGTTGTATTTGGTTATTTAAAGAACCTTTTATAAACGGTTCCATTTATATACTTTTTTCCCCAGAAGGTTCCAATATGAAAGCAAAAGAGGCATCACCCTACAGAACTCTTTGTGACACCTTGTTCATATAAGTGTAAATTGTTGCCCTTAAGGGATGCTTGATGTTACGTTTATAAAGCATGAATGACAGGGCAGGAGGCTCACAGCTCTGGAAGAGTTTCTTGGTGACGGGGACCTGTGAGCGGATGAAGAGCAGTAAATTGATGGTTAAACTGAGCAGCTGCTCATTCTTAAACTCATCTCTCTGGATCAGTTCTGGGTCTGTAATCTTCAGAGTCTCCATTATCCTGTCAGACACAAAGAAGAGGAAATGTTATATTTCAGCTTCTCAGTTTCACACTTATTTCGGGTTTCTCATCCCAACAGCACAACTCTTTATTCACAGTTACGCTAACAACACCACATGCAAATGAAAATTTAAACTGAAAGTTCGCTTTTAAATCTGATGTCAAGAAACTCCATACGAGTAGCTGCACTGGTAACACTGGTTACATGATGTCTACTCAGGCCTTTTATGATCACTGACGTTAATCTACAAAGGCATTTATAAAGGCTTATTCAAACAAGCATTCTTTGTCTTATTCAAACAAGCTTTCATTTTCTGGAGTGAAACCGATGAAAGTAATCATTACAAGTTAAAAAAATAACCTTTAAAAGCATTGCACTTCAGAAAAGCTTTACTGTTACACAGTACTGTGCAGAAATAAAATTTAAAGCTTTTTAGCAGGGCACTAAGTGTTTTTATTTCTCAAAAACACATATTACAATAAACACAAATAACATTAATACAGTAAAGTGATTTTATTTATGTCAGTGTGTCCACTTAACCTAGGGGTGTGGAACTCCAGTCCTGCAGGGCCGTGGTCCAGCATGTTTTGGTGATTTCCCTGCTCAGAAACACCTGGTTCACCTCGCCAGTTAGTTGTCAGGTTTAGTGAATGTGTTTGAGGAGAACTACCATCAAATTGTGAATCTCTAGGACTGCGACCCTCCAGGACTGGAGTTTGACACCCCTGACTTAACCATTTCTAGACTTCTCCTAGTGGAAGCCCAGTTTTACTTGAGGTAACCAATCAGTCCTTCATTAGATCAAATTAGTTGATTAAATTAGTTTCACATTCAATTTAACAAATCCATGCAATGGCTGGAGACATAGAGGAGAAATCTGGAAGCAAACCTGTGCTCATCTAACCAGTTCACAAAAAAACTACTTTCAGAAACAAAAAACTCTTGATGCTGTTTTACTGCTTTCTTGTTTGATTGCATTTATTCTAGTGTTAACTTGTGGTTTTGCTGGTAGAAAGGCACTTACAATGGGGATAAATGGCTTTAAACAAAAAAACAACTTCTGTTCAGAACCATATGGACTCAAAGAACTCACATTAATCACACACATGCATGTGTGCATGACACATAAAATGTTATACTGTTAATACAGTTTACTTACATTTATATAATATTATTAATTAGGTTTAGTATGCAACATGGCATGGAAATCCACTCAGAAGCAGAACGTCAAGTAACTTGCTCATAAAGCTAGCAAGTTATGATGGTTTGCCACAGGATAGAAAGGAGATGCAGAAATGAGGGAAGATTGGACAGGAAACTTAAAAAATATATAATATCTAGCATGCAGCCAGAATGATGTGAGTTTTACTCCACTGGCCAAGCAAACACTGTATATTATTGGAACAACTCAGCAGATTCAAATCTGCTGTGTACATACCTTCCCTCTGTCTCTGAGATCTGCACGGAAAGAAAGAAAGAAAGATAGAAAGAAAGAAAGATCATGAGCCACTAAAGAAAATCAAAGAGACTCAAAAGAATTTCCTTGCTGCCATTGGCTGTACCCTGTCATAATTGTGCTGTTTGTCTTCTTCAAGCTGTGTGGATATCTCAGCCAGCTGTTGGTCCAGGTCCTGGGTCAGGTGGTAGCACCTCTCTATATTCTCCTCAATGGCTCTCTCCGTGGCCTCCTCCTCCATGTCTAACTGACACAGCGTGATCCGCAGATCCTCATCCAGAACTCGCTTCATGTCATCATACTTCTTCTTTATCTTTTCTTTCAGCTCTTGTGTTTTTTTCTGAGAGGGATTGTGTATCAGAACCATACAAATCAAGGATTAGAATGAGTTGTTCATCCCTTTCTTTAAAAGTACAACAGTACAAGTAATGATATGATGACTTACAGTGAAGTCCATTTGCCTCGCTGAGAGTTTTTTCATTTGGTAAGCAAGAATGTCCCTTTGCTTTTTCAGGTGCTCCTGCTGCTTTACAGGTGTGTCCTATTATAAATAGAATATGTTGAAAGTGATAGATGGTTTTACCCCAAATTTCCCAAGATAACACTCTGCGCACATCACATGGAGATACAGCTGAATGGGCTTCTTACCGGAGCCTGGGTCTTCATGTCTGCTGTATCTCCTCGGCAATCTGGTTTTCACAGTAAAGGTGCTCTAATCCTTCTACTCTTCCACTCCACTGGCTAAGGACTCCTCATCACAGGCAGCCTCCGACCTTTATATTCCATTGCTGGGATGCCAAGGCTGGTGGGTGGGATGCATGAAATCCATTATGGCTGTCTTTGTGCCCTAGGAGTCATTCAACTTCAGTTATGGAGGTCTGTAAATCTAGGTCCGTAAATCTGGAAGGCATAACTTTAAGAGAAAAGGAATTGTTCTGGGCTGCTGCTGCCTGATTGTACTGTCCTCGCACAAGAGGCCACCAGCCAAACTAATCTCTATTTATATCTGCCACTCAGATAAAAGGAGCTTGAAAATGTGTAGGAACATGCGAGAACAAATGCCTGCCAGTTTAAGTCAGGGATCATAAATCCTTGACTTTGCAAGTGAGGCTAATGACGGTGTGGTCTGTAAAACTACGGACAGTGACGATTTTTTAGTGAGGTAATGTGACGTTAAAGTAAATAATGTCAACTTTAAGTCAAGGGCATTTGCATCTATAGTGGGTGAACCATATAGGAATCACAGCCATTTTTTTGTACATAGTCCCCCTTAAAATAGGCAGTGGCCCTGACCCTGAGGGCTCTTGTGAATGGCATACACAAATGGTAGGAAGGGTGTGTGCGCACAAACACAAGTGCAGAGGCAAACGCCAAATCATTTACAGCTGCTGCCTGTCTCTCCACTGCTCCACAAAGACACAGAGAGAGTTGAAGGCCAGTCTGACCAGCATTCTGGCCAGGGCTGGCGGAGGAACAAAGAGCCAGATGACTGCCATCTGATGTAGGCCAGCAGATTGACACTAGACATTTATATTAAAAAAAAAATTGAAAATGGCTAAAAATTGTGTTTTTCCTGACATCTTATTAACAGTAGTTTAACTAAAATGTCTTGACAATGCTGAAATAGTGGTAAATCAGAAAAAAATACAATAGACTGTACTGAGTTTTCACCACCCTACTTCTGAATTAAAAACAGACCACAGCCTTCCAAAATGAAGCTGAAAACTGAAATTCGATAATTGGTTTGAGAGAAGAAACAGTCTTTGAAGGTTATACTGAAGTAAAGATACTAATGTATCTTCAGATGGGATCTTCTGAAATGGGACATTTGAATTGTTTTGTAGTTTGTTGTTTATGGAGTCCTATGAAAAGGTTTAATTATTATGGCTTGATTGCACTGAATGATGAGAATGAATGTGATTGAAGTTGCTTCGACGGAAACTGTGTTTCCTTCATTGTTAACTGAAGTAAAAAATTATTCCATTCATTATTATTACTTTTTCAGTTCTTTTGACTTATGCAGGTTTGCAGGTTTCGATGTAGCTTTCTGCATGGGTACTTTTCACTTCTGCATAGCTCAAGTATTATTTTAAGGAAACATTATTTTAGATACCAAACATGTCTTTTTTCATTTACTACACTTGGGAAACCTGTGTTAATTGCACTTTTATTTGTGAAAGTATTGCTTTAAGCTTATCACTGTGTTTTAGTTACACTACTGGTGTTTTTCTCCAGAGATCTGCTTGAAGTTTGTGCCAGGTAATAACTCAGCTGGCATCTTGCCAAGCACAGAGAGGAGGAAGTGTGGCTTGGTAAAATAATGTGGTTCAGCCAGGTGGAAAGCTTGGTTGTAGTTTAAAATAAGCTCTCGGGCATATCGCTTGACAGGGGTTTGACCCTTCCAGCACCCTTAAAAAAGCACAATTTTCATTCTTTACATTACGTTACTTGTTGTTCTCGGTTTTTAACTGGTTTCAATGCTTCGGGGCTGTTATGTCCCCTTAAATACAGACAGAAAAAACAGAAAAAGCACTTTGTTCAATGCACTTATTCAGTGGCTTTTTTTAAGTGAAAGTTGTCAATCATGAAGTGTGATTATTTTGGCTGAAATCTGTAAGAATAGTCTGATCAAAGACAATCTTCATGAAGAGCAGCCAAACCTAATCCACCCTCTGACATCACTGCTCAAGCTTTGATATCTTGCTCTATTCATCGGTTTCCTCATCTGCTTTTTCCCCAGTAAACCCGCTGTCCACATTGAGGACAACTTGCATCAGGTACAGTAGCACCTTTAGTACTTTTTGTGGGCAAATTTGTATTTTTTTATTTGTATTTTTGCAGAGGAGCAGGATTTCAGTGGTATAGTGGGACCATTTGCACCGTATCAGTAATGATAAGCTGCAGTGTAGACAAAGATCTGAAGGAATGAGCTGAACCTTCAGTTAGAACACTTTGCACAGGTGTATATCAAATGTATATCATAAGCTTCATCCTTTTACATTCCAGTGAAATGTTTGGAGGCATTTTCAATATTAGGATTTTACCTTTATGTTCGTAAATGTTACTTGTTGTGCAGTGCACGCCCAAAAATTCCTGTTCTGTTTCAAAGTCTAACAATAGACATTCATCTAGAAGCTGTCACAGTGTTACGGCTCCAGTGTCACTCTAACCAACCCTGCTATTGATTCTGTTTTCCAGCAATCTGCAGAAACACAGAACGCAATACACCACTGTTCACCTGTTACCAAATGGCATCACGTAAGTTTGAAAAGTGTTATGGGTTAAAGAGTGAAAAAGAAGTTGCCTGGGCTCTATTGTAAGATTGCATTAAAGCTCTCCTGGTAAAAACACTGTAGGTGAGCATGGTGTTTACACACACGGAGCAGAGGTGGAGGAGCTGTGTTCTGGCTATCTGTACAAGTCTCCCCCAGCAAAACTGTTCAAATCACCGGTAAACGCAAAAGCACTATGAAAAGATTATTAGATTAGATTGTTATTAGATTTTTGTCCAGCCTTTTTATTCTCTCTTATTCTATCTACTTACTTTGCAGAAATCGTGGAAGAGGCGGTTTTTTATTCTGAGGAACAATAAGATTTCATGCCAGCTCCAATATTTTAAAAGTGAAGAAAAGAAAAAGAGCGAACTGCTGGGTGCCATACTTCTGTCTCAGTACATCCATTTCTCCCATCACACTTATCCAAACATAGAGAATTGAGATTAGATCTTGTCCTTCTGATTACGGCTCTCTTTTAGAGTGACCCTGATGCTGCTGCGTCCTGAGACTCACTCAATGTGGAAATGGGTCCATGACAACTTCAGATGCTCGGCGTCCTGTGTTCTTTTCCTGAAAGTGGCTGACAGGGACTATTTTTTAATTGGAGAAAACAGGTATGAAACTGAGTATTGTAATAAATGTCTTGAACACACTTTCTATATGGCTTAAAAGCTCTGTACTTCCATAAGATGCAAGGGGTCGAATGCAGTAGAGCCATTACATTTACTTGTAAACCAACATGTCCGCAGGTGGCTTTTGTGTCATTCACACAATGCTGAAATAGTAGTAAATCAGGAAATAAAACATTGTCTTTAGGGACTATACTGACCTTTCCCCGTCCTGTTTGCACTTCTCGGACATGAATGAATGGAAAAAATGTTTTAGTCCAAAACCTTCAAACTGTAGTAAAAGCATTCTTCAGACACCAAATATTTGTAGAAACTGTGTTGCTTTCCTCAATAACTGAAGTATTATGGAAGAAAATATGTTTTGAGCTCTTTTAACTTATGCAAACATCGCTTTCACATCCAACCACTCTGAATGACTTGGTTTACATCATAATCAGTGAATTATTATGGAATTAGAAAAGTCTGTTCCTCTTTAAGTAGAACAGCAGTTTTGATAATAATGTGTTTAGTTTATGCTTTGATTGGAATTTTGAAGAATGATGCTTAAAAACCTTGATTTACAGAGATTATTCATTTCTGTCTTTAGAAAAGGTTTTAAACTAAGCTAAAAACAGTTCATGAAAATATTGTATATTCTGTATACATCATTTGAAGATGTCTGATACTCTGGTACTTCATTGCACTTATTTCCTCCCTCTGTCTCTCTAGCTGGGAAGTAGAAAGGTGGTTCCATGCTTTATTTAATGCTCTGAATAATCGTCCACACAAACTGCTCGACCCAGAGGTACAGTTTCTCTACTGGACATGTGGTTTATACTTCATGTATGTTGTATGTTAGTGTATATGGAGTCAATGTATAATTTGCAACAGCTCATTTTCTCTACATAACCTCATGCTATTCAGGACTCTGGGAATATCAGAGACATCAGTGCACCTCCGCCTTCAGTGAATACAGACGAGGTGTGTTTTGTTCTTTCTCAGTTAAAAATATAAAAAATACAAAGAGTAGAAGAAAGTGCACAGATTGGAGAAACAAAATGTCATCTCTTGTTGCTCTGGTTTTAGGGAGCTGAGTGGAGATTTGAAGCCTCTGAGATCAAGCAAGAGCCCATCAATGATTTTCCAAAGAAATGCACTGTGTGAACACAAAAAACCACATGGGTACATATGTGTGTGTGTGTGTGTATATAGTTCATAAAAACACACTGTCCGCCCTTTCATAAAGAATGGACCTAAACATGGTCCAACACTAAATGATAAAAAACAATAATACAATCAAATAATTAAATGTTAATGTTCGTTTAAAGTTAAGAACATTATCTTCCTTCCCCCAAAGTTATCATTTTTGGAAGAAGGTTGTTCTGTTTTTTTAAACCTTTTCTTTGACCAAAAATATTTTTTTCCTTTTATTCATTAGGGAAACTTAAAGCAAGACACACAAACACACACACAAACCTTGCTCTCAGTTTTCAAAATGTATCAAAAAACCTATCTGTCTGTGTGTGTTAATGAATGTATGTAACATAGCTGACACTAGGTCAGTGACATTCATGTTACTGTAATGTATTTTTACAGTGTATGTACATTTTGCATTAATTTACTTTGTTAATTTAAACTTGGAAATAACAATGTACATTAACAATTACGGAAAGGTTTTAAAATGTTTGTGACCTGTAATATATTGTTATAGTTTAGCTCTTTGAACATTGATATAAACGATGATTTTGCATTTTGATCACAATTGGTTTCAGAAACTATAGAACAACTTACTATTTGCATAAATATTTTACTATGCATTTTTATTCAGGGGGTTGTGTTGGTGCGCAAAGTCTTGCAGTTGTCCAGTGGGGTGGGGGGGTGAGTGGTGCGCGTTCAGCTCTACATCTCGCCCGTTGTCCGTGGTGGGGATTGGGGTATGCACATCTCAGCTTTTGTCCGGGAAACAAAAGGGAGGGAGGTGTTGAAAATTGGGGGGGTATGTCCCACATTTAGAGCTATAGTTTATGTTAAAAATGCCACACTCAAAACAAGCAGTTTATTGGAGCTCAAATAGCCCTTTGTGTGTTAGTAGTACTGTGCAAAGAGCCTTACATTTATTCTGAAAACCTGTTTACACCAGATGATCAGGGCTGATTAAAATGCCATAACTTACCACGATATGGGAGTGCCACCTAAAAGGAATACCAGGCGTCAAGACAACAAACAAAGGTCTCAAATTCTCAAATACTTGTGTAATGCTTTTGTAAAAATGTCATTCTTTATAATAAAGTGTGATTGGTGTTTTGGTGTTTTGAAAGCTAATGTTTTAGTGATGTTTAGAGCGATTTAGTGATTTTCAAAACATTATTTATCAGACTTCATATCACCAATGATATTGAAGATTGACAGATTACATAATCGCCATAATCAAAATGTTCGGCAGGTAATTGTTTAAGATCACTAGCAGAAATTCAAGGTGCTTTCAAATCACTTCCAGCATTCCCCAGATTTCCTCTGTGTGGGTCAGATCTAGCACTGCCACTCCTTCTTATTGTCTTTTCCTGTCTAGAGGAAGAAGGGCCTTAATTACCAAACCTGTCTACTTTAAGGCGTATGTGAAACACAATACAGAGCTAAACAGAGCCCTTCTGTTCATGTACACAAAGTTTAAAAAGAAAACAACACTGAAGGCAGAGAGAATTTTCATTCAGATTTCACATACATCTGTAGTTATGTCTGTTAATATAATAGTCATAATAATAATAATAATAATAATAATGATAATAATAACTTCTACTTTTAGCAGCTCCCGATTAGGGGTTGCCACAGCTGATCAACCATCTCCATTTCCTCCTATCCCTTCTAGATAGTAGTACTATAATAACAATAGTAACAACAAAAACAATAATAAAAATATTAACTAGGGCTGCAACTAACGATTATTTTAATAATCACTTAATCTGACGATTATTTTTCCGATTAATTGATTAATCGGATTTAAAACAAAAACAAAAACCAAGAAAAGCATTCATTTCCAACCCTTTATTCAAAAACAGAACTAAAATCTTTATAAAGTGCACAAACATGTTGCTCCTTGAGCTGTTATAATAATAATGAAATAAAATTAAAAATGGACTAACACAAAACATGTATGCTTTACATGAGCCAAATATATAGACTTTTTAAAAATAAAGTGCCACCTGAGCTGCTAGAACAATAAATCATTTATAAAAAAAAATAAAGAACAATACAAATCAGAAAATTTAACAGGATTTGTTT
>JBBPCY010000109.1:36454544-36468904 GCA_037974405.1 Brachyalestes nurse | reverse complement strand
GCGCCTTATCTGAGTTATAGCCCTTCCAGGCCTCTTAGGGACTTTCCTTACTGTCCAAAGCTGGGCATCCTACATAGTGCCCCTGCCCTCCCCTCTGGTGAGTCTTGAACTCAGTAACCTGCGAGCACCAACTCCGCACCTGGCAGGGGGGGGGGGCTTCTCCATCTTTCCTGTGTATCTTCTGAGAGAGACTGAGTTTACATTCTACTTGTGCACGGCTGTTTGGTTAGACATGAGTTCTAGACATTAACTTTGGAGGATTTTTACATTAAGAGCCCATATATTAATGCCAAGTCAATCACCATCGATCAGTAAAATAACCCTTCATTAGTACTGTGGTGTCTGAGGGATTGTAGATCATTAGTGCTCATCTTAGCCTTGCATCCGAGCTGATTTCCTTACACATTTGTTGACAAATTGGAGGTCCTCTACCTCTCCTTGTTCCTCAAGGACTCTTGTGGTTATTATGTGGATACTGCTTTTGTACTAAATCAGGATTACAATCACCAGTTGACATCAACTGTGTGATATAACGTTAACCTCATTACTCGCCCGAAATTTTCCAATCCCAGGTTATTTTGTAATGTGTTGCATGCAGCAAATGTAGCAATGGATGTATATTAACAAAAGAAATGGTCATCACCAGGCAAAACATGAAATGTTTGGGTTCACACTGTCTGCAATGAAATACAAGTCAAAGTAAATATTTTAAAAAAGCATTTTTAATTGCGTTTTCCATACGTGACATTTTTTGGAATTGGGGTTGTGACATCCACATGAATGCCCACTGCAGGCGCTTTAAGTGGACAAAGGCCAAAATGGGCATTCTGACCAGTGTGTGGACATTCGGCCTCAAACACAGCAAGCTGTGTTCCACTAAGATCCATTTCATTCATAACCAGTATGAACTTTTTCAGCTATTTTTAGTTTAAAGCACTTCTTCAGCTGGTGGTTTAGACCAGGTTTGACCCATCTTATCAGCAAAGAACCAGTGTGGCTGCAGTCTATTTGTCTGCTCTGCATTTTGTCATCAAAACATCTGCCATACATTTCTTTTCCTTAACTGGCTTTCCATCAACAGCAAATCTCAAATGCTAAGGCAGTTTTAGAAGAATGGTAAATAAAGCAGAAAAGCATGGATCTTGTACAGCTTTAAAATCAAAACTACAAAAGTACACATTTATTAAAAAGGAGGATTGATTTATTATTTTACATTTTTGGAAAATCCAACATTCAAATACGAATATTAGTGTAAAACTGAGGTATTAATATGGACATTTTAGGAAACATTACTACAGTTTACACTTGGACTGACAGCACAATGGTACTTTAAAACACTGATTGCTTTTCATTCTAAAACTGAATTAATGTTGACACTGAGGTTTGTATCCATATAGTATTCAGCAAAGTAGGCATAAAAATGTGGTTCCATTGGTATCAATTCTTGCATCTTTCTAAATGCAGGGCCAGTCTCTGCAACATAAGCAGATAGTCCAACTATCTCTGCATTCAAGTCCAAAATCCACCATCTGACTACTTAGCCAAACGGCTGGACTGTCATGAGGTAGTCCATTATTACTGCCTAGTGTAGGTGCTAGTGCAGCTGTTCAATGGAACCGTGTTAAGGGCTTTAACCTCAGTCTGCCACTCTTTGAAGCACTGCTCCATGGCCTTCCTGCTGCTCCAGTTACCTACGTTCACCGTTGGAATGATTTTCAATGGCCGTACCCACTGCACAAAACGTTTCAACTCCAGATAGCTGCTGTGCTCGCTGTATGGAATGCCTGTAATAAAAAACCCAGGATCAAAACTACAACTCCCATAATCCTTCTAGCGTTACAAGAATGCAAATTCTTTAGGCAACGAACTTAATTATAATTAAGTAAACCACCTAGTGCCAAACATTTCCCCACTTTGCTGTATAAAGTTATTTGTTTATTCGCTTAGACTGTGCCTCTGGATATGACCCGAGAGAAGCCTGTGAAATGAGATGCGACTTTCGCTTGCAGCAGCACCTGCCTGTGTTACAGAACGCTGAGACACGGAAATTAAAATCTCCGAATTGCAAAAAGTACGGTCTCTCTGGGTCAAAACATCTGCTGATTCTGTTAATATGGGCCATGCTGTTTGATGCCTAAAAACATTCAGCATTTTTACTAGGAGCAGAGGGAAGAAAGCAAATCAATGTAATCAAATTACAACCCATTTAAAACTGGACTCTCAGTTAATCTCTTAAACTGGTGTTAGAGATTGACAAGATGATTGCCTAAGGACTTTCCAACCCACTGCTATTAGAAGCATTAAAGAAATTCAGTTTCTCAGTTTCCACCGTACCATTAGAGCGCTTCAACATGGGCAGCTACTGTCTGACAGCTACCAGTTACACTACGATATGTAAATGCTCTAGGCTGTATTATTATTCATGAGCAGACCTAAAAGCTGAACTTTTGGCAACTAATGAGCAAACCATTTCAAAATTCTTTATAGTACACAGGTAGAATCATAGTTTACAGTAGAATCAAGGGGACTAAAATATAAAAACTCATGACACATGTAGGTTCACTTGTTATTCTGGAAACCAAATAAAATTGCTGTATTTGAATTGGAGACACTGACCCCTGATTCCTGTTACCATCAAAAAACACCCATACAAGACATTTTCTTTGCAATCAACATCAAACCACTCAGAATGACTGGTCGTTTAAATCATGCCGAAAGAGACACATTGGTAAAATCATATCAAAGCACTGAGAAAAAAAAAAACAGGTTACATACCGTAAATACTGATGTTGTCTTTGACCTGAGGCTGTATGTTCTCCACATCCCCAGACTGAGTGAAGGTCCAGCCCGTGGGCTTAAAAGCCACCAGCTGGTCATACTTCTCTGAAAGCTTATTCAGGTATGTTTTTAAATTCTGAAAACAGACATGCAAAGAAGATAAACCTATAAAAACATTAAGAGTTAGAAAACACCACAGTAGCACTGGATAACACTAAATGGTTGATACATTAAGATTCATTTAAATGTCAGTTGTGAGCAGTAGAGCATCAGTAATATGCTCACTGTCAGCTTGTTTTTTATAAATATGTATTAGACCAATGAATGCAGTCTCTGTATGTAGGTTTCTTACTGGTAATGGTCATAATGGTAATGAGATCTATATGTCAGGGTTGACTGATAACTGGGTGGTTTCTGCCTTTTGACTCCCTTGGGTATAACGCTAAACCTAGGCAGCTGGTAGCCTAGCAGTTGGTGCGTTCGCCCTGCAGTCAGGAAGTTGTGGGTTCGTTTCCCAAGACTGCTAGTGGCACCACTGAGGTACCCTTGAGCAAAGTACTGTCCCCACACACTGCTCCCCGGGCGCTGTGTTCCTGGCTGCCCGCTGCTTCACTTGGTGAATGGGTTAAATGCAGAAGAATTTGGTGCTGTTCACACTGTGTGCTGGGATTCTGTTCACATATGACAGAACGGTCACTTTTACTTAATCTTCTTACTTACTGAGTATAAATGAAGTGCTTTCAACAGTCGATAACTGCAGTACCCAAAAAAACCCGCACACCCATGCAGTTGAGAATCCAATTTGTTGAACTATCTATAGTTCTGAATTATGATATTTAAGTACAGTGGGGCTGAGCCCTTACATTATAAAGCTTAAATTAGAGTTTGGGCAGCTTCTTGTCAAGAGGGGTTGTGGTTAATGGTGTGGAAAGGAAATCTATAGGATCTGGTTGTAGGTGTAATAAATTCAGAAGACTGATCTCTGAGAATCATTCCAAGGCAAGGGACAAACAGAACATGAGGTGAAGGAAAGAAAATTTGTTTTTCAAAACACTGTGCAGGTATAACTCTCACATTAAGTTTACAAAACACAAGAAACCGAGGCAATCTGTTAAACATCACTTGCACCAATAGGCCAAAATAGAAGGGGAGTGCAAACAATGCAACTTAATCACTTAATTACAAAATGTTGCACATAATGTTTCACTTTACGTCCAGGGCATCAGTGCATTTCTAATTACAGTACCACTCGTCAAATGAGTACATTAATAATAGATGCTGCATGTGTAATAAAACCATAGACCATATGTCAAAATAATAGCAATTAACAGCCCTAATATACCATGTCTAATTTTCTTCACAGCCTTAGATTGATATAAATGATATACATACTGAGAGTGCCTTTCTCACATTACAAACACTGCAGAACCCTCCCCGCACTGCAAAGAAAAATGTTTACCAATCCATAATTCTGCTTTAGCTATTCTGTCAAGGGTATAACAGCAGCACACCATGGATTTTCTGACTCGTAACAGTCTGTAGAGAAGATAAAAATGTTGGCTAGAATGATTATGTGCCAGAGCTGCTGTGCTTGCACTCTGCAGCTGTAATTAGTATTTTAATCGTGTTCAAATTTAGCATACGTTAGCATAGTCAGTGAGCTTTAGACATTCAAATCAGTGGCTAAAATAAATATAATTACAATAAGAATAGCCACATGTCCACCACTGTTATTTTTGGGCATTGTAATATATGCAGAAGGAAATAACCTTCTGACCTACACCCACTTATTTGTTCTGAACTTATGGCAACTGATGAGCAAATCATTTCAAAATTCTTTATAGTACACAGGTAGAATCATAGAATCATAGTTTACAGTAGAATCAAGGGGACTAAAATATAAAAACTCATGACACATGTAGGTTCACTTGTTATTCTGGAAACCAAATAAAATTGTTGCATTTGAATTGGAGACACTGACCCTTGATTCCTGTTACCATCAAAAAACACCCATACAAGACATTTTCTCTGCAATCAACATCAAACCACTCAGAATAACTGGTTGTTTAAATCATGCTGAGAGAGACAAATTGGTAAAATCATCCTTAAAAGCACTGGAAAAAAAATTGTTCTCTAACCCAATGGTTTCTTAACCCTGGTATCAGAGGCCCGCTGCTTGCATGTTAGTGTTTTCCCTACTTCCAATATATCTGATCTAACTAATTAGCTAATTAATAGGCATTTCCTGGGCTGAGGTGGGTGTTTTAGAGCAGCAAAACATTAAAATGTCCAGTGGGTAAAATGGGCAGGGGGCCCTGCAGGTGTGAGGAGAATGGAGGCTTTCAGGCAGAGGACGCACAAAAGCATTTTACATGCAAGTCTTTGATGAGACATCTGAAGCAGCCCTGTGGTACAATTTGTCCTCTATTCTGTGGTTTTATTAGATAATTGCAGGTAATGGGATGTTATTGTGACAGTATGATGAACATTAAATTGCTAATGTGGTGCAAGAATGTAAAGCATGTCAGCTAACAATAGCATTTAAGTGTTAAATATCAGTCAATTATCTAAACCCCAGTTACAAGCAATGAAAAAGACAACTGAGTGAACATCTAATCTGGCAAACACATTTTACCACATGGAAAGCAAAGAAAGACGAGATGTCTCACAGAACTCACCTTGAAATTGAGTTGCATCATGGGGAGAACATGGACCTGAGCTGCCTTCTGGTCTGTGGTTATGCACTTGCAGATCAGCTCTGACTCCAGACAGCACATGGTGTTAAACCGATCCCTGGTCACAAATATCTTAGAACCCAGCACCTGAGATATAGCTAGAGGTAAAGAAAAAAGATCAGGCAACTGACTGCACTCCTAATCATGAATTTAATTCTAGAGAAGGAACAGCAAAAAAAACCCCAGAGTTAAACTCAATCAGATGCTACTTCCATTTGGGCAGGCAGTTAAGGTGTGGATGCCCTCGGGACCAGACAGTGCTTACACTTAAGGAGGCCCAAAATAACCAAAAATGGATCTATAAATAGACAGACAGAAAGCTGGACATAAGAGAAGAACATTTCAAACCAGGGGCCCATCTGGAGAGAGAGAGACTTATCTCTGACATTTTTCTTTAATCCCACCACTGTGTCTGCGTGCCATTCTTCACTAAAGAGGATTTTCTTTCTCTACTGGAAACTGCTGAAGCCATGTGTGAAGACGGAGGGAAAAAGGTCTTAGAATAACAGGAAGGAAGATGTCGCATACCCAAGAAAACCCTCTCTTTCCCAACAGCATAAGCGCCACACACCACAAGTGTGCGAGGGTTGAGCGTGACCAGCTCGAAGGCTGTGTTAGCAGCAAAGGTTATCACCTCCTGCTGAGTGGGAAATGCATATTCTGGGCTGCAATACCTATTCCAGAATGGGATACAAAAAAATACATAAAAACCGTAAAAGTTTCAGCTTCCATGGAATAATTTTCTACAAAATGAAGACATCATCCAATGGAACAAAAACATTTACATCCATCTAGGAGGCCTGATCTCAATGGAGAATAGGATTAAAATACCCCAATGCACAGTCCTGCACTGTTTAAATTGTGTAGTATAGACTAAATACAGTTGAACAGCTTCATTCTGTTCTTTGGGCTGAATTTCAGATGAAGAACTCACGTGGTGTCCAGATACAGTGTCTGAATCCTGAAGCCCTGCAGCTCTGGGTATCGTTCCATGGATGGATCAGCTCGGAAGTCACCTGTGTGGAGCACAGTCTGGCCATCTGGCAGCAGGAACAGCAACATGGCCGACCCTGGACAGCTGGAAAGAGAACAATCCTTTACTGCTGTAGGTCTCAGCATTAATAAAATGCATTACAGACATCCATTAGCAACTGGATAAACAGATACACTACCACTCAAAGCTTTTTGCTAAATCACAGTATTTTAACCACTCATCTACTTATTTCAGAAACTGCTGATTTTATTGCTGGTAAACATTGGGGAGTTGAGTGAACAACTATAAATGAATATCAGATAAAACAAAATTATTTTAAAACATGGAAGGTATATGAAACAAGACATACTATTAACTAGTTGTGTGGTGATGCAGAGTCAAATTCTAGACTGTTCTTTAACTTTAAATGCAAGTTAACTGTTCCTTCCTATTGGCTGTCACTTAATGGCTCTAAGTATCTAACAGTTGTCAGGTGGTTATAATGACCATTATGTTGCTTTTATAGGTCAGTAGTGATGAAAAAATGGCATTTTCTGCCTAATAAAGATACTCAATGGTGAACAGACTGAAAATGAATTTGTTAAAGAACATTGAGTGTGTTTTAAAAAGAAATTGAGTAATATGCGAATGTAAAAATGTGCAATCTTTTAACAGCTCATGTACAAAATCTTGATACTCACTGATTAGCATCCAACAGGATGACCTTCACACCATTGACGGTACACTCGGTGTTCATTGGAAGAACGTGAATATACTGCTCATCCACTTTCAGCTTACTCTTTACCAGGTTAGCTGTGATCTACCATGACGAAAACACCAGTCAACCCTTACATAACATTTCAAAGCAGTAATTCTGTTTTCTCTGCTCCAACATACCTAATCAAGTTTATCAGCTCATTAAAGAAGTCCTTCATGAACTAAAGTGGATATGTTACAGCAAAAAAAAAACCCCTAACATGTGCACAACCAGGATATTAAAGTACTTCAGAAATCAGTTACTGAATAAACTCACATTTACAGAGTGAAGATGACTTCTAATCTACTTTGTAATGCTCTCAGGGGAAAACAGGTCAGCAAAAATGTCTTGAGGGACCTTGCCAAAAGCTTTAGACAACGTAAATGGGAAATGTTGCATAGCATGTCCGTAGAGGCTTACTTTATTGCAGTAGATGGGCAGAGTTGATTTTTTGGTCAGTCCACCATAGTGATCAGAATGAAAGTGTGTGAGAAAATAGGCTTTGATTCCCTCGATGGTACCATACTGAAAAGCATCCACAGCAAAACCAGTCCCTGAACAAAACAAAAGTCAACAGTTTTAGCATAACAAAACGGCATTGCAGGATTCCGTTAAACCGTTTTACACTAATGCCTTATGTCAAATACAACATTTCATCATACTGATTTTGCACATCAAGAAAATTTTCTCATGATTCTTCACTCAACTGGCAACCCATTAAATGGGAAGGGTGATTGTTTGAAACGTTAATATGAATGGGTAAGAAGTCCATATTGCTGTACTATATGTAGAATAAACTACTTCATGTTGTTAGCTAGTGTGTACCTGAAGACAAACTACTTGCATGTGCAAAAATACAGTGCTCAGCATAAATGAGTACACCCCCTTTGAAAAGTAAGATTAGTCAATGAACAAGAACAATTTCCAAAATTTTGAGTTTTATAGAACACTTGTTTAATAACGTATCCATAACGTGAAATTAAGGTTAATAATATAACTTGGATCACAAAATCTTGAGTTTTACTCAAATTAGTTGAAGCAAAAATGAATACACCCCACAACAAAAAGTACTACATCTTATTTTTTATGACCGGCGTGACTTTTAAGGACAGCACAAAGTTTTCTAGGCATGGAATGAACAAGTTGCCGACATATTGCAACATCTATCTTTTACCATTCTTCAAGAACAATCTCTTTTAGAGCCTGGATGGAGAGTGATGCACAACTTGTCTTCAGAATTCCCCATAGGTGTTCGATAGTGTTCAGATCAGGAGACATACTTGGACATTCAATCACCTTCACCCTGTTCTTCTTCAGAAATGCAACAGTAGCTTTAGATGTGTGTTTTGGATCATTGTTGTGTTGGAAAAGTGCATGATCACCAAGGGCATGGAGTGATGTCAGCATCTTCTCTTTCAGTATAGAGCAGTACATCTGTGAGTTCATGATGCCATCAGTGAAATGCAGTTCCCCAACACCAGCAGCACTCATGCAGCCACACATAAGGACACTGCCACCACCATGTTTTACTGTAGGCACCGTGCATTTTTCTTTGAAATCCTCACCTTTGTGATGCCATACAGTTTTGAAGCCATTAGTTCTAAAAACAGTGATCTTTGTCTCATCACTCCAGAGTATAGAGTCCCAGCACTCTTCATCTTTTTCAGCATGGGCCCTAGCAAATTCTAGGCATGCTTTTTTTGTGCGTGGGCTTTAGGAGATGCTTTCTTCGTGGGCGATACCCACGCATGCCATTCCTCTGCAGTGTGTGCTGGATGGTGTCAGGGGAAACAGTTACTCCAGTTTGGCTTTCTACTGCTTTAACAAACTGAAGTGAACTTGTATGCCGATTTTCTTTAACCCGTCTCATCAGAAGATGCTCCTGTCGAGACGTTAACTTCCATGGACTGCCTGGACATCTCTGTGAGATGGTTGCACTTCCCTCTTTCTTTTTTTTTTGGATCACTTTTGCTACAGTATTCTGACTGATATGTAAAGCTTTGCTGATCTTCTTGTAGCCCTCACCTTTTGTGTAAAGAAATTATTTCCTTTCTCAGGTTTTGTGACATTTCTCTTCCATGTGGAGCCATTGCTGACAGCATGAAATTGGAAGGGCTTTTCTTTGTGAAGTAATGCCCTTTCATAGTCACCTGTCAGCTGGACACTTCAAATGAATAATTAGACTCACCTGTGGTGAGTCTAATCCTGTTGATTAGAATTTTGTAGTCTTAAGTTTGGCTTTTCTCTTAAGACTAATTGGGGTGTGCTCATTTTTGCAACATGGGCTTAAATGAATTTGTTAGGAAAATCACTTTTTTGTGTGTGCAAATTAACAAATCTTCAATTAATGGGCCACATTTGTGGGAGAATTAAGTAGTATAGTGTCCCATAGAAAACGTTGATTCTGAAAGTAAACTAAAGGTTTTCTGACAAATCTGGTGTACGTATGCTGAGCACTGTACTTGCCCTATTCTGATTAAGCAGAAATGAAAAATAGGACCAAAAACATGCATCTCAAAACAAGTAAGCAGTAACAAGCCAACTAACCAGGGATTTTCTTGTAGAACGGGCATCGCTTGGGCTCCTCTGGTCTTCCATCTGTCGCTCTTCCTCTGTTCCACCTCTTCCTCCCCCCTGCCCTCACTCCTCTGCCTCCTTCTGTTTGTGTGGGCTGAGTAGCTCCTTCTTCTGCTGCCTCTGTCGCTGTGGACTCCTCAGGCACTGTGCTCTTCCTGCGTTGTCTACCCTGCCGCTTAGTATTTTTCCCTGTAGGTTCTAAACTCTTCCCAGGAGTAGAGTTCTTCCCAGGAGTCGGGTTAATTTCTGCTCCAGCCTTCTTACTCAATGGCTTCAATCCAAAAAACACTCCAATATCAGTTTGCTTTAACCCAGAGGCCTTGGTCTGGGCTTCCCGGGGAGTAATGGAAAGGGATTTATGGGTTACAGGCATGGCTGCTTGAGTAGAAGACATTTCTTGTTTCACAGAAACATCGCTATGATCTTCAAAAGAAGAACCAAGAATGTTCAAATCTGCAGGGTTAGACATGCGCTCACGAAGCTGTTCCAATACTAAACTTCCAGGAGACTGTAACTGAGGTTTGTCCTTACTACCTTCACAATCTTTCAAAAAAGGCTTGTCCTTTGAGAGTGCAACAGGGGACATTAACTGACTTGGTCCATTAGCAGCACCTGCAGAGCTGGAACTCATTGAATATTCATGTGGATCTACGGACTCTAATTGGTCACAGGTGAACTGAGATTCTATAATACCTAGAGATTCTTGGCTGCTGGATTTCTCATATTGGTCTAACACATCAGTCAACAGGTCATCATCACTCACAGTGTCATCAAATAGCATTAGTGAATCATCATCATCATCTTCTTCCTCTTCCAACCCTTCTAGTGCAGTACTATGAAAGAGTTTTTTCTTAGTTTGGGCCACATCCATTTCAGCAGGAAGCTTGGAAAGGGGAGAGTAGGAGATATAATCATCTTCATTTAAAGCAGAGGGCTCCTCTTTTATTTCATCTGTCTGAACAACATTGCAAATGTTTCCTGCTTTGATTGGCGTAGAACTCCTACTTTTAGCTTCCTGAGATGTATCCTGAGATTTAGATCCTTTAGCAGAGGGGGACCAGCCTTTCTTTTTCTTAATGTCCTCAGGGGCTGGTGACCTTAAGAGTAGAAAGGCATTAGGATGAACAGGCGTGTGAGGTTCTCTGGATCCATGACTAGGAGAGGCACTCTGGCTGGACACAGAGGACAGATTTACTGCACTGTCCACAGAGATCTCTGTACTTGAGATGGTGGTAACACTGTCAACCAGTTTCTGCTCCACAGGTGATCTGGCTGTGGGGCCTAGTGCTGAAATATCTGTGTTAATAAGAGCTCGGCTCTGAGCTAAACGAAAGTGGCTATATCTCTTGTAGTGTTGTGGAATGGATGAAGAACACTGGAGACCATCTGGGCATTCTGTGATTTTCAAAACAGAAATACATGAAAACATAATTCAGACCTGTTATAGATCACATAGAAATATTAGAATCAACAATAATCCAGTTTTGAAATCATAAAGATGCAAACAGTCATTCAGAGTTATATGGTTTGATGTGAAATGCTCTTTGTTGAGAAACTTACCCAGACAAAATTATTCAGTGGTAAGAACCAGATATTTAGTTTAGGAAAAACAGGTTTAGTTAGTGACATAAAACCAAGTAATATCTGCATCGGAAGGATCTGAAAATTTAAGTAATGCATTCTCTTTTCTTGTTTTTATTAAAATTGTACCTGCAGCTGTAGCTTTGAGCAGGGAAATTCCTTCACTCACTGCTGGACACAAAATATTCTTTTTAAGTCCATCCACACTTAGGATGTATGGCAAAATAGTCCCAAAGTAGCTAGGACCGTAAATAGTCAGCAAGTTTCTCTACAATGAACCATTTTCACATCAGAATACGCAATGACTTTGTTTACATCCAAGCATCTGAATTGCAGAATGCTTTCTAATCGTGTGAAAGTCTCAACTGTGTGCAAAAACATAAGTTACCTTTATCAGTTTCTCCTGGGGTGTCCAAGCACTCAGCTACATGCCATCGTTGAGACTGTACCACTAAAATAGAGAATGGCATTTGACAGACAGGGCAGTGCCCCCCAGTTGTACAGTCCTTTTCTGGATTAGCCCCAGAAGATGAAGAATCAAGGATTTCATTTGATTCTGACAAAGCTGGATCACATGAGCTGATCAGGGATTCATTCGTACCAGTGTGATTTCTGGTGTGTGATTTGGTGATTGCGGTGGATTTCACGTTAGGATTCCTTTTACTGACTCTGTTCTCCTTAATGTTTTGGTTTGCCTTCTCCTTCGAAGGCTCTTTCTTGTCCACTCTTCTTTTCTTTTGTGCATTTTCACCTGAGTGTGGTTGTTTGTCTCTCCTTTTCGTTTTTTTAAGAGATTTATAATCCCAGATGTCACTTTCAGAGCCGCTCTGTGACATTTCACGCACTATACATCAGCATAATCAGGTCTACTTCCCGTTAAAACACCATACTTTACACTCAAAAACCGTTACATAAAGCTGTTAAGCCGTCACCCATCCTCGTTTAAACGACATTTATGCAAACTATGCCTGCATAAACTGTTCATTTACAAAAATATCTGCGACTCCCACTATCCTGTTACTTTACACACTTACCGCCAATGGGCTGGAATACACCCTAACACTTTCGATATCGGCATTTTCCAATCAACGTTCCGTTTGTTATAAAGTCTAAAAGTCTAAAAAATATATTTAATATATATTTTAAATATCGAGACATATTGTGTATATAAGCGTTTGAGCTTTGATATGAAGTGTTTTACGAGGATGTATTTCGCAGATATGTTGAATGTGCTGATCCGGAAGCGTGTGGTTTATCTTCTGTGTGTGTGTTGTGGGCTATGGCGTCTCCCTGCAGTCTCTCCTCTCTGTTTCCACGTCAGAGCCAGCTGGACTGTGACTTGGAGGAGGCGACCAGCCCGGGGGAGAAAGAGGAGCTCGTCTTGCAGTACCTGAGAAAGTTGGACGAAAGCGACGACTTGACGGTTCCGGATTTTGAAGAAGGTGGGAATGAATGACAGAGCAGGGTGGAGGTCTGGGCGTGGAGGTCTCAGACAGACTGTCCTTGTTTTGAAACTTTACAAAAATATTATCGTCATCATCTCAATAGTAAATAAGCTAGTAATAGTCCAAGTGTACATTACGAAAATACAGGACAGTTATAGATTTTATATCAATATTGATTATATCAATATTGATATTGATTCTCAGTGTGTTGCTCAAGGATACTTCAGTGGGGCCACTGGCAGTCCTGTGATTCGAACCAACCTTCCGATCGCAGGAGCAACTCCCTAACCACCAGGCCACAAAAAATGCACTCTCCTGAACTACATTTGTAAATAGTAAATAAGTTAGTGGAAACCCCAGGGTACAAAGGCATGACAGACGTTCTTTTTTTATCATTGTAGATTGATAGATCGTTTGTCGTTCCCCAGTGTGTTACTCAAATATCCCTCAGTGGTGCCACTGTCTTGAGATTTGAACCCACGCTCTTCTGATCGCAGAGGCAACTCGCTAACCACCAGGCCTCCATCTGCCCCCCAAAAAAGTGCAGACCCTGATGAACGAAACTTGCTTTGACTTAACATAAAGAATATCATAAATGAGTCTCCATAGTAAATAAGCTTGTAAAAATTCAAAAGGAAGAATACATTACAGTCATTATATTTACTGTTATTTTAGATTGATATACTCTACTGATCCACTGTGTGTTGGTACAACTCTATTAAAACAAAAGGTAACTTGGAAAAAGCTATGCTTAAAATTGAGTTATCAAAAGTTACAAAAGTTCCAGGCACAACATAGGTCAGATTTTGCTGACTAGTGGGACTGTTCAGTGCTACTCGTTCTGCTTCTATTTGTTCACGTTTACATTTACATTTACGGCATTTAGCAGACGCTCTTATCCAGAGCGACGTACCAAAGCAGATTTGAAAGAAGCATTCTCAATAGAACTGACATTTGGTATTGAACATCCCAGAAATGTTTTGATACTCATTAGGGCTGTTACCATTATCTCACAATTCATAATGATCATTTTAATGTCTACAGGTCATTATAATGGCATGTTCAACAGTCTGTTGCTTTTGTGTTTATAACTGAAAGAGGAAACCAGCATGAATACACTTATAGTTACAAGTGTAATCTATATAGTGTAGACTTAAATCTTTAATGTTAGTAAGATAAGATAAGATAAGATAAGCCTTTATTAGTCCCACAAGTGGGAAATTTGTTTTGCCACGGGCAGAAAGTGGACAGTACAAAGTTAAGAATTAAGAAACAATAGAATATAGTAGAATAAAATGATTAAAGATAGAATACTATACTAACAATAGAATACTAACAGTGCAGTATAAAGTAAAATGTATACTATACAATATTTACTATACATCTATAGTAAATATTGTATTAGTAAATGTTGTGGTAAATATTCACATAAATATATTTTTCGGCTATATGTAAACAAGTTGACTAAGTGATATGTCTGTACACAATGGGTCTGAGTAAGTGATATGTCTGTA
>JBBPCY010000109.1:36438615-36454008 GCA_037974405.1 Brachyalestes nurse | reverse complement strand
GCAATGAAGACTCGTCACGTTAGCATGCTAGTTTACAGTGAAATATCTTTGTCGCAAGGGAGAAACGAGGTATTAAACTAGCATATTCTGAAATGAAAATTGCGCTCACCAAACACTTTAACGAAGGTCTCCTTGCAAACGGGCATCTTCTCAGGGTGAGTGTTGCACAAGAGACTGTACTTGACAGACACGTTCCTCGCCTCAGAGCACCACCAAGCTCGATTAAGTCGCACACTCATTAAGGAACACAAATGGTGAACATACTGTAAATATATTTATTAGCAAAGAATATTGAGTGTATTTTTAATAAACATTAAGCAAGCTTTTGTTTAGTAAATATAACTGGTAGTAAATATATACATATAATTGTAGATGGAAATATATAAATATTCTATAATTTCCAATTGTATTGCATGTAAGCAGGAGCTTTGGCTTAGATACCTCAGGATCACAACAAAAAATTACATAGTCATGAGGAAGTATATAAAGGTTTCTGACTCCACTGTGTACAAATAGTGTAAACAAAGCAATTTGAGCGTGTGTCCTCGGGTTACAAGATTTCCTGTTTAGCACTGTAGAAAATGACCACATGCTCTCCATTCTCTATTATAAAGCTTTTCAGCATGCTGCCTAAGGCCGGTGCTTTCCCTTGTTTGTACTGTTCACTCATCACACATTGACTCCTGTTATTTAGTCCACCCATTAAGTTTCTCAAGATTGAGAGTTTGTGTCATTTAATCATGGCTGTTTTGCTGTTCAAGAATAACCATTCTTGTTTATATAGTTAATTTGCAGTTAAAAGAGTGGAAGCAGACATTTACACCAATTTTCTGCTGAAAAGGCACTTGAAAACCAGACTTCTGCCATCTCCACACTGCAAACTCTAAACCAGCTCAACATATTTGAAGCTCAAAATTCATATTAAGGGCAAGTTATAGATCTGGATTATTCCCAAAAAGATTTTAGAAATGTACCCCAATAAATATTCAGTATTTCCTCTCATTATTAAAGTTTCTAAAAATTGAATCATAACCTCATTCGATTCAGTCCAGTTCATTTGTATTTTACAAACACATTGTTGCAAAGCAACTTTACTGAATTCAAGGTTCAGGCCTCTAATGAACAAGTTGAAACTAGCAGTGACAAGAATAACAATATAAGAACCTGAGACAGAAACCTTAAGAGGAACCAGGACCCAAAAGACAAACCTTACATGAGTGGGATTAAGCAGAAATATTCAGAGTATTACATATATGAGAACAGGGCAGGTTTAGAATGAGTACAAAACAAGAAGCAGATCTTCTAATAGCATACAGTAATGTGCAAAAGTCTTGAGCCACCCTTTGAATCACCTTTTTGGTGAAAAAATACTATTTTATACCTGTCAGTCAGTCTTCTCTTCTGGCATATTGTGTAAATTAAATGAAAGAAAAGGGAACAAATGTTTTATTGCCACAGGCAACAAAATTGGTAAAGATACAAGGTGCCTAGATAAAGTTGTTCCAACCACTCAGCATTCATTACCACGAGTATACTAATCACTGGCCTGACCATCTGGAATCATCTGCACCCGTTTCTTCACTGATTCAGGCCTTGGATGGTTTTGTTATGCTGGAATGACTTATATGTAGGTCTCTGTGTGGCAAACAAAAACATTCCTCTGAAACTGGTCAGGTTCAGGGACAGAACTGAAAATGAGAGTTTTTGAAAGTCCGCAAGGAAGCCTGGAGAACTATTCCTCAAGACTATATTAAAAATACAAGACAGTGTGGCTCGTTGGAAACAAAATATGAAAAAATGAGGGGAGGTGCATAGTACTGTATATGGCTGGCTGCTGACAACTACAGTTCAGAGAGCTGAATGGTGCCGTGTAAGGATCATGTGCCAGTATTGTAGCAGGCAGAACTGTAACAGCATCAACCAACGTTGTGACCACATCAGACTGGAGGGACAAATGCATCTTAGTTCACTGCAAGTCTTTATGGGCATTAACTCCCAGGGGTGCACTTTGATCTGAAAAAATTAGCCAGATTCCTGATTTAAGATGGACTTTGGCAGCTTAATTCTTGAGGCCTTTAGACCATGCAGTCGTGGGATTTAAACAGGAAAAATAGTTTATAATTACTGATTGGTGTTTAATAAATCCTTACCATTCTACTGATTCATCTGTTTACTTGTATTAATCATGTTAGGAATCTGATTAATAGCTGATTCGGATTATTGGGATTTCCAAAAAGATTCCATATAATGTGATTTACATTTTACAGCGTAGTGGTTAGGGCATTTGCCCTGCGATCAGGAAGTCGTGGGTTAGATTCCCAAGACTGCTAAGCACCTCTGAGGTACCCTGAGCAAGGTCCCGTCCTCACACACTGCTTCCCGGCACTATGTTCCTGCTGTCCGCTGCTTCACTTGGTGAATGGGTTAAATACAGAGGGAGGATTTCATGCTGTTCTCACTGTGTGCTGTGGTGTGTTCACGTATGGCAGAGTGGTCACTTTCACTTCACTTTTCATTCTCTTACTCACTCAGTATGGCTTATGAAGAGCTTGATAATTGTTGAATCAGGTATTTTAATGTAAAGAAAAATGTGAAAGACCTTCGAAATCCAAAGACTGGGGTTCTAAATCACTTTTCTAAAACGAGATGACCACAGAGCAAGAGCATATGAGTAGGCTAGCCTTAGTCATATTGTTGATTAGTTGCTTATTATAGCAGCCCTGAGAAAAGTCCTATCAGCTCTACCTGTCAGTGGCCTATCATCAGCCCCTCAGTAGGATCATCTAAGGAAACGGGCCAACCCAGTCAGCCCGCAGCCCACTCACTGTCCTATATCAAAAGTTACAAAGGCCTCTTCTGGCATAGAATTCAGTACATTCTGTACTGTAGAGCAGAACAAAGTCCTTTCCACTCCCACACCATATGTTTGCAAATTTGTTAGGAAGCAGTTTAAATCCGGCGGAGTGACTTCATCAGGTCAAGTGTTTTTTACTTGGTTTATGTTATTCATATCTGTAATGCACTCGTGCTTTAGTTCAACCTTGCCATTAGCCTTACCATAGTTTATACTTAATACTGAAGTCATACACAGCAGGAAACTGCTTTATTAGTAAAAGAGGTTAAATGTTGCATTGCACATACTTAAATAAATCTGTGTGGGCACTTTGGAGAGTTTCTGCATTCATTGCAGCGGTGGTGGATCTAACAGTGCTTGGCTTGGGGCCTGGGGCTAAGTTAGTCTGATTCTAGAGCACAGAGAAGAGAGAAGTGATAAACATGCACACATTGTATATAGTAAAATTACTTCTGTTTCTCTCTAAGCGTGGTCTGCAGTTCTTTTCTGCTGATGCTTTGAGTTGTAATATTTTGATGGACGGCTGATGCTAGAACGTTGAAACAGCCATCTAGCCGTATCATTCATCAGTGGCTGTGTTTCACACCCCGAGGACATGAAATGGAAGAATGTCACGTCTAGCGACGAGGCAGAGAACTTCTTCTGACATTTCACTTGAATTAGACAAAAGGCAGCTGTGTGCACGGCAGCAGGAACAGAAACGTGGCTGAAGGGAAACAAACTCCAAAAGCTGACGTGAAGCAGCACCTTGGTATTAATAGGCTGCCTGAGGGCTGCATGGACATTTTATTAAACGTGGTGTTCATCGTTGATGGGATTTGCTCTTCCATTTGATATGAAGGCGCCCCACCAGCTTTATTCATCAAAATATTAAAGAAATGCCCTTAATGATATCTCGCTACATGAAAAGTAATTAAAGAGAAAATCTTGAACAAAACAAAATCTGGATTGTGTCATGTTTGATTAATCTTTCTTTTAAGGACTGGTTCCTAATTACTTCTTGTCTCACCTTCTAACTATATTTTAGTAAGGAACAACTTGATGTTTTGTCTGTCACACACATCTGAAATATGCCCAGATCTTGAGTAAAAAGGAAGCTTTAAATTCATGAAGACAAAAAGCCATTTCAGAAACCATCAACCAAGAAGGCAATTTGACAACTCAGACAAACAAGGCTTGAATAAAACATCCACCAACATGTCAGTCACACATCATGCATTGTTTGATGAGCAGGACTGTGCTTTATATAGCCTTGAATTCCTCTCCTCTATGAAGAACAAAAGTGCTTTGCTTAGAAAACTTCAAAGAAAATGTTACAGTACATCTTCTTCTCTTTTGATTTGGGATCCAATTTTGATAAATTAAACATTTATAGTCTCCTCACCTTCTCCACTGAAAGACTACTCTGGAGACCCAGGTTTACCTGAGGACTCTTTAATATAACTGCCAAGACCTACAGGCTTTGATAGGGGATTTTCTTTTCTTTTTTCGTCTGAACTTGCAGTAGTCGTGGTTTTGCTAGAATAACACTTTGGCGATGACACGGTTTGTACCATTTTTGACTGACTGTTCCATATCATAAAGGATTCTGGTAGTCAAGCAACTCCAAGACTGGGGACTCTTAAGTTCAAAACCACTTTGCCTGAGGGCATGCAGAGTTATACAGCAGCTGAAAGTGACCTGTAGCTGGGATGCCGATCGAGTCCCCATCTGTGCCATGTGCTATTCTAGGGCCTCCCAACCCTGGGGAAACAATTAATTGTTTACACCCCAGGTCAACGGCATGGTTATGGACTGGTCAGTTTGTTATATGATTTGAAATGAATACTGCCTAAAACCCTAGAAAAAATGGGAGGAGATGAAAACCATTATGCTAATCTTTGATGATACTTTTTCACCTTCATCTTCCCAGCTGCCTGTCTGTTCACTCAGTCATTCACTCACACTCGTTCTTTCTTTCATGTCTTTCCTCTCTTAGATGGCCTGGTTGTGATAGGTGTCCACTCAGCTAAGTTCCCCAATGAGAAGGTTCTACAGAACATTTGCAGCGCTGTTCTGAGATATGGCATCACTCACCCAGTGGTGAATGACAGTGATGCACGGCTTTGGCAGGAACTGGAGGTAGCTTGCTGGCCCACCTTGGTGATTTTAGGCCCCAGAGGAAACCTGCTCTTCTCTGTGGTGGGCGAAGGCCATCGAGAAAACCTCTTTCTATTCTCTGCGGCTGCTCTCAAGCACTACAAAGAGAAAGGCCTGCTCCGAGACCACGCTGTGGGAATGAAGCTCTTTAAGGACTCATTACCACCTTCCATACTTTCCTTCCCTGGGAAGGTAGCGGTGGATCACAAGAGCAAGAAACTAGCAATTGCAGATACAGGGCATCATCGAATTCTGGTGGTCTCCAGTACTGGGAAGGTCCTACACTGTGTAGGAGGTAAGAAGTGGTACTCTTCACTAAAGATGGACATGGGTAATCAACTAACCAAGTACTCATTACTATTGTAAAATAATTCGTGCAATGTGCAAATTGTAATGCCTGAGACCAAATTGAAAAATAAAACATTACCAACAGTCTTCAAGAATGGCCACACAATATAAATAGTAAAACATGATATATAATGTAAAACTTAATATAGATTGTAATGCTCAATTTAAATTTTGTGCATGCATCAGTGTTAATTTTCATGAAATTGCTAACTTCAGTATGTTACTAATCTTCATCATTGTTTTACTTTGCTGACTATTATTTCTGTTTTTTAGGATAAGAAGGCCCCTAAATACTCTCCACATGCTATACCACTATTCTTGTTTGTTATTGTAGGGTCTGGAAGTGGATGGAAGGATGGGAACCTGTCGGAAGCGTTGTTCAACTTACCTCAAGGAGTGTTCATAAAGGGAGAGACAGTGTTTGTGGCTGACACCGAGAACCATCTGATTAGGAAGGTAGCTGAGGAGTCTGGGCAGCTCTGTACTGCACCACTGGGCTTTGACCTACTTCTCTGACTGATGCTTGTAAAGATGAGATCTATTGTGCAGTGTCTGGTGTCTCTGTTTAAAAGCAATAAAACTCCCTCTTTTCTGTCAGATTGACCTTTTAGCAGGAAAAGTCACCACCTTAGCTGGCACTGGAGTACAAGGCACGGACAAGGAAGGTGGGTCTCTGGGGCTGCAGCAGCCAATCAGCTCCCCCTGGGATGTAGCCCTTGGTACCGCAGGTAAGGACTTCAGTCACCGAGCTTAAGTCTATTCCCACCATCACTAACAAGCACACAAAAAAGATAGGGATCAGAAACAATCAAATTTAAGGCCTCAGTCCAAATCTTCTCCTGAGTGTATTTGCAGAATAATGAATTAGTTTCTCCAACATTTAGTTGTAAAATGAGTTTGCTTTTAAGGTGAGAGATTCAATTAAGGGGGAAAAAACATACATTTTTCCCAGCGGAGAGTAATCAGCATCACAAAGACAGACGGTAACACAGTTTTCAAGCAAGCGAGATGATTGCAGCTTGTTCCACTAAATAGCTTATAAATTACTATGGTGTTATATACCATCTTTTGTGTATAATTTATGGCTAGAGAATCTAACATGATGCCATTGCCACATAATGCTAAAGAAAGGGGTTCTTCAAAAGCACAGTTATCCAAGTGGTCATTTAATTGTCAGTCTTGTACTACTGTGTTGTATATGCAATGTTTAAGCCAGCCTAGATATTTATTGAATTCTATTTCACCTCGAGTCTTTCAAATGCTGCATTAGTGATATCTGTTGATAATTGCCCAACATCCGCACCAGACACGTCTGATAGTACCTTCAGAGGAGTGTCCTACATGAAATGTGACCAGCCCTCATTCTTTACTGTTGCCACCTCTCATAGCAGTTACTTTAATAAAAGAAAATACTCTGAAAGGCTCTGTTGTATGTTTTGGCTGCTCATTACAGGTAACAAGTACCGTTAGGAAGCCCAGATAACCTTAGTTGTGGAGAGGAATTCATCATAGTGTTTGAGATGGCTTAGCTTAGCTTGCAAACTTTGTGTCATGTTACACAAGACTAAAGCCAGGCTAGCCATGAACAAATCATGAAGGAAGCAGAACAAATAAGTCATGTGAGAATATTTACTGACTCTTGCTGTGTCTTTAGTTGGCAGCTTGCCTCCTTTGTCTTAATATTTCTCCTCCTTTGTGTACTCCCTCCTTGCCTTGGAATTAGGGTCACTTAATCTTTTTCTTTCAGTCCTACTCATAAAATTTAATGTCTCATATAAAGCCTCGGTTTATTATTCTGCCATGAGCAATTTTCTGATCTTTTTATTCATCTTCTTATTCACCGCAACATTGTCTCCCTATCAGTCCCATCCATCTTAGCCTCTCCTAATCACAGTTCCTATTTGAAGTTCTTAGAAGTTTTCTTTGTAGTTCTCTTTGTAGATACTATTCTTGACTTTATTTCCCAGAGTGAGAAGTATGACTGGCCAAAGTGGAGCTTTGTTCTCATAGAATGGGTTCTTGTTTGGAGCAGCACAGGAATAAACAACTAAGTCTATTGGTTGCTACCCACAGACGTTGTCCGCATTTAGGTTGTCTGGGCCCGACTTGATGATGAGATCAAAAGCGCTCCCAGACGAGCTGTTGCTTCAAACGAAGCTCGGCCACTTGAAGAACTAACACAGCCGTCTTGAACAAATTGCCTGATATGTTTGGCCTGCCTAGAGGAATTGGTCCACATGGTATTTTTAGCATTTCTCTAGGACAGCTAATATAATAATATGAAACGCTACCCAAAACGTTTTTTCATTTAGTTTTAGAAATTCTCTTGACAAGCAATATGTATGACGCATAGGATGAGATGACATGGCATAAATCAGGGCTGATTGATTCATTGTAATTACAAAATGGAATCTAAAACAGCACCTCCGGCTTTTATTTTACGCAATCAAAAATCTGTTGTGTGCTTTGGTGATTCAGTCGTACTGTTCCCTCAAACGGCTAATGAATACACAATGGATTTGGTCATCAGAGGCAGCAAAATTAGGCTTGGCCTTTGTGGTTCTATGTTGAAAGGATGTCTGTATGTGTGTTTGCTTGTCCATTTCAGTGGGAGTGTGTTTTGAGCATATTCTTGATCTCTGAAGCGCATTAACCCTATTCTCTGGCCATCCGGGCAGTCGTCTCTCCTCCTCATTCAGAATCGCCTTAGCTCCAGTCTGAACTATTGGATAAACAGTAGTGTTCCAGTTTTCTGCCTTCTGTTCATACTTCAGTGCATCTTTTCGTTATGCATTTTAGGCTCTTGTGATATTCTGCTTAAGCAAGCAACATTATCCTCAAGGCACATGTGTCTTTTAGAGTTTTAAAGGACATGCTATATATTTTAAATTGTATTTAATAATGAAAAGTATACAGTTTTATATGCTGGAGAGGTACCATGGGTGGGGAAACAAAAAGGGGTGGGGAACGAATGGTTTTGAAAAGTGGGGGGATATGTGCCACCCTGCTATAATGGTTCCGGAACCCATGATTTTGATGAATGGTAACACTTGTTTGTAGCTGATTCACTTTAAATTAAAAAAGAGTGAACATATCATCAAATAGTAGTTTGAAACATCAATCAAATGTAGGCATCCGAACCACTAACCATACGCCGATCAGCCACATCGTTGAAACCGCTAAAACTTTGATTATCTCAGTACAATGGCACCCGCATATACATTGGGTAACACGCACAAAAAGGGGTCCATGCAAGACATCTGGTGAACCAACGAGAGGGTCAGGGGCTTCCAAGACCCAGTGATGCGCATGGTGAGCAAAGGCTAGCCTGTGTGGCCAGTCTTACCAAAGAGATGCTGAAGAAGGTGATGCCGACTATGACAGAAAGGTGTCAGAACATACACTGCAGCACAGCTTACTGTGGATGGGGTTGTGTGCCTGTCGACATTTCAGAGTTCCCATGCTGGCTCTTGTCGACTGACAAAAGGACACCCCTTCATGGCAACAATATTCCATAATGGCAGTGGGCTGCAGACATTGTTCAGGAATGGTCTGAGGAATGTGATAAAAAGTTAACTTGACCTAGGAAAACCCCAGATCCCAGACTGAACCCCGCCAGCTGTGCCTTATCCACTGTCCAGAAGACACCACTAACGTGGTGCTGTAGAGATCCTGAACATTTGATTTTAATTTCAACGTAATCAGCCACAAACATGAGTATTGTGTGTATGTGTGTGTGCGTGTAAAATATATATAAAACATTATGAATATCAATATAGTGAATTTAACAACGCAGTGTATTCCTATAGTTTTTAAGCTACACTTAATCCTTCTTTTAATGTCTGGGTTTCATTCCCCCTTTCCTACTTTTTTATTCTTTTTAAAAGCTCTCAATTTTCTCTCCATCTTTCTTTTTCATGAATGCACATAAAAGGGCTCTGGGCCAACTGAAATTGTCTCAGATAAGCATAGTACCATTAGCTGGCTATTGTTAGACATAAGTGCAATAGCCCTCATTCTCCATTCCTCTCATAACACACACGCGCACACACACAAAGTGCTGTACAACTCTCCTGACAGGGCTTAGCTAAAGTTTAATTGAAATGGAATTAAATGGCAGTCTGGACTACGCTTTTTTGCACTGGATACTAAAGCACACACACACACACACACACACACACACAGATTCCCAGTTCACCCAGACATTCATTTTATATTAATGGGCATGGCCTAAATAATTGAACCCACTCAAGTACATTTCTCTCAGTGACTTGCTGGTCAGTGTCTGACCGATTGAGCTGGACACTTTCAAACTTGCAACTCACTTATTTAATGTAACTGAGAAGTTTGTTGACAATGTTAAAGGGCAGACTACAGATCGAGAGGTGTTTTCTATTTTCTAATAATGACATTGTTCATGCAGCCCTTAAGCTGATAACACTCATACAACATTATGTTTGATTAGCAAGTCTGATTAGCATTCACACATTTTGACCAAATATCTTATTCAGGAGTGGAGGAACCAAGTCAGCTTGGATAAGTGATTGTACATGTGTGTGTACTGGTCAGGATGTTGACTCCTGTTGGTTCCTGCACAAAGTCAGGCAAGAGATTTTGCCTGTAAAACACTATATAACAATAAATACAAATAAAATATGCTGAACTCTACCTTTTTTATGTTTTTGATATGTTTGCCAGGAAAAATACAGTTTATGGTTTCTGATTTCTCAGTTTAATCCAACCTTTGCCTGCATTTGTTACACTCCATTAGCAGTTCAGCTGTAGGACCAATTAGGTTTTAGATGATGACTACAAATAAAATGGGGCTGCCATAAGGGAAGGTTTAGAAATGGTAGAACTAAAATTACAAGATTATTTATTTGTTTAGTACAGAAAAACAGCTTTGCCTATCATTTTCTCAGATGCCTTAGACTTTTGTACGCTGTATGTGTGTGTCTTACGCAGGTGGTGAGGAAGATAACGTGTTGTGGATAGCCATGGCGGGGACACACCAGATCTGGGCACTGTTCCTGGAGGATGGGAAGCTGCCCAAAGGAAGGTGAGATCTTCCCTAGAGCTTTCACTGTTTGTCCAATAGGGACATGGCAATGCATACACACATATACACGTAGAGGCCACCAGTATGATGTCATTCTCTGGGATACTACCTGCTGTGCCATAAGATGTGCTTGTTTTTCATTTATATCTTGAGTTTATTCTGTTCAACTTATATTCACTCTGTGTGACAAATTATCCAAGGATTTTTTTTTTTTTTTTACTCAGTGCTAAAAATGTACTTTTTTTTATTTTTACTTTTTATTTCTTTACACAGTCTTTCACTAGTGAAATTAAAATATACGTTTGTACAATTGCTGTTATAAAACTCAGTATCTTCATCTGCTGTTTCCTCTCTGTGTGGTTGCAGTGAGCATGGAAAGGGAACGTGTGTGCGTTTTGCAGGCAGTGGGAATGAAGAGAACAGGAATAATGCATACCCTCATAAGGCTGGTCTAGCTCAGCCTTCAGGCCTGGCCTTTGCCCCCAGCCAGCCGTGGAACTGTCTCTTCATTGCTGACAGTGAGAGCAGCACCATCCGCAGCCTGTCACTGAGTGACGGGGCTGTCAAGCACGTGGTGGGAGGCGAGAGAGACCCTTTGGTGAGTCTGAGCTTTTTTAACACCATTGTGGGTGCTTTAAAAAAAAACCTCGCATCGTTAAGTCTGTCGGAAAAGTTCACGTGGTATTAACGGTCTTTAGTGTGCCTTTTGGGGTCCAAAGGAAAAATCAATACACACGCTTACCCTTGTTCTTTTATAATGCTATGGAGACATCCTTCTCATTCACACAACCTGCACACTATACGCCCCTGGGGATTGACTGATTTTAAACGAATTATATTTTAATTGTTTTAATTTCATTATTTTAGATTATTTATTAGTCTTTTAAACATACAAAATGTAGGAACTTGAATTCACACTGTCATGAAAAGTGAGTTGTTGTTCTTCTTATTATTATTGTTGTTATTATTAAAGATTGTGACCTATTGCACTCTGCAGAATGTGATCAATTTGTGCTGAAGGGAATTTTTGTTCTCTCTTCTATAGAGGGGGGGTCAGATGAGAGCAATGTGATCCCCTCTGCTCTTGCCTTGTTGGCGCTGTGGCCAGTCTGTTTTCTAATCGGTATCAGCTTGTGCTCTCTGTCCTGCAGTACTTTGTCTTCTCCTCTCAAAGGGAGGCCCTGGCTCTGAAAGACGAAAAAGACCCTCTGTAATCTAGATCAGTTTAAAAAATGCTCAGAGAGAGAGAGAGAAATTTTTATGGGTTCATAAATTATTGCGGCGATTACATATCAGATTTGAAGGCTCTGTAATGATGAGCTGTCTCAAATTATTACTAGTTTGCTCAGGCAGAGACGCAGGTCCCTTAAACTGCCCTGTAACGTAAGGAGGTATTTAATAAATGAGGCTGGAGAGCATTTATGATCATGTACTGAAGCAAGACGACCTAGACGAAGAAGTATTTCCCTCGGTTTAACTCCATAATGAAAACATTTTTCAGATGTGTGAGATTTCCATCCCACAGACTGCCTTTTCCGTTGGCAGGCAGTGAGAAAGCTCTGTGTTTGCTAGATAGATTTGTGTGTAATTATGTTCTTTCCTGCCTCGTTAGATGAGCTGATTGGTGAATTGGTGACTCCAGTGGAGTGAAGTGGCAGAGGAAGTTTATTTCTAATTTGTCCTGCTCAAAGACGCATTGCAGCATGTGGTGTGGTTTCCTCCTATTTAGTGGTCCAGCGAGTTTTCTCACTCAGAAAGACAACACCACTGTGGGGTGCTCCTGCCTGATGCCCTTGTTTGACAGTGTGTGCTTACACTTCAAATGGCCCAAAAAAACCAGCATATTTACTCACATCGATCAGCCATAACATTTAAGACCACCTCCTTAATATGGAAGAGGCCCAGCTCGGCACACGAGAGCAGTTCTGACCCATCAAAGCTTGGACTCCACAAGACGTTGCTGTGGTATCAGGGGCCAAGATGTTAACAGTAGATCTTTTAAGTCCTGTAAGTTGCAAGGTGGAGCCTCCTTGAATCAGACTAATTGGTCCAGCACATCCCACAGATAATCAAAATACGATCTGGGAAATTTGGAGGCCAACCCATCACTCAAAACTCTTCATGTTCCTCTAACGTTTTTGCAGTGTGACAGGGGTATTATCAAGCTGAAAGTGGCCATAAAGGACTACCATTGACCAAGAAGGGTGTGCTTGGTCTGTACAACAGAACAATGTTTCGGCATTGTAACAAAACCATTCTCTTTCACTGAAACGTGAGTTAGGTTTGAAAACGGAGGTGTAAAAATGAATTTTGTCTTTATTTTGGCAGAATCTTTTTGCCTTTGGTGATGTGGATGGTAAAGGTGTAGATGCTAAGCTCCAGCACCCTTTGGGAGTGACCTGGGACGCCAGCAGCAGCCTTCTGTATGTGGCTGACGCTTACAACCACAAGGTCTGTCTGCTAATATAAAGTTCTACTTTCTGAAACTTTATTCCATTTCAGTGACAACCGCTGCACAAGTTTCTCGCTGTATTTGTTCACGTTTGTCACACTGTGAGCGGACACAGATGTCTTTTCAGTGGGATTACAAAGCGTGGCTTTCTGTTCCAGATCAAAGTAGTGGACCCTAAGACTAAACAGTGCCGGGTGCTGGCAGGCAGTGGGGAAGCGAGCGATGTGTTTGGCCCGAGTTTCACTGAATCCAGCTTCAACGAGCCTGGAGGCTTGTGTGTGGCTGAGGGGGGCAAGCTGCTGTATGTAGCGGACACAAACAACCATCACATCAAAGTGCTGGACCTGGAGACCAAAACAGTCTCCCTGGTAAGTGGTACATGTGAGGTTTTGCGTATGCATGCATGTGTTGATCATTAACCTCTGATGCTTTAGTCTAGTATCTCACTTAGTACCTCCCTACAAACTCATCTCTATCTCTCTTTTTCTCTTAGGGGTGGGTGACTTATCATATGATACTGTTATCATGATAAAGTACTTTTCAATAAGCTTTTCTGAGCACCTTGTGTGTGTCATCAGGAGATAAAGAACACTGATTAAAAAGAGGATCCAACTGTAGTTCCAGTAGATAAAATCCTAGTGCCGACAGCATAACTGGTCCGGCTTAATTGCACATAGTAATGCACAAAACATACTCTTATTGTTTTTTAGCTTTTTTTAAATGTGTAAATGTTTTTTTAAATATGGTGAAAACATCACGATGCATGGTGTGGGAATGTTGTCAAATGTTGTGTTATTTATTGTATTGCCCACTCTTACCTTCCCTGGGTATCTTTTTCATGTCTTCCTCCAGTTGCCTGTTTCATTGGAGGAAGTGGATGCTCTTCAGGTCGCCACTGCCTCTACTCTCACAGTCAAAAAGGTTCCCAAGCTCCCTAAATCAGCCCCTGTCCTTAATATGGCTGCACTGCCAGTGTCAGCAGGGCATGATATCAGTATAAACCTCAGCGTGACTTTACCTGCTGGCACCAAACTGACTGAGGAGGCCCCCAGCTGCTGGAGTCTGTCTGCTGAAGGTATGGATTGTTTACTTATCTTTGCATGTACAACATTTAGAATTTCTTATAACACAAATTATAACACAAACTGAACTCTCTTACCTCACTGTATCTAACCTGCCTCTCGACCTCACTAACACTATCACACCTGCCATCTGTTATAATTTTTCATATACATCAACAGCAAACTCTGCACTTTACAGTACATAATCTATTCTGTTACAATTGCACACTTCAGATCTTGTTTACTCTTATAATATTTATCGGAATATATTTTTCTGTATAGTTTTATACAGTTTTCTCTTTAATGTACTGTAACTACATTGCACAGATGTTTCAGAGGCACATTTCGTGTCACATTGTACTTGTATAAGTGTGTATGTGACAAATAAAGAGTCTTGAATCTCTTTGTCCAATTATAGGAATCAAAAGAATAAGAAAATCAAAAATGATTTTAAGTAGAGATTATGGGATTTTCTTCCATTGTAAAACCCTCTCCAGGGAACTGGATAGCCTTGGTTTTCAGCATTGCTGCAAGGAGCTGTTTGTTGGAGTGCTTTGTTCACACATTTTCACCAGGCTGCAGGGACCAGCCGGCCACACCGGGAAAGAGGCCAAGGAAAAAAATTAACGATTCCTCTGTGCCTCAGAACACACAAGCATGCTTCCCTCACCTTCTCTCTCTTTATTTCTTCATCTTTCTCATCATTATTTTGTCAAAAAATTCATTCTTTCTCTACTATTAGAAGCAATATTCAGAAAACCCACCTTTTACCTATTTGGTTAATTACATCAGCACACTTATACTACATATCCAGAAGTATCTCACCTCCCCTTTTACTTATCAAATTCAGGTGCACCCGTTGTTGTTCGGCACACACGCAGTTTATATAATGTCTGTAGAACAGCCGTGTTGATAGAATGGCATGTTCTGTGGGACTGCAGATGAGCGTATTGGCCAATCAAATCAAGAGACTGTTAATGCTGCAAATGTGACAAACTCCCTAGTAATACTTCTTAATTTAAAAAAAGTGTTGGTGTCTGCAGATACTTTTCCGGATAACTGCTTGTAAATGTTTCATGCAAAAAGCTATAAGCATAACGGTCCCTAAGGGTGATTTATCATGATTGCCATAATGTTCATGATGAGATTTGCGCCAGTAGCAGCAAGCCACAATTTGATTGTGGTTTAATGCAGTAAATGATTAGATCTTTGGTTAATGGGTTCATTTTGATATATTGGTGAGCTTATTTTTTCAGATTGTACACTTCCAGTCAAAAGTTTGGACACATCTTCTCATTCATCATTTTCTACATTATAGATTAATATTGAAAACAAACAAAGTGATGAAGGAACACTTGGAATTATGCAGTAAATAAAAAAAGAGTTAAACAAACCAGAATATGTTTTGTAATAAGGTAATGATGGACTGTTGTTTTTTACTTAGTTAAGTGGTTCTTGCCATAATGTGGAGTAGAACCGT
>JBBPCY010000109.1:36375130-36438515 GCA_037974405.1 Brachyalestes nurse | reverse complement strand
CACCATCACAACTGATGATCCCAAACACATTAAGAAGGCAAGAAATTCCACTAATGAACTCTTGACAAAGAACACCTATTAATTAAATACAATTCCAGGAGATGTTTTTAATATTAATCTACAATGTAGCCAATAATGAAAACAAAGGAAATCGTTGAATGAGAATGTGTGTCCAAACTTTTGCCTGGTAGTATGTTTCTTACATATGTGCCCCCCTTTAAAAGAACAGTTCAGGAAATGAAAATTCTGTCAGATAAAATTGGGGTATAAAAATATATATGCAGGTTTTTTATTTATACCCCTCGCGTGCATGTTCTTCCAGGCTTGCTGCCTCTCTTTTTCCCATGTGTTTGTATGTTTGATTGGAGGCTGGCCTTATTCAGTTTGGTGCTTGTCATTCTAGCGTGCCCTTGGTACAAGGCCAGTAGCGCAGACACACACACACACACACAGCAGCCTCAGTGCAGTGGCCTCCTTCTGTTCAGACTACATCAGCAGCCTTGTTAAATAAGGGTGGTACCATTTGACATGAAAAGATGTCCCCCCCCCCCCCATCAAGAGCCTGGCTGTATGCATGCTGAGCAATCTTACCAGCTGGAACAGAAATATTCCATTACGTTTATTTAAACACACAGTAGCCTATGTCTTTTTCTCAAGAATCAGTCAGTGGTTTTGCACGAATTGCTGTTGACTTGTGACTGAGTCCAGTGTGTTTTTGTCCTCTGTAGGTAATGAGTGGTTACTGGAAGGACAAACTGTAATGGGTGACATCGCTGATCTATCCCAGCCTCTCTCCATCACCTGCTCTGTCCCAGCTCAGCTTCTGTCCACAGACCCTGCACTAACCATCAGCGCCTGGGTCTACTACTGCCTCTCGGAGGGAGGAGCCTGCATGATGAAGGCAGTGGCCTTTAGGCAGCCTCTACTTATTGACTCCGAACCCAAGAGTGGCACTGTTCCTGTGACGCTGGCGCATGCCTTCTAAAACAAGTGCTTGCCACTGTATAGGTGCACATTATGTCCTTAGCAGGCACACCATGTATGTTATACTGTAGTGATTCCCAACCCTGGTGCTGGAGTACACCTAATGGCACATTTTTTTGATTTTCTAAGACCCTCGATTGGGGGACTGACGGTACTCCAGGACCATTATTGGGATCGCATTAAGCAAAAATGTATGTATGCATTTTTAAGCCACTGTGCATATGTATTGACAGTTGAACAGTACTGTACAGAGGGAGCACACGTCTATTGATAGAGTCTGCCGTCTTTGTGTCATCTTAAAGAGAACCAGAAAATCCAGAACAAAGTGCCTTTTTCTAAGAAGTAAGTGCAGATTACCGAGATGCATTGGCTCTGTTTGTTTCAAGGCTTTGTATACTTAGTCAAATCTATGTTGTCCACACTCTTATCTGATATATCTTATCTTTTCAGTGGAGTCGGACCAGCAGATGACTTTATTTATTTTTTTTTAACAAACTCTTTTCTTCAAAACTAGTTTGAAACACAGCCATTTGAGCAAACAGCTAAGCCATGCCAACCACAAATCTGAAAAGATAAAGAAAGCAAACCCGTTAGGAACACTTCGCTCTATTCACTGACAACGTTTGCAAGCTCGTTTCAAACCAGGCATGAGTGAGCCAATATAAAGAGTTCAGTAAATATCGTTAGGACAAGCATTCTTTTCCTCAAATCTGAGTGCCGTTTATCATTAGTCGTCTTCATTTTGACACAATACTCCTAGTCCAGTAATCAGAATAAGCATATAAGCTGTTTTTGAGGTGGAGGCTGTTCTATAGCTTTATGTCCTAATGTGAACTCCACTCTGTTCAGGCACTGTCTTTCAGCACAGCAATGCTACTGCTGCTTAGCTGAGCAGTTGTCGCTTATTTAGTTTAATTGATGTAATTACACTGCTTGTTTACAAGGTCTAAGTGCCTTTTGAAAAACGGGGACACAGTGTACAATATGTATTCTTTATTTCATTTAGTAATATTCATTGAACTTGGGGAGTTTTCAGAAGGGAAGAAGCCAAGAAGCTATGCAATAATGGTTTAAATTTAGCATTAAACTTTACATTATGCTTAGCTCATGCTGGTATCACACATGGATCAGTGTGTCTCACCTGGGGGTATAAGTTATTCACAGTGTGCTTTTTCCTTCAAGGGCAGCTCTATTTTTATATAGCATCTAAATTCTGCACTTTAACAGACTGTTCACAGCAATTATTATAATAAACATTATTTACTCTTCCGTTCTTGATTTCAGTGTCTGATCACTTGTATCTGTAGTGTAAAGTGGTGTTTGTTGAGATAAACATCACTTTGAACTCTAATCCTCTTTACTGTAGAAATAATAGAATATAAATTATTATGACCTTGTTCTGCAGTATAAAACACAAGCCACTAGTAAATAGAAACCATCTAATTTAGAACCTGTTTGTCAGAAATAACTGACCGGTTTTATGCATTTCTAACCTCTCACTTATCCACATGCAAACCAAGCACTTTTAGCTATTTATACGTGATGGTCTACTTCAGGAGTGTCCAGAGAGCTGTGTGGCTTCAGGTTTGCACTCCAAACAAGCAGGAGCTCGTCTGATTGTGCTGATCAGTTAGTCTTAGTCATCAAACAATCATGTGAGCCCCTCCCTTGGTGAAAAACCTGCCAGCACTGAAAGTAGCTTTTTTGAATAAGTAATCTTGATAATCATAAAACAGTCTTATGTATCTTTAATGTTTCATTTTGCTGAAAAATGCTGTAATATGAAAGTCTGAAAGATCCTACAAAAGTTTTTACCTTAACCTGTTACCGATATAGAATCTTTCATGATATGGAAGTTCTAAACTCTTGTTTATCTTTTAAAGAGATCCTTCAAAGGACCATCCATTTTAAGGCACTGCCCTAAAGAACCCCATTTGTTTCAAAGACCATAGAACACAACATGTCTTCAAGCATTTCAGGTTTGTTCCCAACAATGGGAACTGGTGTGATTGTGTCTATTGCATGAAGTGACAGAGTAACCGAGCAGTGTTGTGATTAATATGCCGCTCGGATTCTCCGACTGAGAAATGGATTGTGTCAGGTTGAGTGAATAAGACTGATTTGGAACTACTTTGTCTACCACAGTGTGACTGAAATGCAGAGTATGATGGAAAACACTCATCATGGGCATCACATCAGCAACGTTTTTGCCCAGCTCTGGAAACGTGATGTAATGTTTCAAGAGCAGGATCACCAAACTACTTAAAAGGAAATCTGGAACGAGTTAGAAGAAAAAAGGAGAAAGTGAGTTTTTAAGCTACACTGATAAGGGCAACCTTTCATGCTGAGCTTTGTTGATATCATCTTAGTGTGTGTGTGTGTGTGTAGGTGGTTCTCTCATCACTATAAACACTCTCCAGTGCCTCTCTTCACTTCGCTATAGGTTGAGCTTGCAGGCAGTGCCATATCTGGTCACGCACCGATGCTGTGTGCCCAGCAGGCTGAGCCTTATGAAAAAGAAATGAAGAGTTTCATTCCAAAATGCTGTATATCCTATTGGAACAAATTTGGACATAATGAGTTTTTAAAAAGCATAACAGCTGACATATGATGGAATAAGTTTTTATTTATTTTTTTAAATGAGTAATGTAAGAATATTTATGTAATATTTGTGAACTAGGGCATTAACACAAAAGTCGACTAGTCAACCTTAGAGGCACGGGTCGACGCCCCTTGAGAGAAGTCAACAAGTCGTGTGTTTTTCCTCTCTCTCTGCCCTCGCTTATGTACACAATGCAGTCTCTGCCTCTGATTGGTTGACGCTGACACGCGTTCCTTGGTTTATCCAATTATTATAGATCCTTCAAAAAAAGGGCAGTACCGTTGGCGCGAGGGGAATGTAAACACGAGACCACAGCAAGACCACAGACATGGCAGCAGAGGAGACAGACACACATCACATGTGTGGAGATACTTCACTCTAGACACACAAACAGCATGGAGACCTGCACAATCTGCAAGTCGGTGTTAAAGTACAGTGACAGTACTGGTGTTCTGGACAGCCATCTGAAACGGCATCTGCTAGCTAACATGGCTAATGCTAGCACTGCAGGGAGTCGTCCTGCCGGCTTAAACTGTTCCCACTCTCAGTTGGACACTTAAATTTGCTGGAAAATTCAAGGCATCAGCTTTTGTTTTGTTTTGTTTATTTGTTGTGATGACTGTTAATGTTACAGAGAACTTTTAATAAAAGTTGCTCAGTGTTGCACACCCGTGTCCCTCCTCTGCGTGTGTGATGACATCATCAAACGACTAGTCGACTCGACTTTGACTATGCTGACCGACTAGTCGACTTGAAAAAATCTGGAGTCGTTAATGCCCTAATATGAACATTAATAAAAGAATACTTGAAAGTGGCCTATTATGCGTTTTGGAACAAAAGCCCAAATAGTTAATATATAGACTATTTCTAATGTCCATATTTCTATCAGAATCTTATAGATACAACCATACTTTAAAATGATTGAACTGTTCAGCTTGTACTTTAAAATGACAGTTTGCCTTTTTGGTTAATTTAACTAATATTTTTTTTCTCCATCGATCATTTCTGTTACCATTGGTTTGTATTTGAATCTAGTTGCTCTAATTACATTTAGTGCCACTGAAAGAGCCTTTTGACATTTGAGAGCTGAAATGAAATTACAGTACTATTTAGTTAAAAAGGAAACCAGATTTGAACAACTATAGCTATGGGTTTTATCTGAATACTTTATCCTACTCACACGTTTTTAGTGTAGCAGACTGCAGAAATTGTATAAACTTTTCTATAGACTAATTGTGCAGTTTAAGTATAGACTATTAGTGTATTCGTATATTAATATAGTTATACAATAATAGTATTATAGAAAGTATTAATACTTATACTCATTTTATAATGCTAATTTAATTATAATAAATGTATTGTGCGGCACTAATGAAATCATATCGGGTTTTTTTCATAGCTGCATAACTTTATCCCCAAGAGGAGCCTAAAACGCCCTAATGCAGTGCATTTGCCAGCCAGTTGTCCACCACACACTTACCAGGTGCAAATCTAAAACAGTCTCATGCCAGTAGTAGGTCTCCGTAGAAGCCTGGGAGGTTTTAAATTCACTGTCAAGTGTGGTGTGTGTTTCACATCAGCATGTAGAGAAGCATCGGTTTCTGTGTGTGTGTGTGTGTGTGTGTGTGTGTGTGAGGTGAATTCCTCCAAACAGGGTGTAAAGGCGGATTATGTGTTGTGTTAATTGGACTCTCACTTTGGTGTTGCTGCCAGGCAGGGTGATGATTATAGCATGCTGTAATGTGAATATGTTTTTAATAGAGCAGCTGGGGACCCGACCAGACTTAACAGGCCGTCGCCTCTAGGAATGGCACAACAGAGCTAACACCGCTCACTGAGTGAAATATTTACTATGTGCACTTACCACACTAGACCTTTGGCCATCTGTTTGTGTATGTTTTTCTGCTGTATGTAAAGTGTGCAGAACATGTTTTCAAAGGCAATGGTCCAAGGGCAAATAAGAGAGACCCCTGTGCTCCCCTGATAATGCAAAGCTGTCTGAAGACCTTATTCCTCTACAGAAGAGAATCAGAAGTTGAGATGTAACATACAAAGGCTCACGGTATGCTCACGTGTCATTCACATAGGAAAAAATGTACAGTAGTTTCTTCATGGTTATTAAGATAAACCTTTTTTAGTCCCACAAGTTGGAAATTTACATTGCTATGCCAGAAAGTGGATGGTACAAAGGTAAGAGCAGGAAAACAATAGATTAAAAGCTAAACACAAGTTAGAAACAAAAAGTACACTTTACAACTAATACAAAAAATATAAACGTAGACACTACTGATTGTCTAAACATAACTGATTGCTTAGCGCTGCTTTGAACTGGTTACTTAAAGGATCAAAAAGAATTTTACTTGCTTCTTTGAAATAAGAGGTTAAAGAAACATTACAAAGAGTACTGTTCACTCCATACAGTCCAAATATGAAAACTCAGTTGTGAAAGAAGTCCATTTTGAATGTACTACTTTTGTAAAGGCATGAACATCAGTGTATTTGCACATATCCAGTTTTTCAGCCTTAAAGCAATTTAGGTCTGTCCATTCTTTTTAACAGGACTGCTTTTGAATGAGGCACAATGCAAGAAAATCAGGCAGAACATAGGCTATTCACATTGGTCAGTTTTAGAGGCACGGTAACAAATTGACTAATTTTAATAAGAGATAAAGAGAGGTTGGAAAGTTACGATTGTTTTATTACATAAAAGTAGACAAACTCTAATGCAAAAAATATCAAGTAAAAAAATCTAATGGAAGGGGATGTGGGGGATTATGTCCCTCTAATGAGGCTGAAATATCTCTAAAAAATACTTTTACACTTTTCACACAGACAGTTGTGTCCGCCCCACAAGCTCTTAAAAAATGCCCTTCAATTGTTCTATATTCCACCTGAGCTCAGAGTGCATTATTTATTCAATTATTCACAATGATAAGAATGGGTGTTCCTGGCTGGGAATGAGAGAGGAAAACTGGATAAATAATGAAGTCTGCAGTCGCACAGTAATGGAGAGAAGTGAAGAGGAAAATGAAAATGGTACTTTACATTCTGGAGACATTCAGTGGTTTCTTAATTCTGGCTTGGTGGCTTTCATTAAAATGGCATGAACCTGAAGTAATGAGACTGATGTGGATGGAAATTTAAGAGGTTTCATTTCTGAAAATGTTGCTGTTTGTTCCTGGCCAGAGAGATTTTACTGCACTGTGTATATGAACATTTATGGTGGTGCTGGCAGCATCATATTACATTTGATTGACTGTTTACTGAGCCTGAAACTGATGCTCTGTAAATATTTAAGGCTAAACAGCTTTCAAAAAGACAGAACTGTGGATCGTCGTACGGATATGAAACAGAGTGCCGGTTAAAACAATATGGAGGGAAAGATCGAGAACTATTTGTCTCACTTCATCAGAAATCCCTGAAGCAATTTCAGCAATGTTTCCCTCATTTTCACATTCTGTCCCTCAAAGCCCTGAACCTGAAACACTGAGTCCATAAACAGGAAGCTGTCGTTTAAGATGATGAAGTACTGTTGCCCCTTGCCGTGCCCTCCATGCCAGTGTCAACACCAGGCAACGGGTCCCGCACCAGACGCAACGCAGTGCTGCATTCACGTCTCCTCTGAGGCCATCAGATCTGTGCCAACACTTCTGTACCTTGTTCCATTTAACTCTCTACAAAGCCAGGCTTGGCGGCATATGGTTAGTAGTGGCATTAAAGGGCTCATGCCTCAAAAATTTGAATTCATTTACCACACTTTTTTCAAAGAGTTTGATGTAGTACATAAACATGGTTAAGTTTTCAAAACATACTGTTCAACCATCCGGTCCATATAAGGAAACTAAGCTGCAAAAATGGTCTGTTTTAAATTCATTGTTCTTGTGATGTCACAGAACAATTAGAACAGAGGTCATTTGCATGTCAACCAGAGGAGCTTAAATTGACTTTTTATTTCAAATTAAAGCATCTGATTTGATCTATTTAATGCCTTAACATTTTAAGATTATGGATGAATGTAAATAAAGACAGACAGGCAATAGTATGGCTGAAATTTGTTCTTGCTTTTCTCTACCATCTCTAAAATGTCATATATGTCCCTCTGGTTCCAAGTCCTTTATTTATGTCAGTCTTGAAGACAGCCTGTTTAATTATAAAGGACAATGAGAGGTTAAAAAAAAGGCTGTCAAAATAAATTTTCTGCCACATAAAAGCATACAAATATCGTAAAATATAAAGCAAAATATAAAACAAGAAAATATAGCATATGGGCCCTTTAAGGATGATTTCTGTGCACACTTTTCAAATCTAAAGGTTTTAGATTACATCATTACTTCAAGCAGAAACACTGAACTCTCGAACCTTAATCTCATTTGTTAGACTGAGCATCATTTACACAGCTGCATCCTCAGCCAAGCAACATGACTAGTAAACTTCCCATTAATAACTGCGGCTATTCCGGTCACAGGGGTCCCAGGACTTTATCAGATCAAAACAATGACATAACAGTCTTGTTACTGTTGCATTATGTAAGTCTGAGAGGCACCACAGACTTCATAATCTGCATAAATTGTCTATGACTATTGAGGTACATCTGATTGAGGGCCGCGGGCTCAGCTCATTCTCAGAGGGGAATTTGGGCTCTCTGTGGTCCGAGACACACATTGCTGGGCCCCCGTGCTGGAATGTAAATGTGAGAGAGACGTTATCCATGACTGCAGTGCTGGCCCAATCTGCCTGGCCTGCACCCCTGCTGTAAGGAGGGGTAATTATGATCTTATCTTCAGTAACAGCTTCCTACTGCTGGCAAAAAAAAAAAAAAAAAAAACATCTCCCACGGGACTGTTTAGGTTTCATAAGGAAAGTAAGCAGCCTTTTTATAGCTTGGATTGTGGCGATTTATCTTGGGAAAGTACTGGGCATGGTGGAAATTACGCTCAGCTGAATCAAGCATTGTGAAGTTTGCAGGGTTGCACCCTATCTGTGCAAAGGCACAGTAATTGCATCGTTCTATCAGGCCTTGGAACATGTTGCTCTCCATGTTGTTCTGCAGGCTCCAAGTTTGTCTCAGTGTGTAGGACTCCAAAAGCAGGTCACCTCAATTTATATTCCAGTATTTATTTATTTATACTCTCTTACAGGATCATATATGTGTGGATGGTATTAATGCAAATACTGCAGCAAAGCTACAGTATTCTTTCTTAATCCAACTTTCTGGATGAAAGATATGTGCAGGTTTGTTTTTTTTTACTCATCAGTGTGCTTATCAGTGTGCTGGGACTGGAATAGATTTTTTTTCATCTGCAAGGTCTGACCTTTCCTCATTGCTGCTGCTGATGATAAAATACAGCTGACCTTAATTGCTGGCTAAAGGACATCAGCAGATTACAGTTAAAAGGAAACTTATGTGATCTTTGCACATGAGGCACATGTACATAAATTTAAAACACACCCATGCAGTTAGATATATATATATATATATATATATGTATGTATGTATGTATGTATGTATGTGTGTAATATCTAACTGCATCAGAACAAGACTATATATATATAGTCTTGTTCTTATATTACACAAAAATACGCAAATAAACTGAACGGGATGATATAACATTTATTTTAATAAGCTTAGCATTTAATTATGGCACAAAAAAGATACACATAAAAGCTCAATGCGTAAAACAAATAAAAAAATTAATTACTCCTGCTCCCCCCAAAAAAGTCATATTAACCCTAAATAAATAAGGTTTTGAGTTATAACTTGAGTTATAAATAACAGTCTGATCATCCTTACATACCTGTAACTGTCTCCTGTTATTTGGTCTCTGGAGCTCTGGGCCTCTCTCTCTTTCATGCCGTGCGTAAAAGCGCACTGTCCCCGGTCTCTTCCCGAGGAGACGGTCCGCCTGTTTTGGGCAGATCCTGAACTGTGATTGGTGGAGAGGCGGTGCGACGTCACACCCCCCCACCCTTCCCTCCACCCCGCAGGCTCCCGCTCTCCCTCAGCGGCTCGCGTTTCGGGAGCAGGACGGATGGAGCGCAGCGGCGAGGATGGCGCGCCACACGGGAGCGCGTGTCCGGCGGACAGCGTGAGATCGGGACGCGGAGCGCGCGGCCCCAGCATGGGAGACTACGGCAACGGCTCAAGGCGCGGGCGGGCGGAGCTTCCGGCGGGCCCCTCGGAGCAGTGGGCTGTTGGCCTGGCCGCGGTTATGGCCCTCATCGTGTTGGTGACGGTGGCGGGCAACGCACTGGTGATCGTGGCGATCGCGCGCACGCACCGCTTGCAGACGCTCACCAACGTGTTTATCACGTCGCTCGCGTGCGCCGACCTCATCATGGGCATGCTGGTGGTGCCGTTTGGAGCCGCGCTGCAGGTGCGCGGCGCGTGGCTCTACGGCTCCTTCCTGTGCGAGCTGTGGATCGCGCTGGACGTGCTGTGCGTCACGGCGAGCATCGACACGCTGTGCATGATCGCCGTGGACCGCTACGTGGCCGTCACGCGGCCTTTCCGCTACCAGAGCCTGCTGACCAAGGCACGCGCCAAGGCGGCCGTGTGCGCCGTGTGGCTCGTGTCGGCTCTCGTGTCCTTCCCGCCCATCCTGCTGCACTGGTCGCGGCGCGCGGAGGACACGGCGTGCTACGAGGACCCGCAGTGCTGCGACTTCGTCACGAACGGCGCGTACGCCGTGGCCTCGTCACTCATCTCCTTCTACCTGCCTCTGGGCGTCATGGCCTTCGTGTACGCGCGCGTGTACGGCGAGGCGAAGAAGCAGTCGAGGAAGATCGACCGCTGCGAGGGTCGTTTTCACAACGGCGCGAGCGCCAAGGCCAAGGTCCTGGGGGCCAAGGAGCAGAAAGCGCTGCGGACGCTGGGTCTCATCATGGGCACGTTCACGCTCTGCTGGCTGCCCTTCTTCGTGGCCAACGTGGTGCGCGTTTTTCGCGCGCGCGCCGTCGACGACGGGCTGTTCGTCTTCCTCAACTGGCTCGGCTACGCCAACTCGGCCTTCAACCCGCTCATCTACTGCCGCAGCCCGGACTTCAGGCGCGCCTTCAGGGCGCTTGTGCGCTGCGACCGGAGCCCCGACGCCGCCGGAGCGCGAGAACCGTGGCGACCCGCCATCAGCTCTCCTGAGCCCAGTGCGTTCGCCACGTGCTCGCGCTACGACGACGGCAGCAACACGACCCGGTGCTGAGGGTCCCACCCGGTACTGGGGGGTCCGAACCCTGTGCTGAAGGTCCCATTCGAGGCTGAGGGTCCGACCCAGCCGCGCTGTGGATTACTGACTGAGGTTAAAGCTCGATTCGGGATCTCTGACTGTACACCGTGATCCGGTTCGAGAGGACCTTTCAGAGAGATGTGTTTTATTTTTTACCATTTGAAGAACAAACAGCCTAACTTACTGCAGCCATAGGAGTGTGTTCAAGGCTGAACGAATGTAGAACTGTCGGTTTTGCAGGGTTGCCAAATGTTTGACACTTTTTTCTGGCCTAAATCAGGCTAAAAGGAGCCCAAAAATAGAGCAAACACTTGACATACATATAATCCCAGTCACTGCAGCCATAGGGCACTCATGGCAACAGGACATGGAGTGTTGGATGCGAATCGGAGAGCCTCTTCATTCCAGTTTTAGCTGACGTTTATGAGTGAAAGAAAATGCTGTATTATGTTACAAACTTTATTTTTTGTAACTTGAACTTAGTTTAAGAGTCATGGGCTAAAACAGTAGCTTTTTTTCTCTATAATATCCAAAACCACCGTGAGTGCAGTGATGTAAAAGTGTCAACTTTAACAGGTTGCCTACTTTTAAACCAAAATATGAAAAATGTAAAATTGCAGGCTCTGTTAGAGCCTCAGATCTTCGCCACACATGCGCAGTCGCTGGCGCAGTCGCAGATGCCCCCGATGCCCTCTCACTATTTAGGTTGGTTGCTGTGTGAATAAGAAAACATTGTAACATTCGAACATCCTCCTCCACCTTTTAAGAAAAATAAACGCGACAAAAATGATTCACAGTTGCTTGTTTCTTTAGGCCTGTTTATTTTTATTTAGTTGTTGTAGCCTAAATGCTGATGTTGAATTTCAACAGGAGATTTTTAGGTGGCAGGAAAAAGGGCGTCGGAGGGTTTCGTTGCTGAGTGATTTAAGGGCAGTGTAAGAAACAGGACCGTCATTTCAGGCCCTTCCCTTTCTTGTGGCTGAGCTACGATACAAGATATGAACACGATTGTCCAGAATTTGCCCTGCTGCCTGCGTAACACCAGCACTGTCTGGCGATTGGCTGACAGCTGATAGGTTTCTGCACTTTTTGCTAAAGGAGTGTAAGTAACAGTGAAATCAGTGTGTGTGACTGACAGCAGTTGAGCTGTTGGCAAAAAGAAAAGTACCAACCCCAAAAAGGGCACTTTTTATTGCTAAAAGTTTTATGCTGTTTCCCAAACAATAGGACGTAGTCCAAGCTGGCAACCCTGTTGATTTGATCTGACTTGTTCTGAGCACTTACACTAATATGGGCCTTTTAATTTTTAAAAGCAATTTTCACTAAACTGTCAGCTTTCATATTGTACATAGGAATGTGACGTTTAAAAAAAGCTCCTTTTTACAGCCTTACTTTACCTCATACCTTAGAAATGTGCAAATTGTACGAAAGGAAATTGTTTATATTAAACAACCTTGTCACACTATACAGTATTTATTGGGTACCAAGTGGGCGACAGCTGATGCGGCAAGCGTGATGAACTGTCAGGACAGTGATCATATAAAGGGAACTGTGATCCATTGCTATGTTTGCACTGTATATTTTGTGTAATGTGAGCTGCTTCTTTTCTCTTTTCATGTCATATGAATATTTAATATTTTAATACATGAGTTTGCCTATAATTATGAAAAGGAGATTCAGTATTTCATTCATTGACGCACAAAATAGGTCTGGTTCTGGTTTTATTTAGTGCATTCTCTGCCCAGTGCCGTATATAGATATGCATTAGTAAGTCATGTATCAATGCCTCATGTAATGTGTAAGGTCTTCATGTTTACGAGTGTGGAATAAAGTGTCCTGTTGGAAACACAGTGGCTGAAGCCTCTCAGCTCTTTGTTTTGCGCTGAATTAAATTCAGGAAGCCTGTTTGAAAGACACCTTGCCTAGCATTTCCATCCTTTTGTGTCACCTTGGTGATGACTTTACAAAAAATAAAGCCTTATTTCTAACCCACCAGGCAGGAAAATAGGAAATCAAAGAAACCTTTTTTATAAACCGTGAGATGCCTATAGGAATATCCATCATCTACATGATTAAAAATTGAAAATGGCTCCCATTCAAAAGTCCACCAAATGTCCAGTCTATCAGACAACAGCCATTATTGCGCTTATTAAATATTCATGCTTATTGATCTAATTTCGACAGACTTCATGCATCCCAAATGAAGGGCACATTAAAAAAAACATGCAAGCAGCATTTCATTTGATTCAAATGACATAAAATGGCACAATAATACGTGTTTCAGTACATATAAGGCTCAATGATGCTCTTCTATCTCAAAACTTGAACACTGGTCCACAGATTCTGCATCAATGGAAAGATCAAACAAACAGTCTGGAAGAGAACTAGGTCCCTTAAAAAATGGAAGAGAATCATTTTAATATTTCCAATGCACTCAGCTGTGATGCCAAGTCAGAGAATGAAACAGCTGTGCACATCACCAAGAGCGTATTTCTGTGTTTAAACACATAACTCAGCTTTTGAAGTAAAGGATGTGTCACTCAGGCCTGTTAAAAGGGCCGGCATTCTACGTTTTGCTCCCGAGGTCCACTTACATTTGTGTGTTTTCATGTACCAAAAACAGTCTTTATTGATTTTTCCTTCATTGATTTTTTTATCCCCTAGAATTAAACACTGTATTTGGTTCTGTGCCTTTAAGAGTGATATATGTACACATTCTCTATTGTGACCGTCCTGTATCGTGCCTCACTCGAAGAGCAGACGGGATTGAAGCCCTCCTTATAACTTTGCAGTGAATGGGTGACCTTTGAAAAACCTTGGGAACAATTTTAATAAATTCCTTGAAACTGATTTTTTTATTTTATGACTTTTTTTGCTGCAAAATGATAATGAGAGATGCCTCTGAGCAGTGGTCAGTAACAACAGGCAACATCTAGTAACACTAGACTACACGTGAGATGCCAGTCTACAAATTGTTGAAGTTTGGATCATCACATGGGTTTTTGGGTTGGTTTAGTTGGTTTAGTAATTCATGGATCAATGCCTCCTGTAATGTATGAAGTTTAAAGGGCGACAACATATCTTGCAGCTTAGTTTTCCATATATGGACCATATGGATCATCGAGGGAATGGTGCATTTTCAAACTCTATCAGTGTTTTTTCTACATAAACAATTTTTATGGGCCTCTTTCTCCAGCATCCTAATCTCTATCTGCGGTACCTGCTGCATATGGTTAATTAATGCAGGCAATAATTCTCTGTTCTTTGTAAAAGAATTGGGCAGATGCTCAGGCTGCTTCCCATTGGCTGCTTTTGTAAGTGTGCTTTTAATCAATGAATTTTCTCTTCCATTACGAACACAGGGGAGTGTGTTTAAATATGCCACAGATGCAGCAGATTGTATATTAGGTTAAAAATGCTGGAGTATTCTTGTAAAAGTACAACAGCCAATCTGTCTGCTTTCGTTATGAGCTGCTCCTCCATCACACCACAAATGAAACAAACCATTAGCATCGACACATAGATTACTGGACTTGCAATGGAGGCGTCGAAAGGGTTGGCGGAGGAGACGGTAAAGGGGGGGGTTTAGAGTTTAAATATAAATCTGTGCAATCTTCTTTCCCCCCAGCAGACCACGGGACTGTTTGATTCCGCTGTCTAGGTGTAAGCAGCTGTAAAGGCCTGGCGTTTTGAATTGGCTCATAAGGGAAACGTTTTATTTGAGTCCACAGCTGTGTGCTATTAATCATGGCAGCATTGGATGCTTTAAAATGCATTACCGTTCTAAGCTGTCCCCAGAGGCCCACTGCAGATTTAAAACCACTCTAGAAAGGCTGAGTGGAATACGGCCAGCCTGATTTAACTAATGAACCTTATTTGAATGTGATTACCCGTTCTGATACAACGGTGCAGAGTTTAGAAAAAAAAGAAAAAACAATAACAGCACTACCTACATCATCAACACCGTGCTGGCACAGTCCCACCCTGTTATTAGTAATCATTTGTTTGGCAGGAGCCTATATCCGGCCTGATGGCAGGGAGACCTAACAGACAAGGGCCCTTATGGCACAAACACGTACATGCGATATGCTTTGGATTAAACACCTGCACGGAATGAACACTTCGCTGTCATCTTGGCATTTATTTGCCGTGGCCAGATGCCTGGATTCTGCAACATCGCTGACATGCTGCAGCGGCCGTTTGGTGGGTACTGGTTTTGAGAAAAATGTGGCCTGAAGGAACAAAAATAATTGAAGCGAAGTTCGCTAATGTAAAAATAATTTGCACTTTGGTGGATATCTCGTAGTTGGCTCCATTGAACTTATTGCTTTTTTTTTTTCTCCAAGACAGGTGAAACGGCAAGTGGTTATTAATAGCAGTGGAAAGGCACATTCAAAAGATCTGCCAGGCATAAAAAGAACTTCCATTACATGACTGTAACCACCTTGCCTGGACCAGCACCAATCTCTACACACATTTTTATGTCAGCCGGTGGCTGCCATTAGCACATTGCAGAGATAAGACTCCTGTGATTTTCTCCCTCACTCTGACCAGCAGCCCACCGCGACTGCGTAGCTGTCTGGTGAGGTGCTGATGGGCTGGCATGTAGTGTCTGTACCTACAAGTCTGGCTGGAGTCCATGCATTCCTCAATGTGTCTGAGTTTCCATGTGTCGGCTTGGCCAGAGGGTGCTGGTCAAGCACCATTTCCTTAAGAGAACATGGACTGTGATAGGGTTTAGATTATGTAATGGTAGCCATATTGTATTAACAAAAGCTTACATTTGTTGTCGTTAAATAAAGATGAGTTAAAACTGACTGCTATTGTGCTGACATTGTTGATGAAGAACTTACACCAATCAGCCATTCCATTAAAGCCGCCTGCCTAGTATTGTGTAGTTCTCCCTCGTGCAACTAAAACAGGTCAAGCTTTGTCATGTTCCTCCATCCATTCAAGAACAATTTTTGCTGTGTGAAGACACTTTCATTAGGGAATACTGTTGCCATGAAGGGATGTACTTGGCTTGCAAAAATGCAGTTGTTACTGTGTCAAAATAACACTCGCATGAGTGAGAGTACATATTCCGAAGTGCATCCTGGCGCCATCTCTTCTCTAAGGAAGCAGCAGCCAAGCCCCAGGCGGTTTACATGATACATGCCAGACCAGATGGGCTATTCTTCACTCCATGCACACCAGTGATCCTTGGGCATCCATGACCTGGATCACTGGTTATTCTTTCTTGGACCACTTTGGTTTGGCACTGACCACTGCATACTGGGAACACCCCAAAAGACCTGCTGTCAAAGTTGCTCCTTGTCAGAGTCGCTCAGATCCTTATACACATTTTTCCAGCTTCTAACACATCAACTTCAAGAACTGTTCAGTTGCTGCCTAATATATCTCACCCCTTGACCCCTGTCAGTGTTTAACGATGTAGCTGATATGTGTATATTAGCATATGAGTGGTGATGTGCAGAAACCCTTCTTCACATGGAGGAGTTCTGAATGTACCCTAAAAAATATATTCCTTTTTGGTTTTTGAGATATTTAAATAAAAAATATAGATACAACTAAAAACAATGCACGTTTGCTTTTTTACTCACTTGTGCTAGCTTGTGTGCTACGAGAGGTTTTTCAAAATAAAAGATTGATAATCAATAAAATATTTTTATTCCGTCTTTCTGTGAAGCCTGGTACCAAATGACTCATGGACCGATATGGGCTGTATACACCAATCCACTGAAAAAAAACACTGACAGGTGAAGTGAATAACAAGGGGTTTATCAAAGAGTGGGTTATATTGGACAGCAAGAGAAGAATTTAATTCGTGAAGTTAATGTTTTGCAGGAAGAAAATGGGTAAGATTAAGGCTTGTGATGGCTAGATGACTGGGTAAGAAGATCTCCAAATCAACAGGTCTTGTTTGTTGTTCCTGGTATGCGGTGATTACTACATACCAAAGCGGTCCAAGAAAGAATACTGATGAACCTATGACAGGAACATAGATTCTCAAGGCTCAATGATGCATAGGGGCGGAGTAGGCATTTGGTCCCACAGTAGAGCTACTGTAGCACAAACTGCTGAAGAAAGTTCATATTGGCTATGATAGAAAGGCATCAGGACATACAGTGCATCACAGTTCATTGCGTATGGGGCTGCGTAGCCTCAGATTGGGCAAAGTGGCCTTGATTACCCCTGTCCACCACCAAAGGAAGAAGGTGACCTGGTCCGAGGAATCATGTTTTCTTTTACATCACATGGACGGCTGAGTGTGTGTACAATGTTCTGCTGAGAAATCTTGGGTGCTGGCATTTATGTGGATGGTACTTTGACATGTACCACGCCACTTACACCCATTCATGGAAACCAGATTCCTTAATCGCAGTTGCCTCTTTCAGCAGAATATGTTCCCTGGCACACTTCAAACATATTTCAGGAATGGTTTGAGGAAAATGACAAAGAGCTCAAGCTGTCCAAAAAAAAAGTCCCCAGATCTCAGCTGCATCCAGTATCCATGGGATATGATGAACAAACTAGTCCTATCCATAGAGGTCCCACCACATAAAGGATCTGATGCTAACTTCTTAGTACCAGATACCACAGCCAACCTTCAGAGTTCTTGTGGAGTCGATGTTTCAGAGCCATTTTGGCAGCATTATTGGTACCTTCACAATCTTATGCAAGTAGTTTTAATGTAATGGCTCATTATTAGTATATCAAATTTATTTTGATTGTTTTAATACTTGTCACACAGGTCTGGCTTCTTCTACAAAGCCTGTATTGGATGTGCTTTCTGATACGATAAGTGCAGAGACATGCTAGTAATGTGTACCAATTTAATCATCTGTGAGAGTGAGAGTGCCATCACCACAGACATGATAACGGTGCTGGTGGTAGACATTAACCGAGGCTTATGAATTCACTGGAGGTCCTCGAGGCTGATGAGTTTCCATGTGCCTTATCGGGAGGAGCTAAAAATAGCCCACCAGCTGGGTTCAAGCAATGGCCCACTGGCACCATGAGCAAAGGCAGCATCTCTAAACCTGGCAGTTTTCACCACCTCTCCCTTTAGCAGCCACTGAAATGTCATGCAGGTGAGCTCAAGTTCAAGGATGCTTTCTTCCCTGCGGTGCTGATGTAAAAAAAGCAAGTTTTGAAGAGAAAGAAAACCTGTGATCTGTGAAAAGCTCTTACGTTAGCCATCCCTGAATGGAAATGTTGCTTGCCACTGAATCTGCTCTTCAGTCTGAATAAAACTGTTCTGTGAGTTTTAGCTTGTTTGCTGCTATGTGGACAGAGCATTTAGGGATCCTCCCGTTTCTCATTCTTTTCAGCACAGCACTCTTCCAAACATATTTCTGTTTAGGCAAGTGATTCCCCAGCTGGCGCAGAGTCCTATGTGTTTGCTATTGTGATAGTCTCTCTGTTTGCCACACATATTCAGCCACTTGGGTAAACATAACTATTATTAGTCCAGACTGCTAGCTTGCAGGAAACACACCACCTAAATTACAGCTTCGAATGAGCCCACAACAAGGATTCAATGTCCTGTTGTAGTTTTGTCGAGCATAATTGTAGCTTGCATAGCTGCAAAAAAAACCAACTCCTATCAAACATATTCTAAACAGGGGTCGAAGCACTGAAAAGCATGGGTGAAGTACTCATAGACTGAGATTGCACCTCAGCTGGGTCTCAGCTATATTACAGTGGTTGCCTCACATAACAAGAGGCAAAAGAGTTTCTATCTTTCCAGATGTAATGACACCAAAAAGCTGCCATAAAGTTTCATTGGAGCTATGCCTCAGTGGACGGTTGTTTAAAAATCGAAGAAATATGTTATCTTAATGTAATGGTTCTCACTAATTAAAGGCCCCTCATAGACATTTTTAAGAGCATAGTCTGCAGGCTATTTTCTCGATTTCATGCTTCCACTCTCACTGAATGGCTGAGGACTAATTAACTGTGAAATTTAATTTGGATGACTAGCATTTATTTTGGGGTCTTTTTGGGGAGGTATTTAATATGTTGTCACTGGATAGCGATCTATTCGCTTGTGTTAAATTGTATTAACTGAATAAAGTACAGATATGGCAGTTAATGACAAAGATGTTCAAATATATTAACATTATGGACTTTGTTTAAACTGTTATTTTTGTCGTAATAAAAATGCACCTGTACCTACTTTGCTAAACGTGAATACTGACTGAAACTGACCTGCACTACGGACTACAGTCTTAGGCTGGCTCCTGAGCCTGCAGTTTAATCTAAAGTATCAGTGATACTTTACTGGTGATATACATGGATGCCATAAAGATTCAGAGTAGCATTTTGTAGCTGTGATGTGAGACAAATCAAACCAGTTTCAGTAGATATGACCATCTTTTCTTTAATTCCCCATAAGCACCATATATACAGAAAGGAATCAAGAATAATATTTTTAAAAACAGACCATTATACGACATCTTGTCTACAAATGTATAATCACAGTTTGACTACTCAATCGAACAGATCATAGATGACACATCAGCCACAGAATCAACAGCTTTCTTTTGTCTCTTCATCAGTTACGATTCACCATTCACATACACACATACTTCAAGAGAGAACGCTTGTCATTTCATTATTCAACAGATCATTTCTGTGGGAAATTTCATAACAGTTACTGACAGCTTTGACGACGTCTGTCCTGGAGTTCAGGGTTCCATGTAAATATTTGTTATCTTAACATTGCATAAATGTTTTCAGTTTTCATCTTTATTTGCAGGGAATGTCTCTGGCGTGTTTGAGAGCTGATGGAGTGCGGAGAGAAAAGATGCAGATAGTGCGTTTTGAAGAAGCACAATGGCTTGAATGAGCTCAAGCTGCAGTGCTGTACATGGGTATTAAATTCTTTTTGCGGCTGGCATGAGGTGTCCCGTGTACACAAAGGCTTTATTTGAATGATCCTTCATACTTCCACAAACATGTAAAGAATAAAGACGAAGGAAAGACGTCTATAAGCAGCAGCCAAAGAGGCACTGGTTTCTAACACTCCAGTGTGGGTTCAGCAGGGCTTTAATTCTAGAGCTGCGAATTTACTCTGCAGAATCCAAGCAGTGTGGTTTGAATCCAACCCAAGAATTTTGATGTTGCAAATCAATTCTTTTGGGGTCTTTATATGGGACAGTAGCTGTGATAATCACAGTTGAGGCGAGTCTGATGGAAAAAAACGTGTCACTCTCCCTGCCAAATACCGAAGGGATAAACAGAATTGCACTTGTGCCCTCAATATTTACAATGTCTCATTCAGTTAAACGGGCCGTCCCCACTTATCCCTTTAAAGCACAGCTAAATGAGCAACTGCCTTTTTAATTCAGCCTTACAACAGCTTGGTACAAGGCAACACAAACAGCATTAGAGGAGGAAGAGAATGGGTATGCAAGAAGTGAAAACAAATTCCCAGCAGTCTTGACAGAGGACAAGAGGCAGAGGTTGAATTCCAAGCAGGACAAATAAAAAAAAGATGACATACTGATTTAATAAGAAATTAATTCATTTAGACTTGGAAAATAACTTAAAAAAACATAAGCTCATTTACTAAAGACCAGCCTTAGAGTACCCAACTATCCCAGATGTAGTTATTATGACAAATCTGCATTATCCTGGAACAAGACACTTAATATGGGCAAAGTGCAGCCCCTATATTTTTTGGCATGGCCTTTCTTACTTAAGTGCTTCACAGGGGCTGCAGACAGAAAATGGCATTCGGGCGAAAGAGAACCTTGCGGAGAACAATGTCCCCTTCCTCTCTCTCAGGCTAGAACTCGTGGGAGTGTGCATTAGGGTCTGCTCGTTACACAACACATTCAGTAATTGGCACATATACATCATGGGCGAGAGAAAGAAGCTTTCGCCTCTATGTGGAGAGATAATAAAGAGGAGCGGGTCTAGAGCAGTTTTCTGCTTCTAAAATGCACCATTACCCGCTGAACCCCCCCTCCCCCCACCCCTTATCCAACAGGACTCCATTAATAGGGTCAAGCAATTTCAATTCTTCAAAGCAAAATGAAACTACCTTCATCAGGACACGCATTCATTCAGTCATTAATTAATTCATCCTTTCATTCACCTTCCGAGCTTTATGTCTTGCGTGTCATTGGGTTCAAGGAATTGTGCAATTCTGCTAGGAGCTCAAAAGACTGGCTCAGGCAACAAAGGGAAGGTGCAGCAGTTACATTCCACGAATCAGCCCATGCTGGACGTGTGAGGAGTGAAAAGCACATGGAGGAAGGAATTAGCCAGATAGGTTGTAGGCATGACACAAAGAAGATGGAGGCAAACTGGACTCTTCCTAGAGGTCAGTCCTTTTGCAGCTGATAGGCCTCTTGTTTATTTCAGTTTGTCATGCAGAATGTGGAAGCATGTTTAAATTATATGAGTATGTTTTTGTCCTTGTCAGCTAATAACTGCACAGGTCGGTCCTTCAGAGAACCTGAACTCATGGTAAACTTGGTCCCCCATCTGGTGTCATATCACCTCCTCTGGCATGTGCCAGCATCTCCATTTAGAGGAATCACTTTCTGCTGACAGTGTGTTCATGCGGCCGCTGCTGTTTAATCAGTCTCTCAATCTCTGAACCCAGGGTTTGAAGATTCTCCTGTGGAGAGGGAAACAAATCAGACTGCCGTGAGCCCGCCTACAAGCAAACCATAGTCTCTACATAACATCAGGAAGAGACACACAAAGGACAAAGAAAGCAAGCAAGAAAGAAACAAATAAGAAAGAGAAAATTAAAGAAAAAGAGGAAAGGGGTGAATGGATTGGGAGAGAGAGAGGGAGAGTGAGTGAGTGTGAGAGGGTAACAATGCCTAGAAGCAGGGATGGAAGAAAGATTTCTCACTGCTTTGCTGTAAGTCACTTTGATTGCATTACTATCTCTTCCTAATATCTCTAATCCTGCTAACTTGCAATTCTCTGCTCATTAAGCATCCCGTCCTTGAATGAATCCCACTTAATTTTTCTCAATCTTCCGGCTGATACATTCCCATGTACAATAAAGCGCTAGTCTTTAAGCACTGGGCTGTTTCCATGGCCTGGATCAAATTGCTCCCTCCCCTCCCGTCCTGTATCTTTTGGGTCTAGTGGAGGGAGACCTTCATACAAGCCTGGCAGGCTCGTCTAGTGTGGGAATGTACCCACAATGCCTCATGCCATCAATCAACGTTGAATGTGCTTTGTTTCCGATAACCATCGCGACAAACCCCAGTCACTTAAATGCTGCGATTACATCAACATAAATCGCCAAGAGGCAACTGTGCTGTACCATTTCGCAAGTGGACCACGTTTGGTCAAGTTACATGTGCTGCCTTAATAATACACAATGAAACATGTGAGAAGCAAGCAGATAAGAGATGGCTGTGAGCACATGCTCTTAGTATGTAGGGCAAAGAAAGCCATTAGACTGTTGAGGGACAAGCTGCAATACCTTGAGAGTGATGTTCTTGAGCAGCGTGTCCTCTAGCACTGCCTGGAGCTTACGGTTGATCTCCAGTGAGAGATCGAGGGTGAGGCCGCTGTCAGCCGGGTGAGAGGTGTACAGAGAGGCCATGATGCCCCCCCTCCTGCTGAGGTGGGCTTTGTTAAAGTCTGAAGCCTCGGACGAGAGAGCACCAGACTCCTCCCTCAGCACATAGCTCTGGATAATTCTGCAGGATAAACAGACAGGGAGCACACATCACAGGTCTGTTTCAATTACAACAAGGACACACACATACAAACACACTTTCAGCAACAGTAAAGCCCTGGAAAAGCCCTGTAACGGTCACTGTGCAACCACAGACACCAGGGGAAAGACTAAAGGTGATGCTACTGATAAACCAGAACAAAGAAAAGGGCAGAAGCCACACACCATCACAACAAACCACCTTGTCTAACTCTTTGTGAGATAAATTCGTCAATCGGCTGCAATAAATTAACTTTTTAACATGGCAGCATTAGACAAGTCTTAACCTTCATGATTAAAATCAAGCTTTTGATAGTGACTTTTATTAGAAAATGAAAATGGCTTTAAGTCACATGTTAGCATATTTTTCATTTACTTGTTTGTTTTGGGGGGGTGGCACACAGGGGCATGATGATAAAAGTAGCTGCACAGACAAAATTAAATTCGGTCTACTGTGTGTGTGTGTGTGTGTGTGTATTTGTGCACTGGCTGCTACAGAGAGAGAGGGAGACCCAAACTCAGGGCAAAAAATAAGCACCACCTCTAATTACGTTTTAATAAAGTGCTAAAAATCCTCAGATTGAATCGTACCCTAAAAAAACTCGCGTTATAAAAGCCTAATTTATCTTTGAGTGGCTGTGTTTGAAACAGAATAGAGAGCGGCACGGCACTGATGGAAATCTGAAATCATTATTGTCTCTGCCATTATTGCTGTCTCTTTTTAATAAGTGGGAAAAAAACAAAGATGGAAAAAAGAACACCTAAGTGGTTTTCTCTTATTTAGAAAGGTACAGATGGGAGCACAGAGCCTTCAATTCGATCGGCTCCAGGAGATACTTTTCTCTCCTGTCTCCCCCATTCCAAACCCTTTTTAACCACCGTGACGCACGGCCCACATAAAGGCCCATTCGATTTTAATGCTTGATTCAGACCGTGGCTTGAGACCAAGATATTGGAAGCCATACTTGTAAAATGTCTCTGTCTGCCTGAACAAGCATAAACAGAAAGGCTTTCAAACTCTTTTTGTTGTCCCTAAATGATCAACTTGTCCTGTCAGATTTTTTAAAATCAATATGATCAGGCACATACAGATTAAAACATTTTCTTCCTTGCTGAACATCTTGGCCACCAGCCATCTGAAACAATGAGCAGGAAAGGAGTACAGATTGTACAATCCATGGTGAAGGGTAGAAATTGAAAGAGAGATTAAACTCAGTTCTGGAAGGTATGCGAAGTACAGACTACACAACTAGAGAGCAATGACAAAAAATGCACACACTCAAATGAAAATCACTTCCACAAAAGCAGATTGGCTTACCTTGAGTTTATCTTAGGTCCATTTGGACCCAATTTCCATCACGATAGTATTTAACAGAACAAAATAAAAAGAAATTAAATGATGTCTCCGATTAAGCATTTGCATGCGAAAGGGAGGGTCACAGGCAGATGTGCTTAAAATCAGGATCTACAGAAAGTGCCCATGTTGTCTGGGGAGAAGCTAATTAAAGTTTAGAGTAATGGGGTTATCACCCACTACATCGTTATTTTGACATCTGGTAATGCAACTTTCTGATGCTAGCTCAGAACCACATCAGTGGCGGCAACGTGTCCTGAAATTATTTGATTCTCTGTTACTATATTAAGCGATAGCCAGGGCAGGATGGCATGGCCTGATTCTCTGCTGTAGCAACAAGAGCAGCAGAGAAGAAGCAAAGGCAGCAGCTGCAGCAGCAGGCCAGAAAGACATGCATGCATTTCAGAAACTCGCACAAAAACAAGACAAAAACTCAGTTGTAGGATGATTGACACATCAGGCATGTCAATGTGTAGAAACTGAATATAGTAAGTCAGTTTCATATTTAGAGAATCTATGAGCTCCATTTGGCTCTGTGACTGCCCACAATCAAACTACAACTGAACTAGAAAGAACCACAGAGAAAAGTGTTCATATATGTATGCAAACAAACATGAAAATGTAATGCTCACACATTTGCAAGAAACAGAAAAGTAGTCATGCACTTTTAACTAGTATCAGTCAACAGAAAATTAAAATGAATATAATTTAAGAAAATATCATTTGAGAACACTTAAGTCTAATGTTCAAGAGCATTGCTTCCGGATTCTGGTCCTGGAAATCCCCTCCAGGCCCTTTCCCTGCTTTAAATCACCCTCTTCAACTCAGTAAGATGTTAATGAGCTGGGTCCAGTTTCCCAAAAGCATCTTAGTATTAAGATCACCTTAATAGAACAGAGAGTGTTCAATGTGGCGCTCGCCCTATAATTTAAGAATATTCTTTGTTCTAAGATGCTTTTGGGAAATTTAGCTTTGATTACTTTGATTACTTTGATTATTAGTGGAAGGAAAAAGTCTAAGTGCGAAGAGAAAGCCCTCGAGGACGAGGGTTGGGAAACACTGTTCTAGAAAGGTTTAGTGCTGATTGATGCAGTCAGTGAGATGTCATGAAATCAAGCTTAATTTCTGAATTAATATAGCCTACTTAATCTTACTGATATGTTGTAAACAAGCAGCTTTACATTCCACTTATATTCCGAGATATTCAGAGAGTTATATTCATAACAGAGAAACAAACACAAGGCTAAAAGACCTTATGAGAGGACATTTTTGCATGGAACTACGGATCCCTAAACAAGCTAAAATTACCCCAGTCCAGCAGAGGGTGTGTTTGATTTGAACTAATGAATGCAAACTAGCGCAGGTTGGCTCATTCAAGACCATCATTAGTCAAGAGTAATGACAATCTGACACCAAGCCAGTAACTCTGCTTTAGACAGTGTCATTGGCCCAAAGTTACAGAAATTTATTACAGCACAGCTCTCAGACACTGACTGACAAAACCAGCTGGCCATTCTTTCCACTTCTGTCTGACCAGTTATGGCCTCTATTTTGTGTATTTGGCTGGTACATGAATATGCATCGGACATCATTAGGTACTCCAATGATGCATATTTTCCCAGAACTGCCCACTACAAATAATGATACCTATCTGCCAGGAGCACAGGGCTGATCTGTTGTGTGTGTATGTGCACGGACAAACGTCCAACATCTGCCAACTCCCATTGTCTGACAAAAGTCTGACAAACAAGATACGAGCCTCGTCAGAAAGGGTTTATTTTAAATAATAAGCAAAAGAAAAACAAACAAATGGCAAAAGACAATGCTCAACAAACATTCCTCAGTAAGTCAAAGTCTGTCACAGTGCCTCAGCTCACAGGATGAGGGACTCAGGACAAAGAGGTACGATAGATAGGCAGGCAAGGTCAAGCAGCACTGTCTGTGTCTTCTAAAACCAAAGAGTGCTTCTGTTCTCTAGGACCTCATTGGACACTCCGACCACATTGATGTTTAACAACAAATATAGTCCAACTCAGTCACGTATGAGATTTCCTATACTTCCCTTTTCACAGTCTTGCTCTCACTCACTTTGTCTTTTTCCTGATCTCCTCCACTAGCTGTTTGATGTGGTCCTCCAAGAACTCGATTTTTTCATTCTTGCGGGCATGGGCTTTCTGCAGCCGCACGATACGCTCCACCAACACAGCCTTGTCCACCTCTGGAAAGCTGTCCACCACCATCACAGACGGCCCTGACTGGTTCTCAGGAGAACGATCATCCATACTGCTGCCCCGTGCATTCAAAGAGCCTAAGAGAGAGTGAGAATGAGTGAGAGGGAAACAGAGAGAAAATGTCAGCTAAATCAAAGAGCAGAGAAACCAAAGGTTCACAAAATGCACTAAAGTGGCAGTCACATCAAACAGAGAGTGACCGACTTTCAGCAGATTGTCATCACTTTCAACATGAATAAAAGACAGAGATCCATCAACAGATAGATGAAAGATAAATACAGATCTATGGAGAAGTATAATGATTTATGGCGTATGATATACAGGCAGTGTTCCATATGCACAAGACACTTCTGATGACTGTCTGTACTTTTGCATAGTACTGGACCAAGTCACAGAACTAAGTTTATAGTTTATCAGAGGTTCCCAAACCAGTGCTGGAGCACCCCTTGCCCCGCATAATTTAGTGTTTTATCTGTTTACAACACGTGAGCAAACTAATCACACAGCTTTTCGAGTTGAAGATGCTGGGTAAACATAAATGTGCAGGATAGGAGGTCATCCAGCACCAGTCTGGGATTTATTTACTAGGAGTTATTTATTGTCTGTTCTCACTGTCTTTATTGCCATTCATTCTGTTGCAGCTTTATCTGTGGGTTATGCTAACCGCAGCACTGTGGTTACAAAGAAATGTGTTTCATTCCTCTCTCTATGCCTGTCACAATTATTACATAATCGCCAGATTGCAATTATTTGAGCTGATCTCAGTTATTTTCCACAGTTTTTAGCTTTTACAAACATGTTTATATCGCACCAAACAGTGTTAATTGGCTCCGTTTCATCTGCTGAGTTGATGCGAATGTGTGCAAATAAAAGATAACAGAAATAGGATGTTCTTATGAAATCAATGTGACAATGTTCTGACTTGGTGCCGTAACAGCATTAGCTATCAACAGCTCAAAAGCAAAATAAGCATTCATAATTAGGCTTGTACTTTATTATTTGAATTCCTTGAACAATGAGAGAAGACATGTTGCTAATTATAATGAATTATGCCTATTAATCATGAAAAAAAAAAAATTTAAATTGCGGTACGCCTATTTCAACACTTGGCAAACAAATAGGAAATGTTTCTTGTCTTGAAATATTACAAAAGGAAAAACAAGAAACAGGCAACTGTTCTGGAGACAGAAGGCCAGGCAGGTTAATTAAGGATCAGTATGACCATTAGGACGGTGCTGCAAAGTACAACATCCTGGTGGCGAAAAAGAAAGTGTACCTGAGGAGCTGGAGCGACTGCCCATACTGCTGCCCTCTCGATCACAGCCTCCATTCTCGACCTGCTCCAGCTTCTTACGAGCTATCAAAGAGAAACACACACGTGCATTGACATTACAGGAGACCATATACAGCTTTTTTAGGTCTAGGCACTTCAAAAACACCCTCTCACTCTTCAACAAACACGCCAACCATCAGGGGAGAGAGAGACTTTACAGCTCTGAATCTCATTCCGTGCTGCTGGTGAGAGGCTTACAGCTGAGAATAAAAGCCTCCCCTCATGGGGCACTTCTTCACCGCACGTCAAATACATTCAATTAAAAGACTTCACATTCAAGGACTGGTCCTTGAGGTGGAAAAAGAGAGTCGACGGTCACCCAGAGAGAAAGGGCAGAAATAGAGCTGCTTAAAAATATCTTCATGTTCTCTACATCTCCTCTGTAGAAGTAAGTCCCCTGGCACTTGCCTTACTCTCTCATCTCACTCTTTCTTTTTCCTCACACTCTTAACAAAAATGGCATGAAATCACCCTATGGTCTAACCCAGCTTTTCCTGCCGCCACAGCAAGGCATGAACACATTACCTCAATCTGTCTGCTCCCCGCTGCACAGCCCCTCCGCAAGCCCCCTGAGAGCTCCAATATGGCTTTATAATTACCAACAATGCCTCAGGGAGCTGGGGACTGGGAGAGAGATGCTAAAGTTCCATTAAAATAGTGAATGAAGTGCCTTTCAAAAAAGCCTTAATATACAATGTGAAATACATAGACATTCACACAGACATCAAAGTTGTCTGTTTTTCAGACTCTTTGTTTTTTTATGTTTTGGTTCATTGACAGATGTTCTTGTCTCATTCACTACAATCAATTTACTAAGTTCTTTTAACAGGTTTTCTCCCTAACTCAGAAATCCCTTGGGAGGCCGCAGTGAGAAAATACATTCTCATTTACACAAAATGTGAGGGACAGAGGCTTATATAGAAACAGGCTATATTTGATTTATGACAGTTAGCAATATGACAAATAGTACTGTCGTGAATAAATCAAACAGAGGGAATAAAATAAAGAAGCAGCTCTGAGTGAGTATGCAAATGAGAATGAACTGAGTTGTCCACTGACTGCAATGAATTTTGGTCTTTTTTGTTTCTCATGACCTTCATGGTAACTACAGACTAAAACAAACAAAACAACAAAAACAATTCACTTCCCTATGTGGGGCAGCTTTCTCTCAGAGGTCTGTCTGTTTGTCTGTCTCCCACCTTGCAAGAGCTGCTTGGTGAGGTCCTTAATGTTGGCTGCCTGCTTTCTCTTCTGTGTGACCAGCTCATCTCGGAGCTCCTCTACACGTGTCTTCAGTTGAGAAGTTTCTGTTTGCAGCATAGTCTTCTCTGCCTGCAGAGCCTGCACTTCCTCCTGCCTCTGCTGCTCTTCTTTCTTCAACCTGGCCGTCTGAACAAACACGAACACAAACATACACTTATTACCTGCATCTTACTTTTGGATTTAAATTGTATTCTTCGACCATGTAAGCAATGAGGTTTAATGCCCACTTTTAAAAAGATAAAACATTTTCGCAAGTAAGAACCACTGTATAGGGGGGGAACACCTCACAAGCTCTGATAATTTAGATGATTTCTGACTTGGTCTTCTAGCCGTCACAACTTGGTCATTGTTAAAGTTGCTTAGATCTTTGTCTCTTTTCCTGCTTCCAACGTGCCATAATAATGACACAACCCATATTTTTTTGTATGTCAGTGGAAAATGTTGTGGCTGACCCTTCCATTAAACTCAAGTTTTGTCTATAGCACTGCTCAAGTTTTCACTTGAAGATATTTTTAAAAAGCTTGTGAATAAATTCAATTACAAATGTGGCCTTTTAAGTTTGTAAACAGTACCAGCTTACGAACACCAAATTTATTAATAATTTGTTTATAACATGATATCACCATCTTAAACCGTATTACATACTATTGCCCATATTTAGCCATTCAGATAGGAAAAGGGTCACTAAAATAAAAGGAGGACATGTTTTATGGCTATCAAAGCCATTTCTGCTGCCAGATAGGAACCCACCATGTCTGAAAGGGATCTTTCAGATTCTTCCAGCCTGCTCTGGAGCTCTCTGGAACTGGTGGCCAAGCGGTCCAGTTGGGCCTGCAGGCTGTTGCTCTCGGACTGCAGCTGAGCATTTTTACTGGTAAGCCTCTCTGTGAAGCCCAGGAGCTCAGCCTCTCGCACTCGGCCACCCTGAACGTCCTTCTGGAGGTCAGCGATCTGCATATTCAGACTGTCAACCTCCTCCTTCAAAGATGCCATTTCCTGTTCATCTCTGTCAGTCAATACAAACACGAAAGAAAGATGTTGATGTATGCTACTGTAGTCTCTGGGACGTATTTAGTCTTAAGTCTTTAATTTGGGTGAACTACTTTAATGCTCAATTTGTTACTAAAACAGTGCTCAAACGCAAATTTTCAGTGTGTACAAAATACTCAAAAGTACACAAACTGTGAATGGAGCAATACCACAATCCTTAAAGTCAGTCACAGACATATCAACATAGTCACTTGCGACATGTCCTAACAACTCAGTGCAATCCTCTAGAGAAACATAAATAATTCTGTTGGTTCCAGCACAGAGCAACAGTCACGTCTCTTCATCAGAGGGGACACTCCCACCACAGGGATACAACTAAAGGACAGGTTAAATTATTGATATCCAAGCATGTTCAACTGAATCATCATCACTCAGGCAAAGTCAAATAAACAGACACTGAATACAGATTCTGAGGTAATGCTGTGCATGGCCTATAAATAGCCAGACCCAGTGGTAGTGAAGCATCTCTAACCTCACAGTGTACAAAACAGTATCTTTTGAGCACTCAATGAAACACTTAGAATGTTCTTAACATGATACCAATTTTAGAAACTCTCGATGGGGAGCGCCAACTGCACCATAGACTCAGCGGTCTCTTAGAACTGACAGTGGCTTTGGGTTGTCAAGTCAAGTCAAGTCAAGTCCAGTCAAGTAGTATTATTGTCTTTTCAGCCATATACACAGTACACTGTGAAATGAAGCAACATTCCTCCAGGACCATGGTGCAACACAAGAACAAAAACAGAAGACCACAAGACTGCGCAAGTGCAAATACAAAGTGCAAAGACAGCAGGAGAGAGAGTGCAAGAAAAAACAAGAGCAAAAAAAAACAGGACAAGGCAAGACATTTAGTGTAGTCAATCTTTTAATTAATACTCTACTCTAAGAGTGGAGACATTAGGTGTGCAAGATAAATACTATAATAGCAGCAGCAAGACAGAGAATGTGCAGTATATAATAATTTTTTTCTGGGTCATTAATGTCAAAGTGAATAGTATGATTAATGGGCCTGGATTGGAGTGGTTTTGTCATGCGACCCTCACCTCTGATGCTGATCTTCTAACATTTGGATGGCACCCAGCTTCTCACGCTGGTTTTGGATTTCTGACTTCTGTCTGTTGATGATCTCTCTGTATTTACACAGCTCATCCTCCCAACGAGGTCTTTCATCCTCCAGGCACTTCACCTACAGGAAAAAGATCTCTCTCAAATATAATCTCTTTTAAACATATTGACTATGAACAGTTACCACACATGAAGTACATATGAAAATTATTTTTTCCCCTCACTTTAGTTCTGAGGGTGGTAAGCTCATCCATGCCTTCCTTGTAATTCCTTTTCAGATCCTCTAGTTCCTTAATTTTGGCTCGATGCATCTGTCAGTCACAACAAAGAGCATTTGACCAATGCAAATAAGTCTCATCCAGTGTTACACCTTCTCCAGTACCTTATCAGCTTTTTTTAGCCATCCCAATAGACAATGTGATGGCTGAGAGACAGCCTTCCAAGCAAGGCATACCGGGTTTAATAAAGCTAATGAAAACGCAACTAATAATTATGTGATCATGTTTTCTGCTGGGAAATTTTGCACTTTTACTCCCATAATTAGGTCTCAATAAGTTTTACTGCATGGCTTTCTCAAGAAAGAACATAAAAAGCAGGCAGTGATATACGTCATTCTATGAGAATAGAGCACAAGCTGAGGTTGCAATGTGCCTCTCAATTGCAACACATAGTACAGTGCATATTATAAAAAAAAAAAGTCCAGAAAACTGAACATTTGCAAGAACTATGGTCTCTGTAACAACAAATGACACTGCTGTTTTTAGTGCTGAGATTGAAAGAGTTTTGTGTTGTGTTGTTAGAGATACGTGTGAATAAAGCCATGGGAGTTTCACCTCCAGCTGGTCTGTCTGTTCCTGCTTGTGTTTCTCCAGCTCTCCTTTTGTCTCCCGCAGCTTCGCATCCAACTCATTAGACTTAATTTCCTCTGACTCCTGGACAGTAACAGAGCAATATTACTGCACATTATGTTCATGAAGAAATAGGAAAATAGTCATTTTCCCCTAAGACAATTATCATTGCCACTTTTAGCAATATTGTGCAATTTCTCTAGCAGGTAATTCTTGCAACCTAAACCATTCTGTTATACAGATTAAGCAATTCCATGCATTCAAAATATGAAGAATGAAACAGCACTTGCATCGTTCAGGAGAGCCAAAACAAAGCGGACAAAAGGGTCTATTGTGCCCTCTAGTGGATATATGCTTGTCTCATTAGTTCCAAATGGTTTTCTATATGGCTAGGTTATTTAACATGCATTTTCCACTGCACATCCATTCAGACATACCTGATATGTGCGAATCATGTCCTGGCAATTCTTACGGATCTGTTCCGTTTCCTCTTTAGCCTGGGTTAGCTTTGCAGTTGTTTCTTTTAACTTGTCTTTCGTTTCCTGTTTTTTGGGGGTGACAACAATACCAACAAGAGAACAAGTTATCGTTAAATGCACACACAAAAGAAATCATCATTAAAACAGACCAATATGGAAATTAAATAGACTATAGTTTAATCAAACAAATCTCAATCTTTAAAAAAAAATTCACAAACAAAAATCTTCCAAAGTTTTTCCAACAGGATTAATGAAGCGAAAAGTGATTCATTCCGCCTTTAATTAACGTTTATTCTAATTGTCGTCAGTCAATGTGTCATACCCACTGATGCACATTGAATGTTCTTGTCTGTTTTACCATAAATGTAAGGAGTGTGCCATGAATAGATTCACTAATTGTTCATGCCAGAAGTCAGTATTTCAGAACAGCACTTAAAAAGGGAAATACCACACAGTTTTCAATTTACCGGGCAAATATGAACAAACCGTTAATTAGCCATTTGATTTGCTATCAAAAATGACCAGTATACAGACATTGGTCTTCTGGCTATTTATATGTAACGTTAGTACAAAAAAACCTCTCTCCACCACAAAAAGAAAACCTAAGTACATTTTAGACCATGAACTCAAACTGGGCATAATACTGTTCCTGTACTAGCTTTCTATGACATAGAAATATTATTTTAAACACTTACACTATAACAGGGTCCTAAATCAGGATTTTTGTAAATGGCTTTTATAACAATTAAGTACTTTGGCGCATTATTAAACTGATGATGAAACATCTAAGTGCTTTTTTTAAACATAGTATTGTATAGCAGTGATGCATGTAATATAATACTATAATATTTGATATACTGAAGATTTCCGTATTCTCAATTGGGACTAATGTTTTCCCCTCAACTATTTGATTCTTAATGTCATTTGTTTATTAAGTTTACTCATGCAGTTACTGCAGCTGCAAGGGAGAATGCCTGAGAGCGTCAAAGCACATTTAAAGCAGTGTGTAGGGAATTCTTTTCTTTAAAGCTTAGCACCTGTCAGTGAGTCCTTGGATCTGCACATTACAAGGTTTTCTCACCTTATGAGCATCCGTCTCACTCTTCAGTTTGTTCTGTGCCCACTTCACTTTGATGACATGGGAGTTGATCTCGTCCTTGAATTTCTCCAGCTCCCGAGACAACCTAGAAATTTCATTCTCCTGCAGAAATATCATACACACTAATTCACAAATAGCAAGCACCATCAGCCAAACATTCACTTTAGATTCCATATCTAAGAAACTCACAAGTGTAAGTCAAAATTTCTTTTGGAATTTATCATCTGATTTTTTTTGTCAAATGTAGAGTTGTGCACACTAGATATTAAAAATAATTAAATAAATAAATAAAAAAGTCTCCAACACGTTCCAAACTTTACCCTGGGCTAACTTGCTGTAGTTGTTTACACATTAATTTTTAAGAAGATAGTGGGGCTTTTTTAAAAGTTCTGTTGCAAACTGTTCCACACTACACAAGCAATCATGACCAGAACATCAATATTTGTTCTCAATACCAGATATCAAATGTTAAAAGTAGTTGGGGCTCAAATCACAGTGTGCCTTCAGAATAGAGGCAGTGTTGTTTATAGAAATGTATTTCTCAAGATGGCAAGTTTACCTTAGCCTCATGTAACTGCTGGAGCCGTCCTTTCTCCTGCGCAAGCTGGTTCCCCCTCCTGGCCTGCTTGTCCACCTCTGTCGTGGCCTCCCTGAGCTTTTTCTCCAACTGCTCCTTCTCCCTGCGCAGGTCCAGTGCCTCCTTCTCCCCTCGCACATATTTCATTACCATCGTCTCCTTCTCCTGCCGTGCCTCCTCACACTTCTTACCAGCCTGAGAAGAGCAACAAGCATGCAGAATCACACAGAAAAAGATTTAATTACAGCATTCAGAGCATGTGGCTTAGAAAACGTTGTAGGGCTTATGAGAGAAATGGGGGTTCACACCTCTGTGTCAACTTCAGCACTAAAGTTATGTCATGTGCTTGTTTGCAAGAGGAAGAAGAGCACTCACTCTGCTGTGAGAATTTAGCACTGTAGTGAGTCAGGAGCAGTCTCTCATCTTTCTAACAAATCTGGCCCAACAGTTGAGCTTGATATTCGAGTGCAGGCATGGATTTAAACACTACTTTAAACCAGATACTTTCTAGCTACATTCTAAAGGTAACAGACACAGAGGATGGGCGAAACTCTGGGGGATATGCAACCCCCCTGGGCCTGAGGACCACAGTCCAGTCATTGTTTGGCAGTAATTGATCCACTGTGGAAGAAAAGAGCTTTGTATGTAGGAAAGCAGGGGGAGGGTGAAACACAGTAGTCCTGAAGGATTGTTTCCATGTCACCAGTTACAGTGGTCATAGTGATGACCTCCTCACCTGCTCCAAGCGGTAGGCCATCTCCCTTTGCATCTGCTGAATGGCATTCTTAGCAGCTTGGTCCTGATGAACTAGTTTGTCCTTGGACTCTTTTAGTTCTTTCAGCAACTCCTCCACCCTGCTCTCAAACTGGTCAGACAAGACAAGAAAGTTTCTTTTAAAAGTTGCTTTCATGCTAAGAAAAGACTAATAGGGATAATCATGAACACTCCCTGTATGACGACACAAAAGCAGGTCTGACTGGGAAGGGCTGACCAAAGACACCGGGCAAATTACACGCCTAGGAATAGTGTCATGCCACCCAGAAAACGAGTAAATACCAAAGGTCACTAACATTTATATAGTAGGAGTTGCACAATAAACATGAATATACATATGCATCTCCAAACCGGTTAGAAATGTCATTTTTGGCCATATTTAGGCTGCATTTATTATTTCAAACTATACAAGAGAGGTTTTGGATTTACTTGCATTGGTAAAATGTTTTTACTGTAGCAGTCTACAGCTAAACAACTTCATGAATAGATTAAAACAAGTTTTTCTTGCTTGAACTGATTATACCAGATATGTAGGTTCGGTTATGTTTTGCTGAAAACAGTCCACTGGTATGACTGTGGTCAAGACATACAGAACTAAAATGACCGTTTAGAGTGAGTAAACTCTGTCCAGAACATAAAGATCAGATACATGCTGGATACAGTAACAGCAACTATGTTATACAACCAATAAAAAATGTTGGCCTTATTCATTAACGACACTCTAATAGTGTCTATAGCAAGGGAAGAACTTCATACTGGCCTCAAATGTTCAGGGGAAAACATACAGGTAAACATCCCAAACAGCCTTCCGGTCATTATTTCTATCACAGAAATAACTTTGATAAAAGCTGTCTCTATTTATCCAAGCAACTAAATTACTCTATTAGTCAAAGCAGGGATAAGAAACTTAATATTTGGTTGCTTTCATAACACTGGATGAACAACAAAGCAGAGATCCGGAAGGAAAATGTCTCCATCACTCCTTGAAAGATGAGTAAGTCTGATGTGGCAGTGGTGTCATCATAGGCCACATGATAGCTCCTTTTTATTCAACCCTGATGAGAATCTGCAACGGTATAATACACACACACAACCGTTTCCTGCCATTACCATGGTACCAGATTATTGCCTTTCATAGACAGCCGGTCTCGCAGACTGCTCTGTTTGATTTGTGTTATTACCCTCTGTGACAAGGGCCCCTTTTGGACTGAATTAGACTGCAATGTCCCAGAGCCCACGGCTGGCTTCAAACAAGTATGCTTACCCAGCACCAGATGCAGGCTCTTCAGTAAACAAGTGCACTATAATCAACAGGAAGAGCTTGATCTGGCCATTTGGGTTCAGAGAAGCCATTTCAGCTAGCGTGAACAGGCTCATTCAGTGAAACACACTGCAGGTCTGACTTATCAATTGCTCGCCTTCTTACTGAACAGATCTCAAGGGGGAAATTGGAAAATTTGGAGAAATCCATATGTGCCAAAGTTATGTCTACGTAGAGTGAAGATGCATCTTTATCATGGAGTAAATAAACATTTACACTCCTCTTTACCTTTTTAATGGTGCAAATGTGCTGTTTCTCAGTCTCCATCCTCTTCTTGAGCTCCTCTCTCATGTTGTCTTTCTCAGAGCAGATGCCCAGGATCAGCTCCTGGTGTTTCTTATTCTCATCCAGCAACCTGACAAGCAATTACACAGTAACTGTTATTCGACTAGCTACTCACCAGTGTTCCATGTTGTCATGGATTTGTTCTACAAAGTGACATTTGGCAGGACTTATTTTTAATCAAATGACCGACCAGCCCGAGTCTGTAGGCAAAGCAGGTGTCTTAATGCAAATGAGAAAAGTAAAATAAAAAGGGAGCACTGAGAGAATGCGAACAGCATTTCGTACCAGAACAAAGAATTTCCAAAAGTACAACTAAAGTACAAACGTTGGAGTACAAAAATCTCTTTCATTCAGTATTATGTTAAAACAGTAAAGCTGCCTGTTAGCAGAGGTTGGAGGCATAAACAACATTTGGTCAAAGTGTTTCACCTTTTGATGGCCTTCTCCTGTTGTGAGTACTTGTACTGGACACACTTTTCAAAGACAACATGGTCTTTGGGCAGGCCATTTGGAGGGCTTGCTCTGCAGCTGCCCTGCTCCTGCAGCTGATAATTCAACAGCTCTGACTCCAGCTCCTCCAGCAGAGACTCCTGAGATATAGAGCGCTGGATCTCAGACATCAGCTTTCTGCTGCAGTCTGTATCGTACAGGTTAAAGCTGTGTGCTGAGTGTGAGTGAACTGTTTCCTTAGTCTGTGGTAAAGATGCTGAGCTTGTTACTGTACCCGGTTGACTGACTGAGTCTTGAGGTTTAGAGGTATCCTCCAAGGTATTTAATTTAACTGAGGAAGTGTGGTCCAAATCAGACGGTGGACATTCTGTTACTCTAGTCACAGGTAACTCCTCTTGAACAGAAACGGAGGATTCTTTTGGCTCTTTAAAGTTACTTGACACAACCTCTACTGTCTCATCCAGTATTACAGGTAATGACTCTACTAGCCCATTGTGATGAGCTGTGGGAGTCCTGGCATCGTCCAAAGATGCTGTTCCACTGTCACAGCTGGTGTTACCATCCCCCTGTCCATCCTCCCCAACTGCTCCATCCTGGTCCTGATTGTGGTCCAGGTCAAGTCTCAGTTCCGCTCTGTCTGCACCATCAGACGGCACGTTGTCCATCTCTGCACTGTCCTGCTCAGCTTCGCCATTAGTTTCGCCATTTGCAGAACTATTCTCCTCCGCAATTGTCAACCCTTTCCCACCACCATCACTGCTGCTCTGCGGTGAATCCTTGGTTACTGAGCTGACTGTTGACGTCTGAGGAGGGTCAGGGGCTGAGTGATGTTCTTCTCTGCAGTCAGACAGCTCCATACTCTCCCAAAGCTCTGAAAGGAACATGACACAACCAAGAAATTAACACCACAAAGAAGTGGACAGCACAGCATATCAGGCTAAATGAATGTTAAACAGCATAGTCAAATAATAAAAATATCTAGCTGACAAACATTTTCTAGAAGGTAGTCATAGCACAGTCACTGCAACATAGGGCTTTTTGCATTATCATAGTTCCTTCTTGCACATTGGACAGTAATGGAGCCAAAATAACAGTCATTTCCTACTTGCTCTGAACTTAACTGAGCTTCACACCAAAATGTAAAACTGTCTCCCTCTTTAAACTAACAGTACATGACTTAATAAAGTAGTCACAATAAAGAAGTTTATCCAACCAACATAGATAATAGGCGAGCCATGGTACATGTTTTTGCCCTTCGGTCAAGATGTACTAGTTCAGTCATACGGAGACTAAAATGTGACAAAAAATGTTTGAGTTCCATATTTGTATAATGAAGTAATCAAAATCAGCAGTTGGCAAAAAGCTACCCTGTTGCACCTGCTGTCCCTCTCTACTAGCAATGGTGGTTTCTTCTGTCTTTCTTTTTGGGAGGGTCAGGCTTAAGCTTTGAATGTTGAAATGTAGCCTAAGTGGAACAAACTGAAACACTCCCTCCTGATGCACAACTACTTTTATAACATAAAAGTGGATTTCAGGTTTATAGCAAATATTGTTGCACCAAACGTTGTGTCCAATCCCTGGTGTGTACCGACCCATGACTTCTGTATACTATCACACTCCTTGTAGATACTACCTTTACAAACACTGCTGCAAACAAACAATCAGTCAGAAAACAAATGAAGCGCTATAATACACACAAACACACACCAGGTTCTTTTTCCTCCTCTGAATGAAGCACTGTGAGAAAATAAGAATGAAGGCAAACGGGTGAAAAAATGAACTTTGAACAGTGCGCCTTTGCATTATTCCCTTAAGTCATTATGTGGCGGCAGTTTGATCCTTTTGGCAGAATTCAAAATGAGTATTAAATTAAAAAAACATCGGAAATGAAACACTGTAAAAGAAATGAATGTCTGAGAAATACCAACATGTAGATAGCTTAAAAACACGAACAGATTAACATGATAGCAAATTCCTGAAAAGTGCACAGCAAAAGTGGTCACTAGATACAGAAAATACACCAGCTACAATCAGCCTTATCAGTCAAACAGACATTTAAGAATGTCAGAAGGAAATGCGTTAGCCTACTGCTCTTCAGAGACTGGATTATCCTTAGTGACCTAGAAAAAATCTAAAGAAAAAATAAAACTACAAACTGAAAACTGAACAGAACAGAACAACTTAAAAGCACTGAGCCATAGATAACACACTTCCTTTGAGCTAATTGAATCAGAACAGGAATATGGTCCTGTTTCCCTGCACACACCTACATTTTGCTTCTGATGATGATATTGTAGACACACAACATGCCCTTTGGGCTAATGGTGACAACTCTCAGTGGGTAAAAAGTGGAACAGACAAGATTAAGGAGACAAATTGAATTAAGTTATATTTAAATTACATAAGACTAATTTAACAACACTATATACTGCTGTTTACACTTGAATGCACAATCTGCTCTTCATAATAACTTGCAATACAACACACAATACTGTTTTTACTCATGAATCACAAAACCATTAGCACAACGTCATTTTGCATTTACCAATGTAAATATTCACAAGACTGTTTTATCTTTCTCTATTTAATTTTATTCGATTTTCTGTTACTGCACAGTTGCAGGGGCCATTAAGGGCTAAATTACACTGCATGTCCTGCATACCTGTTTATGTAACAAATAATAAACATCTTACATCTTGGAACAGACCTTTAGGATAAATCACTCACATACGACCACTCCAAAAGCATCTAATTACTTATATTTGTCTTATATAATTCTGGCATTTACACATATTTTTACTCATGAAGCACAAAGCCATTTGCAGAATAATGTTGCAAGTTCCTGTATATTGTCCAGTGGAAGTTACTGCATTGTTATTCTAATCAGGGTTAAATTAAACTGCATGCCCTGAGTGTATATGTTACCTGTTTATGTGATAAATAATAAACATCTTGGAACAGACCTTTAGGATAATCACTCACAGAAGAGGTATAACCACTCCAAAAGCAACTGCATTTATGCCTTAACGAATACACAGCATAATAATAATTAACAAATACTAGACCAAGCAAGTGATGTTAAACACAGCTTCTGTACTGATACGTTTAAATGACAGCCAGCAGCTAATGTTAGCTGTAACTGCAGCTGGCAGCAAGAACACCTGCATTTGAGGAAAGTAACCTTATTTTTAGAAGTACTGTACCTCAGATATCAACAGAATTCATAACCAACACATTTAGGTGAACTGACCATCTGGTGGGAGGCGTATATAAATGTGTAACGTATATAAACAGCAATATGCGGCAGCTACAGCTCACCTAGCCTGTTTAAAGCATCTGAGAAACCTCCAGGTTGCTGTCCAGCTAACAACACAGGGAACAAGGAAAGGTATTATATTTTTCTATAAATAATACAGACCTAAACTAGTCAGGTATCAGCTTTTCACCTGTGAAAAGAGGGGTGTAACTCACCACTTAGAAACACTGACTCTCCCAGAAAACACCAGGTTAGCTCGTTAGCTGACAAGCTAACGTAGACCTGGGCTGTTTTTTAGGGTAAACAATGACTGTTCTCAAGGTAACGGTGGCCGTAACGTACCTGTCACGTTAGATCCATTTAGTGAGAATGGTCTTCATGTTAGAGGGACTATTCCTGTCACACTGAGGGTCCACAGCTTTCTCCTGTTGATGTGACACATCAACAAATATGGCCACTGTGCTAAACGCACTGATCCGGGGGCAGCGAAAGTCCGACCACTGCGCATGCGCCTAACTGATTGTTTTATTCCCCCTCCCTACCAAATCCCTATCAGTGAGGAATTTATTGGGGACTTTATGGTTTCTCTGATAAGCGTATGCCATGAAAAAAATTCACATACTGTAATTTACAAGACTTTGTTTTATTATTGAATAGAAAACAATATAGGGACAAAAGTTTTGGGACACACCTATTTTTCAGGGTTAAGTGAAGGGCCTTAATCTTGCTTCCAACTTTGCGGACACGGTGTTTGGGGAAGAACCTTTACTATTCCAGCATGACTGGCCACCAGTCCATAAAGACACCAGTCCTTCTCGTCCAACATCAGTGCCTGACTGATGTTGGATGAGTGCTCTACAGAGTGAATGGCCATAAATTCTCTATTTAATAAGATAAACACATGTGTATTGAAGCATAAGATGACATGCAGAGGACATGATAAACAAAAAAGAGCAAACTTTACCGAAGAGAACTTCACAGAGGCCCTGGTGAGGAGACTCTGCAGAAACTCTGGCCAGACGACTAACTCCCCGAAACAACATGCTTAACTCTCTTTCAGACCTTTTTGGACTCAGCTCTTGTACTATTTGTTAGATATCCTTGTCTGGCTGTTAGTAATCTTTAACATTAATAGCTGCCTAACGTACCTTTGCCTAACTATAGACAACCTTTATCTCTCTTCACTGTTAATTGTTAATTCACTGTTAATTAGTACACATCCCTCAGACACTCTGTAAATAATAATACAAACTACTTCAAGTGACATTGTATTGCTGTCCGGTGCTTTGGAGGCTCTGACCCAAATAAAAAAAACTCAAATAAAATTGATTTTTCTTCCTTTCTTTCTGACCAGCTGTGAGGTAGCAGTCACTGCAGTCACTGACTGGTTGATGTGGGACTGAGCAGTAAGGCTCTAACATAGCATTAATAATAAGCAAAGCGTAGAAGACAGAAAAAAAACTCTTCTGGCTCTTACACAGTGAATGAATGGCCTTGTAGTAAATAACCGGGGTATGAAAAATTGTTATTGTGCACTGTGGGGTTCCAAATAAAATCAGAATCAGACAATCAATACTCAGAAAACGTTTTTAATTATTAGAGTAGTGGAAAAAACAATATCTACATTCTAAAGTATGTGTCATTGTTTTTCACCACTTCAGTCTTGAGATTGAGGGAGGACCTGATAAGGGAGAAAGTGTAACAGTAAACATCATCAGTAGCCAAAGGTAAACTACACAAAGCTCAGGGCGCAAATACTAAAACAGTGTGCTTAATTCTGCAGATCTTTCAAACTGCACAGTTTAACTCAATACAAATGGCTCTCTTATGCAAACACTACTAAAGCTGTAATGAAAGTGGAATTCCACCAGTTCCATAAATTTAGAATTTCAAAAAATCTGCATAGTTACATAATTAGGATACAAAGTCATCTCTGCTGGGTTAATGTAAAATGTGCTTTTCTGGAGAAACTGTAAAGTAATCTGAGAAGGTGAGTTATTCTACAATGGACCAGTTCACATGAAACTGCTCTGAAAGAGTTTGAAATATACAGAAAAGGTTGGTCATGCTATAATAACTCACCTCTCTTGCTCTTAAGGCCCTGAGTTTCAAGCGACAGCATAGGATGTCAACAAAGAGGCCAACCAGCCTGTGGAGCAAGTCTATAACAGGAGAGAAGAGATGCAAAAACTCACTCATCCAGTCACATTGATATTTTAAAGGTCTTAAGGCTATTCAAAATTTACATATAGGACAGAAAGAATATACTAATACAATAAAAATTTGTACTGTGATGTGCAGAGTAACCTAAACACTCTCAAAAAACAACAAGTAGTAGTACTAGGTAAAAATAAAATTAATCAATGACAGAAATATTGAGTATAAAGTAACATAAAGATCTCCAGCATCTATCAGCACAGGATCTGATGTTTGTTTAGAAAATATTAGTCCTGTTTTGATTTGAGCTATTATTTTGGGGTGTAATACAGTCAACCCATGATTTGGTTTGATAGACTATTCAGGACTCCTGGTTTGATACACTCACAATATATTCAACAAAGTAATACTGAAAACAATTCAATATTTTCACAATATTTAGAGCGAAGTTTGACAGAAGAAAAATGAAAATGTATGATAATGTACTGGACCGAGTTGTTGATTAATCTTGGTTTAATACTATAATCAGGGCAATTACAAACAAATCATAATTATTAGAACACTTATTCATCATGACGCATTGTCACATTTTGCATTGTGAAATGCATTCTGATGTATTGTCGCACCCCTAGCTATTATTCTTTTTTTCTTGACCTGAAATACAGTGATCAACCTTAAAAGTCAGAGATAAAATCAATTACTCACATGACATAATGAAATTAAGCACACAAGAAAATTAAGCTCACAGGAAAATGGCTAAATGGCTAAAATGTAAGCAAGTAAAAAGTAGATTCCTTTCAAATATGCACAAGTTTAAGTAAGAGTATTATAAAATGAAACTAAATGGATTCAGTTACTGCCCACCTCTGGTGTGCAGAATTACCTGTGGTAGAAAAGATGCCACCAATAATTCCACACATCCGCACCAAGAACGTTCCTAGAGGCATGTGCTCCTCACTCACCCTCACCATCAGGGGGTTTAGCTTGTACTTCACAAAGATTCCAGATGCACCGTGGTTGCCTGCCGTATGGTTTATTACCCGTTCCTGCATTACAGATGATTTATCAATCATAAAGCCACACATAAAATATGGAATCAAGTCCAAATTACAGGTAGACAATTTACCTGCTCTGTGACAGAAAACTGGTGTGTGTCCATTAACAACTCGGATGTGTGCAGTTTAGTAGGAACAATAGTGACAAAATACTGAAACTGCTGGTTTTCTGCAGAAAACAAAGTATGATACGAAAGTTTAAATAAAAAAGTAACAGGAAAATATAACAGCACAAACTAAACATGTTGTTATTAGTGTCTGCCACTGTTAAAGATTTACATACGCTTTAATGCAATTTTCTCTGTTGCGTCTAGTGGATTGATGCGTCCTGCAACAGCTTCTCCAAAGGAAAGGTGATCTATTCGATGGGAGAAGTTTTGAGCTGGAAGGCAAGAGACAGTTTTTAAATTGAGAAATCTAAAGGGAAGGAAATAATACTTTATCATTGTTTTAATGCTAATGATCTGTGCAATGCTTTTCTGCTGTGATCTGTACAATGCTTTGAATGGAGAAAATGAAAAGTTAAGACATAACAAATGGAGCTCTCACCACCTAGTGGACATTTTCTACTAAGACATTCAATGTCAGCTGTCAGAACCAACCATGACAATCTCCTTATAGTCACGCCAAAGTACAAAGTCCTAAATTCAGAAAACTATTTGCCAAACCAAGGTGCGTAAATTAGTGGGTAGTGAATCTCACCGTCATTTGCGATAAAAGCTCCAAAATGGGTGTGGCCTCCAGAATAATGCAAGGCCCTGTTATTGAAAAAGTGCACATTTTAATAAGATGAAGATGTTCTTTATGATGTTTCATCTTGAAAGTAAACAGGTTGAATAGGCTTTTCAGATAGAGTTTTAACCATGAAGACACAAACATTTAATGATCCAGATTCAGGGTTTACACGTCTCACAGATATGTGCACACATACGCGCCCAGTGTGAAGTGCAGGTTCCCTTCTACTTTGTTGACATAGACATGTCCATGCATCCTGCAGGCATTAAGGGGTCCAGAAGGAGAATCACTCCTGTGAGAGCAACAAACAGCATTGCAGACAGACAGGCAGGCAGACAACATGTTCCATTTCGGCTTAATTCCTGAGAGCCCTTTGTATTTTCAATCCAAACCAATTACATTCTCTAATTTGAGCTCAAACTGTGCTTGATTTTGTTAGAATTTGATCAAAGGAGCGAAAGAATCCCTGAATGAATTCCAAGAAAATAAATTCATGACTTTGGCATGTCTTCAGAATGACTTGCCATGGATTGCAAGTTAAAAGGACATTGGTCTATAAAGTCACAGTGTTTCTTAGACTGGTTCTCTGGACCCCTCAGATAATCTGCATTTTTGGTTTATCCTTATGAGGACCATCGGGGGACCCTGAGAACTGGACCGAGAACCAGTAAAAATTGAGAAAGAAAAAAGAAATTGAAAAGCGCTATAACTATTGATGTTTATCTGAACATTGATCAATTCTTGAGATGTTTCTGCAAAAAATACATTTATGTCAATGGATGTTTTCTGAATGTGGTTGCTACAATGCTATGCTATAAATCCAGTACACCACCAAGTATGTGTAATGAGTACTGTCTCCTGAAACAAAATTACAGCAGATTTGTAACATTCATACCCAATATCTGATTACAGTTTAACATCAACATCAGTGTTTATCCACTGCATGTGTGCAAATGGCAAAAAAAAAAAACATACCACAGGCTTGGAGCAATGTGAAAACCCTTTAATGCATCCCTAAATAGTACATCTTGAAGGGAGTGCTCCTCTCGAAGTCTGCTCTGGAATTCCATTAATTCCCTAAGATTATAAATGGCAGAGAAAAGAACTCACTTGGCTAATTAAGCTCCAGAGCGAATTGCACAACCTTGTACAACCATGTCTTTCTGTGAATTCTCAACACATAAACATGCCTTACTTTTGCCAAAGCCTTTGCAAAGGGCTGAGTTCAAAGTTTACCTACATAAAAAGAACAATAATTAAGAACAGTGATCAAGACAGAATCCTTTAAAACTGTGAATTATGAGAAACACCATTAATGACCATGTTCACTCACACGCTCATATTTGAGCTCGGTTAAAGCAACCATTGAGTTTGCCCTATCCAGCACATCCACCCCAATCACTGTCCAGAACACAGAAATACAGAAGGTCAGACTTAAATGTTTTTATTACTGCCTCCATTTGCCCACAAGTAAGCAGATATATCGGATAAATTACTATTTTAAACCACAGACTTACACTGGCATTCCATTGCAATTGTGATGTCAATGTTTATTCTCAATTTGCTATAAGGGACAAAAAAGAAAGCAAACATTTGGTTTATTTCATTTTTCATGTGAATGACTTTGTATAAACATATGAAGTGCTAGTCCACAAACCTGGAAAAGTCTTTGTCCACTTCATATTCATATTTGATCCATGTGTCTTGATACACAAAGAATTCGAAAATGGTCAGGAGGGCCATGGAAATGAAAACGATCAGTGACACTGGATGGGAAATGGACATGGTATTAGCCATTAGCTCCTCAAACATTCAACAGAGAGTAATAGTATTTACTTTGGGTGGCCCCTTTAATAGATACATGAGACACTATATGTGTTATAGCCCCTTTGTAGCTATAACAGCTGGAGTGTTTTGGAGTTTCTGTGGGAATTTGTGCCCATTTATTCTGTGTTGGATGGGGTTGAGGTCAGGGCTCTGTGCAAGCCAAACAGATTCTTCCACTCCAAACTCATCCAACCATGTCTTTATGGACTTTGCTTTGTGCACTGGGGCACAGTCATGCTGGAATAGAAAAGGACCCAAACAAAGTTGGAAGCATGGCGTTGGCCAAAATCTCTTGGTATGCTGAAACATTAACAGTGCCCTTCACTGGAAGTAAGGGGCCTAGCCCTGAAAAACAGGTGTGACCCAATAATTTTGTCCATATAGTGTATCATTTATATCATATATAAGTTCACCTGCTCCGCCAAAAGCTGATGTTGCGACAACGCTTGCTGGTACTTTGGGGAAGGCATCCAGTTCCCTCACCAGACTGAGAGCCCTCTTACGGTTTAGTCGCCTCATTGCTCAAATTGTGCCCCTGCAATTAATATATGCACACCACCAACATCAAAATACACTCTTTAAATTTCATTGTAAAACAACCTGACATGAGTTTTCACATGAAATGTTCAATCAGCAAAGATGACTGCAATTATAAAGATGCACAGTATTGCTAGATAGTCACTAATTAGCTAATATGTACCCCTGCACAACATCAGCAAAAAACAAAAAGCATGTTTCAGCCTATTATGAGTGGTTTTAAAGGAACAGGAATGTAGCAAAAGGAATGACACTTGTGTAAAGGTTGGTCCACAGCTAGCCTACACTGTGTGCTAAAGAATGTGAACCATAAAACATGTAGTATAGCAGCAAATTACAGAATCGCTTGTTTCATCTCCAAAAATGATTTAAAAACAAGTAAATAAGAAGTGGTCTGTTTCTTACCGCTTCTGAAAATAAGAAAAAGCATGAGGAAAATAAAGTCAGTCACCTGCCACAGAGCAAGCAGCTCCTCCACTCACTGTCACACTGCAGAACAGCTGGTTTTTCCAGTCAAACGAAACTTCAGAGACTGCTTTGCAAGGAGGAAGCACTAAATGTAATTGTACTGTACACTGGCATGTATTTTTAAGTGTCTGTGGCTCTCACTGAGGACACAAGATAAATTAGTTGACTTCAGTGATTTTTATTCAACTGAATTTACTGAATATTACCAGAATTAGTTCTAATTTTGTGATGGACTGGTGAGCTGTGCAGGGTGTTTCCACCCTTGAAGGGAGGGGGGCGTGACCAACAAAGTAACAAAATCATGGACGAAGATGCAGAAAAGGCAAGCAAAGAAACACAGAACAGAAAAGGGCAAGAGCAGAATAACGCCATGAGGGATGAGAGAAAAATATTGTTTGTGGGTTCGTAGGGAAAAGAGTGAAAGAATTTTAAAACAAGAGATGTCTGCTTTGGAGACTTTGTTCAGAAAGCAACGATAAATCTGTAGTATGCCACAAAGCACAAAGGTAAATGTTCATTCTCCTCCATTTTTTGAGGTTAATGTGACATTTTACACCCTATTCACCAAAATGTTTTTTTATGGTATTACTGACCCTGGTACACCTGATTTGCCCGATTGGAGCCACAACAACTACAGTCATGGCCATTTAATTACTATTCATTTACTAGTGTATGTGATATGTTTGCTTGTTTAATATAATGGTGAAGTTGTCATAGTTATGGGTTTTGCACACCCTGTGTTCCCTCCTTCCATCTGGCTTTAGTACCAGGATGGGAAACAGTTTATTACCCCCAGGCCATCAGACTCCTCACCTCAATCGGAACAGAATAACAAACTGCACATCACACACAAACACTCTGAACTAAACTGTTCCTTTCTCCAAATCACACTGTATACGCACAGTAAACTGTTCTGGTATAAACTTAACGTACCCCCTTCTGCCATTGCATATTTATATGCTGTACATTGTTTCTAATTTTGTCAACTGCTATGTGCTATTGTTGCACAATTAACCGACGGGTGGTCGCTTCCGTCAGCCGAACAGCAGGGGGCGCTGTGAAATCACTACGGGGTTTGGGTTGACGAACGTGTCGGAGATGGATTCAGTTAAGCTGCTGTAACACGTGGCTCGAGCGTCTCTTGATACCCTGAAGGAGTTTGAGTAAACGAATTTGTCTCTGTTTTGTTCACACCTGAATTTTGATGTGGTTCCAGATAGAATCTTGATTCTTAAGAGGCATGAAGTGACCAGGTGCAAACGGATCCATCTGTAATCAGGTTCATTAATATAGTCATGACTGGCTATTTATGTTTTTCAGACTAACAAATATTTAATGTAAAAAATGCCTTCCTTCTAAAGACAAGATGACACATCTTTTTTGAAAATTGATGAAGCATTAAGATTATCCTTCACTGGAAGTAAGGGGCCTAGCCCAAACCCTGAAAAACAGGTGTGTCCCAATATTTTTGTGCATATTGTGTATATAGTTGCCGAGTTTGTCGCTTATCGTGTAAGATATAACAAGCAAGAACAGTTTCTGATATCACCTGAGCAGTATAATAGGCTAATAAATCTGCATTGTCCTCCCTTCTTCCAGAGTCTTGTACCATTCAGGTCTACGGAGGAGCAGTCAAAATTGGGTTTTCACCACGCATTTTCATCCTCAGCCCGACAAAAGGTGCATTTAAGTGAATTTTTGTTTGTGGTAAGTTAAACTCAACCGAAACTCCATTAGATGAAAATAAGGACGTTTATTCTGGCTCTCGGCATCTTTCTGTTTGGGTTAATACTTTAAATGTTGGTTTTTAATGCTATTAATTAACTAACGTTAGCTAGCTTAACTATAGTTTGTGAGTAAAAACGCAGGTGCTTAGCTTCTAAAAACGCAGGTGCTTAGCTTTTACTAACGCCTGTTGCAATAGCCTGAAAACTAAATATAATTCCATAAAAACGAAATATAATTCTAAATAAACAGGTTATATAAAGGTGTTAAATATTCTAAATATTTGTCAAAAGGTTCTAAAGTTTATCAGGGCTCCAGACAAAATATCTTAGGAGCCATTGGCTGCTAAACACAAAATATTTGGGCGCCAAATAATTTTTTTTAGGAGCCATAATCTGTCAAATGTGATATAAATGAAAAAATATTGTCATGGCACATTTTGTCATGACAACAACACTGCTCTTGATAGAGATGTGTCGGTCGCGAATGAGTCGATTCTTTGACGTTCAAGACTGCCTCCAAACAATCGTAAGCACTATAATACGGGATTTTATAATGTCCAAATATAAAAAAAACAATTGTTCAGCCTTACCAAGGTTTGTCAGTTGACGCACTTTGAGAAAGCTGTCCTGTGATGTGTACCGTGTTAGTTTGGTAACAGATGCTAAACCGGCATCATTATTGTGTTTTCATCACAATAATAAACTGTCTACGTGTATTAGTTGATGCTTTCGCCACTCGCAGTATGTCAGACGCGCTGACGTACCGTGTGAACTGGGAACACCGGGAATGTGGCGTCTCCCTGTCTCTGTGTTTGGATGCCAAAGGAGCCGGATCTTCTTAATGATCTGTTCCAAATGATACGATTCATTAAAAAGAGCCGAAATTCCCCGTGGCAGTGTAGTAGGAACGGCAGACGGGTTGAGCACATCTGCGCATTTTAAGAAGTCACTTTTCTTGTACTTTTATTTTCATTTCTCTTGGTTTTGAGAGATGCAAAATAAAAAATCTAGACGCATTCGCGACCATTTTAGTCTCCATCTGGAGCCCTGTTAATTCTAAATATTATGCGATTTGAATAGCGTCTAATAGTATTTGATGTTTTATGTGCCCTTCAGAGAACAACGAGGCTGGACATAATGAACCGTGCCTTTTCTCCATCACTGGTCAGGCCAAATCTTCCTCTGCGAAGACCTGCCACTGGACCTGGTTTAATGATAAGAAATGACTTTGGATCTGGTTTAGCCCAAGAATTGCCTCAGACAAACAACAGTTTGGATGGTATGCTGTAGAAGAGAGTAAAATATATGCTCTTGCTGTGGTCCACCATGCTTATTAACATTTTGGTCACTTGTCTTCAAAGCAGAAGCCAACAAAAAGGAGAATGGGGCAATGGCAGTGAAGGACAATACTGTATGTATTATGTTTATTATTTTTTATATACATTAAGTTATTACAGGTCAGATAACTTTCATAATGGAGGAAATGTGTTGTAGATCATTCTTCTTTCGGCTGCTCCTGATTAGGGGTCGCCAGTGGATCAACTGTCTCCATTTCCTTCTATGCTCTGCACCTTCCCCCCTCACGCCAACATATTCAGAATCTCTCCTCGGCATCCCTCTCCCAACACACTGTCGCTCCTCAGCACATCCAGATCACTGCAGTCTCGCCTCTCTGACTTATCCTCCAAAAAGTCCAACTTAAATTGTCCCTCAAATAAACAAATTCCTGATCCTGTCCATCCTCGTCACTCCCAAAGCAAATCTCAACATCTTCAACTCTGACACCTCCAGCTCTGCTTCCTGACTTCATCAGTGCCACTGTCTCCAAACTATCAAGCCAGAAAACATAGCTGGTCTCACTACAGCCTTCTATACCTGCCCTATCACTCTTGCTGGTACCTGCCTGTCTCATATCACTCCTGCCACTCTTCTCCACCCATTACACCACACATCACTCCTGACACTCTTCCCCACCCATTCCACCACACAAATCACTTGACTCTTCTCCACCCATTCCACCACACATCACTCCTGCCACTCTTCCCCAACCATTCCACAACACAGATCACTCCTGACACTCTTCTCCACCCATTCCACCACACAGATCACTCCTGACACTCTTCTCCACCCATTCCACCACACAGATCACTCCTGATACTCTTCACCTATTGCACCACAATCACTCCTTACACTCTTCCCCACCCATTCCACCACACAGATCACTCCTGACACTCTTCCCCACTCATTCCGCCCTGCCTGCACTCTTTTCTTTACCTGTTTTTCACACTTCCGTCACATTGGACTTTGACAACAAATATTTTAACTCATCCACCCTTGCCAGCTCCACTCACTGCATCCTCACCATTCCACTGTCCTCCCACTTATTCATGTACAACTATTCTGTTTGTCCTACTGACCTTCATTCCTCTCCTGTCCAGAGCAGATCAATGAAATATTGATTCTGTTTTCTAGCAATAGATTATTGTGAATCCAATAATTTTTGCAACCAGAAATAACCTAATAATAATCTTTCACAGAGGGCTGGGCCCGTGGCTGCCCCGGTGATGAAGCTATGTAACTACTGCAGTCAGCAAGGTGGGGACATAATTTTAAAGAATGAATTTCAAATGGTTTACCAAGTCAAGCTGTTTTTCTGTCATTTTGGCCATATACACATTACAAAAAACAATGTTCTTCCAGGACTTCCAGGTGCACAAGCAACAAGACAATGTTTAGTACAGTTGATATTTGAATTAATACAATTGACATACTGTATTAGAATACAGTGGAGGTGTGCAAATAATAGGACAGGGTAGCAGTGTATGCTAAATAGAGGAGTCTATGTTGTCAGTTGTGGTGTAAGTTGTTTAAGGCACAACAGTTCAGTCTGTATATGAATTGTGTGAATAATGAAAGTAGTGCAGTAGAGGCATGATTGTGGGTACAATTTTATTCACTTCCAAGATTAACTAATTTTTAGGACTGGGCACATTATCGCGTTAACGCATTATTTTTTTAATGCCGACCAATGTTTCGTGCGTTAATGCAAGTTTATTAAAAAAATAAAGTTTGAAAGTTTGTTGCTTTTTTGTGCTGGTATGTACGCACACCAGGCTGGTTTCCGCATATAATATGAGTCCCGCGAAAACCAGCAGACATGTAGAGTGCCGCGTGCTGCACGCATTACTTTATATGGACAAAAGTAATGGGACATCTGACATTACTCCAAGAGGGACACTTTAATGTCACAGCATTCAGATACATAGACTTTAATATGGAGTCCCTGTTTGCAGCTGCTATGGTGGTTCATGCCCCCATGCACTGCACTCTGAGGGTATCATCTTTTTCTATAACAAACTAGATAAAATGTGAATGCCCTGCAGTGAAAAATAGCTTTGGTTTCATATTCGATTTGATGACATTAATATTTAGGTTGAGATTTGTAATAAATATATGAACTGCAGCTGTGTAACTGTTTAAAGGGGACACTGCTGTTAAAAAGCTCTTTTTTTTTTTAAGTGTTTGCAAACCAAATGTTATTGCACTTTTATTCAAATGTCAGCACTTAAAGTGTGCAATACATTACTTTTGAACTATTTCTTTTGCACATAATGTGATTGATCACAGAAAACCATGTAATTAATCACGATTAAACATTTTAATTGTTGCCCAGCATTACTAATTTCTAATATGTCACTAAACTGACATGTTTGACATCATAGGTAATCTTAGGTGCACACGCTGCAAAAAGACATGCTACTGCTCTGTAGCTTGTCAGTCCGAGGACTGGAAGGCCCATCGGCATTTATGCAAACCATATGCCCCCGAAAACAGTGCAAGGTATGGATATTACAAGGTTTTGATATTCGAGTGGGATAGGATGAGACAGAAACCTTTTTTTTTCTTTAATGATATTGATATTTTATGTTTGACTTTTAATCAGTGATAAATCCAAAGAATGCTTGACCTCACCTTGCAGAAGTGGACCTAGTATCTTGGAGGTATTTAAATTTTGCTCTTGTAAACATTTACTTCCATGTGAATCTCAACTATTGCATATTATTGCATGAAGTGCTCTTAAAATTTTTTCCTCCCAGACGAACAACGATGTGGTTAAGCCAAAGAGAGTGTTCCTGCGTGATTTGCGAAAGAATGTCATCTCTAAAGGAGATGAACTGCAGGTATGTTTAAGTTAGCACTGTAGCTTTTTAAAATTTGTTTTCATTAATGCAAATTGTTTCTGTACATTTAAAGGGGATCGTGGTGGAGCTGAGAAATCCTGGAAAGTTCTTCATCCACATCCAGTCTGTGGAGATGGCAGAGACCTTGAGAGCCATCTCACTGGGGCTGCAGAAGACCTATGGCAGCTCACATGCTATTAAGTACATACCTGAAGTTGAGGAACTCTGCGCAGTCAAATTTTCCCTCGATCAGGTAATGAAGGTTTGGTAGCAGGTTTTCTTTTTTCCCCCAATGCTTTTAAAACCTGTATGTTAATTCCTTTGTCTCACTTCAGAATTGGTATCGAGGTCATGTGGAGTCTGTTGATTTGGATCGGCAAACAGCAAAAATACTCTACATTGACTTTGGAAATGAGGAAGAGGTCACGTTTGACAAGATTTGTTCCTTGGCAGAAAACATTGATCTTGCACCACCGTGTGTAAGTTTGTTTTTTGTTTTTTACCTGCTTTGCATGGTAGAATAGCATGATGTAGTGGTTATGGATCTGTTGCCAGATGGTTTACACTGTAAACTGAACTTTGCAGGCCTTACAGTGCTGTGTTGCTGGGGTCAAGTCAGTGACAAGTGTCTGGACAGGCGAATGCTTTCTTGATATGAGACAGCTGGTTGTAGCGAAGAACCTAACTTTCATTGTGATGGACACCCTGAACAATGGCACGCTGCTTGCTGTAGATGCCCCTCTGTCATCACTTGGTAGGGCATTATTAGAAATAGTCATGTAATCATGCGTGTTTATAGGATACACAGATTTATTTGCTTTTATTCCATAGGTAAGAATCTGAGTACTATCCTAATTGACCGAGGCTATGCTGTGAAAGAGGACATCCCTAATAAACTGCAAACGGATATCAGTGAGTTACTGACCTGTATGCCTTGGTTTTTGTTATTATTTCATTGTAAGTTGACGTATTAAGCACCTTTTAAAACTTTTATTCTGTTTCTTGAAGAATCATTACTGACTGCTTCGTTTGAGAACTTCAAGCGTTTGTCTTTTGGGAAGATTGAGAACATTGATGCTCAGCCACCAGAGCCACTAACCCAAGGAGTGGGAGACACCTTCACAGCTGTAGTCACCCACCTTCAGTCCCCTTCAGAAATCATCTGCCAAAAGCTAGAAAATGCCAGTGAGTTCTTTATTTTCCAACTTTCCTGCTCGGTGCTTTTGGGAATCCTTGTAGTCCTTAAGAGATACAGTATTATGGAGAATCTTTCAGCCTTGAGAGCACTGGTGTGATTCTAGTACTGATTTCTAGTTGTTCTCTTGCCACCACCAGTTAATCTGTTCTAGAAGTGCTACATGCCGTTTTGATGTTTGAAAACTTTTGTCTATTCAGGTGCTATCCAACAGTTACAGTTGAGTCTGAGAGAACACTGTAATAAGACTCCATCCAGTGTGAACTTCAGGCCTGCTCCTGGAACTGTCTGCTGTTCGCTTTTCTCAGGTGAGACATGGCCAAACTACCACAATATCATTGAATAGCATGTGCCACGTATTAACTCTCAACAGAGGTTTAAGGGTTTTTTGCAAATAAAACTGACCTTAATAAAATGGCAATAAATAAAATAGTAATAAAATAAAAAGCTACAGTTTGTCATTTAAATGAAGGGTAGAGAGGGCATTTGGCTGACGCTCTTATCCAGAGCGACTTACAATCATTAGTTACAGCGACAGTCCCCCTGGAGCATCTGAGTGTTGTGTCTTGCTCAAGGACACTAATGTTATAGTATATTTGCGATAACCTCCAACAATTCTGAAGGATCAGACTCTTTGGAACCGGTTCTCACTTCCCATCCCTGGCACATGTACACACCTCACAAAATGTCATTTTTAGAGCACCATATATCCTTTTGAGTGTTAATGTGGTACTTAGTATTCTGTGGTATATACATATTTGTATTAATATACATTATATACATCTTTCCCTGTTTGCGTTACAGAAGACAAGCAGTGGTATAGAGCCAAAGTTCTGGCATACTTATCAGAGGATCGGGTTTGTGTGGGCTACATAGACTTCGGAAATTCAGAAGAAGTGCAGTTGAATCATTTGCGACCCATCAGCGTAGAACTTTTAACGTTGGCTGCTCAAGCAATCCCCTGTGCCCTAGCAGGTACAGCAGAGTTTTGTATATTATTTAAGTTCTTTGTTGAGGTTTTGCACTCAAAGCACGCAGCTAAAGGAGTAGCAGCAGAGATTAACATTGCTCCTCAGCTTAAAACATCTATAAACAATTTTACTCTGTTTGCTGTGTGCAGCTTGCCACTTGAAACCACTAACAAAGTGTTACTTTGCCAAAAATGCTGTATTGGGGAAATTATTAATTTACAACTTTTGCAAAGGTATCCAACTGTAGAGCAAGACGAGGAAAAATTAATTACCTTGTGAAACCAATCCAACATACAGCACAGAGCAGCAAATGTGAACTAGTGTTTTACATTAGTTAGATACTGCCAAAAGTCTCACACAAGCCACAAAGGACAAAATGTAATTGAGGATGAATGGGAACATAATAATAATTTGAGAGGGACAGCAGCACAGTTGCCGGCTTGGTGACTGTTGTCACTGACTGCAGCATTAGAGAGTATCTAACAACAATATTATTTAACTTTTCAACACTTTTTTTTAAAACTTCTTGCACAGTATAGTTACCATCTCAAATGTTAGTTTCTCAGAAATTTGTACATGCTCATTGAGCTCACCTTATTTCAAAATAATTTCAGAATGCAACTTCTTGAAGTCTTGTTTATGTTGTCTTAGGTACTGTAATAGCAAAAACACTGGCACTCCTCCCAGAAAATTGTTGCAATTACAAATGGTTTATTTACAGTTTTGTTTGCATTGGAACAACACAAATGGGGGGGGGTCAGTCAAATGTGATATTCCATGCAGAACTCGGGAAACTGACCGGACAAATCTGTTGGCGCCTTTTCAAAATTGTAAGAAATAATTGCATGTCAGTTATGCAGTGCTTTTTTTTTAAAAGTTGTGTTTAAACCCACGTGTGGAAAGTAATAGGTGCTAGCAAAATAGAAATTATGCTTGCAACCAGTTCAAGTGGAGAAAAGGTGACTCAATCTTTGGGTTTGTGTGCCAAATGAGAATGGAGGAGTGAAAGAAGCACGAGTTGTCTGACAAACCAAAATCGTGTAATAGCCTGGAAAATCTCAAGTTCATCTCTGTAATGTTCTTACATCCATTGTGTGCAACAACTTTAAGAAGTTTACAGCCCATGGCACTGTAGCTAACCTCCCTAGATGCAGACAGGAGAAAGATTGATGGAAGAAATGATTGATGGATAAAGAGTCACAATCAACTTCCAGTCAAATTCAAGCTGACCTGCAGATAGCATACAACGGTTGCCATCTGAAAGAAACAGGACGCTGTGGTAGGAGACCCACGGACACTCCATTGCTGGTACAGAGACACGAAAAACCCAGATTGCCTGAACCTACCTACAGTCTTTCTGGGAGAATGTCAGATGAGACCAAAATAAAACTTATTGATAAAGCAGATCATTGTAATGTTTGCAGAAACAAAATGGTGCCTACAGTAAAAAAGAACATGGTACCTACTGTCAAACATGTTGAAGGTTCATAGATGTTTTGGAGTTGCTTTGTTTTGCTTCTGGCACTGGATATCTTGACCATTTGAATGGATTATTATATATGCCAAAGGAATTTGTAGTGCAATGTAGGGGCCAGTTTCAGAAAGCTGAGTCTCCCAGTGGTCATGGATCTTCCAGTGGGACAAAGACACGAAGCATCCTTCATTGATTGCAGTGTACCATCTATTAAGTTGGGGCATCAGTAACTTTTTCCAGTCCCTGTGTGGAATGATATGACATTTGACCTTTTTGTATTGTTCCAATGCAAACAAGAATGAATACCAATTGTAACACTTGTCTGGGAGTAGTGCATTTTTTGAGAAGTGCCAGTGGTGCCAATTCTTTGTCATAACTACACTTAACAATTTGTTTTTGTTACAGGCATTAAGCCTTCCTCAGACACATGGTCAGAGGAGGTGACACTGATGCTTAAACGGTTGGTTTGTAACCGTTTCATCCAAGTAGAGATTCTTGGAGAGCGAGATGGAATGGCACTTGTCTCCATGGTTGATGAGTCCAGTGATCCTCAGACTAATGTAGCTGAGATGCTGGTGGCTGCAGGCTATGCTACTCTGGGAGATATGGAGACAAAACAAGAAGCTGCGAAAGATGTCTCTGAAAATCCTGGTTTGTCTAAATGTCTGACATTTCATAATGGCACAAATTCCTAAAATGTTGCTTTCTGATAAGTGTTCATGTTTCTTAATGCCTGAAGTGGACAAGTTGGAGTGGACTTGTGCTGAGCTTCCCATTGATGGCCAGGAGGTGGTGCTAGTAATCAGTGGACTACAAAATCCTGGTGAATTTTACTGCTACGATTATAGTTCAGAAGGTATGGTTGCCCATGTGTTCATTCTGTCAAAACCAGTGCATGTAGTGCATAACCTACAGTGTAATTTCGTCTGCACTGAGGTGTCAGTCATGGATATTCTCATTTATAATGTGGTTGACAGCTGTTCAGACTTTAGGAGAGTTGTCCTTGGTTCTTATGAAGCACTGTGAGACTGAGGGGACTCCTTTCAACGTTGCTGTCGGAAAAGCCTGCTGTGCTCTCTTCAGTGGTCAGTCATAGCTCTGTGCCTTTGCTACCTCTATATCTGTTCATTTTATTGGCTTAACCTTTATTTTACTTGAATGATTAACTTCAGCTTCTCTGCTGTGTGTAGACGATGGCCGTTGGTATAGGGGCATGGTGCAGAGTATGGAGGCTGATGGAAAGGCTAGGGTGTATTTTGTGGATTATGGGAACATTTGTGACGTAGAGGTGACCGATCTTCGAGCCATCAACCCCAATCTACTCAAACTCCCTTTCCAGGCCATACGCTGTCATCTTGCAGGTATGTTCTTGAAATCTCTATGTATGCAGTTATTTTGTGTTGAAGCCTTGCATAACATCCTGTGTTCTGTCCACATCTTCATGTTCATATCAGCTAACACAAACTTCTGCAAAAAAGTCGTGTGTGTGTGATCTGATGGGCCCTAGGGGAGTACTAACTTCATCTCTGGTACAATCTTAGTCTTCTAACCGGTCTTAATTTTAAGTTTAGGCTTACTAGTGTAAGGGAGATGTTTTCTTGTGGACTACAAAGCGCTGATGTATGTTGCTCTGGATAAGAGCTCTGCCAAATGTTGTAAATACAAAATGTAAATGTCCATTCTGCTGTATAGGCCTCAAATTTGTCTGAAAGATGTTTTGTTAAAATGTTCATTAATATTACACCAGTTAATCTGAATGTCCTGGTTTCTATCTCACTTGTTTGTCAAAAATCTGTCTATAGGAGTTGACCCTGTAGGAGGTCAGTGGAAAGAGGCCGCAGTGAAGAGATTTCAAGCTTTGTGTGTGGGAAACCAGCTCAAAGGGAGAGTGGTGTCCATCACTGAGAGGGGCTATGGGTTGGAGTTGAGGTACAACGGCCAAAACATTGCTGCTGTGCTTGTTTCTGAGCAGCTTGCCAGACCTTTGGGACAGGAGAACATCCCACAACAAAACGGACCACTGGGTTTGAAAGATGCCTCCCCTGCACAGATGCCTGTGCCTTCTGAGAACCCATCAAATGCGGAGCAATCAGCTAATGTCACTGGACAAGGAGCTGCCTCAGCACAGTCAAGTACTCATAAAATTTCTGTCATGAAGGACATTAGTTTTTTTGTGTGTGTGTGTCTTTGACAGCTTTGGTTTTCAGTAAACTTTGTCCGCCACAAAGAATCTTAGAGAATCGTGGAAAAATCTTTAAGTTGCTTTATTTTTCAGTTATGTCGTCATTTGGATTTTTGCTGTGAATTAATGCAATTGTTTCGTCCAACTCAGTTGCCTCCTTTCCTTTGGACTGGAAGACTGTGGAATTGCCTCTCGGAAAGACTTTTCAGCCACAGGTAGCAGCAGTGACCAGCCCAAGTCTTTTCTACGTGATGAATCCTACAGCGGGTGAGAAGTTGTTTTTGTTTTAATACCAATTCGAACATGATATTGATGGCAGTAATGATTTTGTTGGCTGGACAGTGTGGGTCTGATCTTGGTTTAACATATTAGGCAAAATTATGGTCTTCATTGTGGTTAGAGTTGCTTTGTATACTGATCTTGAGTTTGTTTGCCTTTCCTTCTGCAGTGGACACTGAAGTGTTGCAGGCAGTCATGACAGATATGGCAAAGTACTGCAGCAGACAGACTGAGAGCAGCAAGAGTGTTCCTTTGCCTGGAACTGCCTGCTGTGCACAGTTCTCAGGTCACTCGCACTGAAACATCAGCCACTGCCTTAACTGTTGTCAGACTGGCAATACCAAGGCACCAAGTCCAAACAGTAATGTAGTGCTATGCACTATAAGAGCCTCAAATTATAAGGTGTCTGCAAGAGCATTGCTTAGGGAGGGGAGACAGTTTTCTTTTCCTAAACAAGTGGTGTGGTGTTACTCTAAAAACAGTCAGGAATTTTTGTTTAAAGTGAAAAAGGTTTTCCCCCTGAAACTCCAGGTGACTCTTAAAGAACAGATGACTCCCAGTAAAGAAACTGTTTTGCAAATGAAGTAGTGGAATTCCAGTCTTAGTCAATAATTCCATGTCTGTCCTAAAATAATTACACACTTCTGGTGTGTGCTTTTGCTCTTCAACCACAGTGTGGATGTAGGAATTATAGAGAGCATTCCAATGTTTTGAGCCGCTTATGTGTTCATTTTGTATTGTTTTAATAGTAGTAAGTGCCTTCATGGTTCTTTCAAAGGTGTTTGAGTTTATTAGCTAGCTAATAATCGTTACAGTTGAAACATTTAAATGTCCTAAATCTTTCCTCTTTCAGGCGACAAGAAGTGGTATAGGGCGGTGGTACTGGATACAACAAACACACACGCAAACATTATTTATGCAGATTATGGAAATTGTGAGAAGATTCCCGTCTCCTGCATTCAGCCGATCCCTAAAGAGCTTCTGAAGCATCCATTTCAGATCGCCAGATGTGCTCTTTCAGGTAAAAACACTAATGATATGCTGGTGGTTCACTCAAATTTTATGTGAAGGCTTTTGGTGGGACCAGATGTTGGTGTTCTATAGAAGTAACAGCAGATATTTAGAGTCCTTGTTAACCAGAGTAATTATTTCTTTATGGATTTATTTGTAGGTAAAGAGCATTTCCCTACTGTGTGGCCTCCTGAGGTTCTTGAACTCTTTGTGGTTCAAGTAAGAGCACAGGTACTGGCCACTGTGCAGGGTTTTGATGGCACCTTTAACCTGCTGAAGTTCACCCACCTATCGGATCAAGGAAGGAGCAGCATTAATTCCTGTGTCCACGAAGCTCTGCAAAAGAAGAAACAGGAGGGCCTCCAGGCTGGCATCGCATCCATAGCAGCAGGACATGCTTCTTCAGACACTGAGAAGCCAGAACCTGGAAGTCAAGATATGGGTATATATCTATTAGTCAAGGTGAAACAGGACAGGTTTTAAGATTTGAAGTAATGTAAAACAGTCATCAGTTGAAAATGATTAACACTAGTTTCTTAACACAGTCTTTTATGGGAATAGTAGCAAATAAAAAACAAAATGCCTAAAGCGTGGGTTTGCCATGTCTCATCGTACATGAACACCATGTGTAAGAATACTCATCAGCACTGGCTTTTGATTAAAGGTTGCTTTCTGAGGAATTGAGTGCTGAAATGGCACAGCTGTTTGACGTCTGTATCGGTGTAAATGTATGGCCAACTAATGAAATTAAGTGCAATACTGAATAACCCCATTGTCATTGGTTACCCCAGATCTGCTAATTTAACCAGTGTATTTAGCTTTGTATTGTTCTGCTCTAAACATTTAAACTAAACCAGTTAAATTGCTTACTACATGCTTTATTAGGTTAAACTGGTCTGTTTGATAGATTAGTGATTTAAGAATTTATTATATTTTTGAGGTCCCTTTTTGATGCCAAAATACTAAGAGCTTTTGACCCCACCCACTTTTATGCTGTATATTAACTTGCTACCATGTTGTTAAGATACTGCTGTGCATACAGTTTCTCCACTTTGCTACTTCTCAGAATGAACCTGAGGAAAATGTAAGGTTTTTGATGTAATTTCTGAGTTGATCCAGAAGCTCTCATGTGCTTGTGTAGCCTAATGCAGTGAGTGAATAACATTTTACATTGCTTAATTGCACAGTTGCTGTCCCACCTGGATTTTTTTGTCAGTAGCCCAAAGCTGTTATTTAGCAAGGAGCCTTGTCATCATATATGGCGGAAGAGTCCTCTAACATTTATGTCTTATTTCAGAAAAAACGAGCACCAAAAAACTGGTGACGACCAGTGTGGAGAATAAGGAGCTACAGGCCAATACAGGTTCAAAGGGCATCAGTAGTGGTAGGTATCATCGTAATTCAGATTCTGAAGATTAAATAATTAACTCTGGGCTGTAGTGCTCAAAAACATACTAACATGATCAAGGTTTAACTGTTACTGATATTAAATCAATACCTACATTGCATGTTTATCAGTGGTTTATCAGGGGTCAGTTTTCAGCTATTGTACATAGTCTACATTTGTTCTGAAAAAGCTTCTGAATTTGGTTTAAAACCATTAATTTATCTTCCCAGCTTCAGTGTCTTCATGCTGCTGTGATGCCCTTAAACAAAAGGTGAGAATATTTTTGTCTGCTGTCCTTTTTTTTTTTAAACAATTAATCAAATGTCTAAGCCCATTTTCTCTCCCTCACGTCTCAGATTGACCAAATTGAGGAGCTGATTGTACTGCTCATGAAGCAGATCGCAGGAAACCAAAAATAATTGATTGTCAGGTGTGACTGGATTTGTTCAAGTTAAATTAAACTTGCAGTTAAATTGTTAGAGTTCTTTGCTTCAAGTTTCATGTGTTCTTATACTGTATTATGTTTTTGTATTGTTTACAAAAGTAACATGCAGGCCAGATTTCTTTAATGAGTGCCAGTTACAGATTGAACTATTTCTGTTTTACTGAAAAGAAGTATCATTTTTTTTCCTCTTATTTCAAGAAATAAGATTGTCCTTTGACCTTTTTAGTTGCAGTTTTAATAAAGGTGTTTGTATTGCTCCGTTGATTTGTTTTTGTATCTTTACTATGTGCAACATCTGGATTTATTTCTTTTTTAAGGTTATCATGACTGGAAATTGTTTACTTGTTTTAGTTTAAAGATTATTAAAATACCAAATAACTAAACAAATCCGATTGCTTTAAATCATGCTTTTTTTGTCACAAAACAAATATTGAACCCCATCCCCTATCCTGAGGCCTAAGGGCTAGCTCTGATAAATGAGTGGAGAGTGCAAGTGTAACTTCCTGTATGAGGCACAATACAAGCAACCAATCAGAACAGGTCATTTACATATCAGTCTTTAAGGCACAGTAACAAAGCTCAATTCTGGAGAAAGAGGTCGAAGATAATCAGAAGTGGATAAAGACTGAAAATTAGGCTCACTGGCTTTTAAAGCTGTTTTAAATCAAATCCAGGTCAGCCCATGGAGGGATTCTTTTGTGTTTTTCCAGCCTGTGGGCTCATTAGGGGTCCAGAGCCAAATCTGTAAAGCTGCTTTGTGATGTTCTCTGTGTTAAAAACAAATGGACGGGACTACTAGGGGCTGTATCTAGAGGGAGCTAGTCCATGCTGCATGAACCTGTTCAGTCCCGGTGTAGTGCTGGGTGTGTTGGGCTCTGCAGGGGGGTGAGCCGAGGTGGGATGAGCTGGAGGTTGTAGTGTGGGCTGTAGTTTGTTGTGCTGCTGCCCTCTGCTGCTCCCAGCAACCTGCTGCTGCTGCCGCCGCCAACACGGAGCAGATCCAGACCCAGAAAGTGCTGATGAGGTAAGAAAGCTCTGTCGCTGCTGTATGTTCCCCTGCTGCCCGCATGAACTTCTCACTGCTGGATTGTGGTTTAGCTCTGGAAGACTTAGCAGGGACCTGCTCGAGTCGCGCTCCACCTGAAGCTGTCAGTCTGGAGCTGCGTATCTTTGTTTTCTTCAGTCAGGGTTCAGGAGCTCTCACTGGTGAGCTGTGTGCTGAGTTTCGGTAGTTGGTAGTTCCTCCAAATCGGCTGCTTGTCTTAAACATAACGAGGGAAAGTAAAGCTTTCAGTGCTCAGGTCCGACAGCCCCGTTATCCCTTTAACCTTCAAACAGCTGATGTCTGATCAGAAGTGTGGACCAATCATTCATGCTCCTTGTTTAAGGAAACGCTTCTTAAGGAAACGCTTCCACTCTCCTCCAGACAGGGCTGCGGGGTAAATCTGATGGTCAGTCTGAGTGAGGGAGAGTCTGTTCGTTAATGCCGAGGCTGGATGTTAGTGGATCTGTCTGAAGTGGTTCCAAGGGCTTTCCTTTCTAATTATCTCTCACCAGCACAGGCAGCTCCGGACTTGTCACACTTTCGGTACAGATTTTCAGACCAATGTTCTGGCATTTCATTGTGTGTGTATATATATAATATATGTATATATATATATGTATATATATGTATATATATGTATATGTATATATATATATATATATTATTTTGTATGTATATATTATTTTGTATGTATGTATACATACATATATGTGTGTGTGTGTGTATATATATGTGTGTGTGTATATATGTGTATATATATGTATATATATGTGTGTATATATATGTATATATATGTATGTATATATATATATGTATA
>JBBPCY010000109.1:36338903-36353615 GCA_037974405.1 Brachyalestes nurse | reverse complement strand
TTTTGTTACTTAACTTCGCTGTATCGTGAACCATACCGAACTGTGATGTCAGAACTATAGTGTGAACCGAACCGTGAACTTTCTGTACCGTTACACCCCTAGTACCTTTATATTAGTATTTAGTAATTACAGAGATGTGCAAATTTAAACACCCCTGAAAAACATCAAAGTATTCTTTTTTTAAATGAATAACACAACTTGGCATTTGTAAGCTTTTGTGCACAATTAATATTTACTAAGTGTAACATATTGGAAAACTCAGCTATGGGTTAATATGCCAACCCTTAATTTTTCTCTGAAAAATTAGGAATTAGGTTGTGTTCCATCAACAATGATGACTTGAATTATAGTGGGGTATAGAGAAAAAAAATAATACACCAAACCTGTTTTTAAAATTATGTATATTAGTATATATCTTACTATAAACTACTAATATACCCATATATACAGTATATATACTAGTATATATACACATTAGTATGTATATTCGTATATTAGTAGGTTCATAGTAAAATTATTATGAGTGAAAAATTACTTAACTGCCGTCATAAAGTTTTTTAGTTTTAAAATTGATTCAGGATTTGAAACCCTTAATTCTGTACTAAGTACCCTTTTGACTGGATCCTCGTATCTGTTTATGTACCAGTGGAGGGGCCTCCAGTCTTGATTCTGATCGAACCTTTCCGTGTCTTGCAGGGTGTCTGGGGCAGGCAGTGGACTTGGTCTTTGTTCTGGACGCCTCAGGGGGAGTGGGTAAAGACAATTTCATCCACCTGCAGGACTTTGTGCGCAGCACCTCTGTGCAGTTTGATGTTAACCGGGACGTTGCCCAGGTGGGACTGGTGGTTTACGGCCGACGGCCCGTCTCCGTCTTCGAGCTGGACACTCATGACTCGGGCTCCGCCGTGCTGAGAGGGGTGAGAGAAGCGACCTTTCAGGGTGGGAGAGCCTCAGCAGGCTCAGCGCTGCTCTACGTTCATTCTCACAGCCTGACGGTGGGAAAGGGGGCACGGCCAGGGGTCAACAAGGTTGTAGTGGTGCTGACAGATGGCACAGGGACGGAGGACGCGGCTGTGCCCGCTCAGAAGCTCCGGGACAACGGGGTTTCAGTGTTTGTAATTGGCACAGGAGACGTGCAGAGAGAGAATCTGTTGCGCATCGCCGGCTCAGAGGACCATGTGATTACTGTGCCCTTCTACGAGGACCTGAAGTACTTTGAGGATGTGCTGGTGCAGATGGTGTGCACAGGTGAGATTAAAATATCATTTCCTCCAAAAACTGAAGAAAATGTTGTTCCTCTCATATCAAACTTTCTATTTTTCATTTTAAATTTATGATATTTGTTTATGCTATCTGAGAAGGGCTGCTTTGTTTACATTATGCAAGCAGTTCATGATGAATCAATACAAATGCTGTAAAATGACATGGAAAAAAACTCTTTAGATCAGTTTACATTAATAAAAGTTACAAACCCTTTTTCCCTCCTCTTCTATGTTCTTGTCATTTATGGATCTTAAACTAAGGGATCCACGTTGCAATTGCTTAGTGTTTTTACCTCAAAAAGTAGTAGTTACTGAATAATTTATAGTCATCATAGCCCTAAGGAGTTAGAATGGTGACTATTAACAGCTGGCTTTGAATTTGGTCTACTGACAAATTGTAGGTCTTCAGAATGAAACAGCATCAGTTGCTCAGTTGGGTGAGAAAAGGTCAACATCTCTTTGGACTGATTAAATCTTATCCATCCTGTGAAAAAAAAAAATTCCAAAGCAAATCCAAGAATTTTGCATGATGAGCCTGAGACTAAGTGCATTAGGCCATTAGTTTGTGCTTAATGTGCAATGAATTGAATGGAAATGCTCTTTAGCTGTAACCGTGATGAAAGGCCTCTCAGAAAATGTCGTCACTCTCTTCCAAGCCCAGTAAATGTCAGCTGTAATAGTCCCTCTGAAGCTTTTTATTTCTGAGTTGTGATATGTCTTCATTTTTCTCTTCTCTTGTCTTCTTTTCTCTCTCTGTAGATGTGAAGAAGCCAGTGAACCCGTGCAGGCCCAACCCGTGCATGAATGACGGCGTTTGTGTCCTCCTGAACAGGAGCTACCGCTGTGAATGCCGAGGCTGGGAGGGTCCTCACTGCGAGACACGTCTGTATCAGTGTCCATGAGTTAATTTCATGCAGTGGACATTCTCCACTCTGCATCATCATAGAAGGACCAGAATAGTGAAACTGTCAGAACCTGATGTTGCAGTAGAACAGGACATATATTGTAAGATTTAGGTAGCAGTTGTTTTCACATGGTTTTCTAGTTGGAGCCTTGTTGTAACAAAACATATCTGAAATGTGATTAACCTTATAGGATAAAAAGATTGAGTATCTATTACCGTCATAAATACACTCAATTATATAAATGTACTAAATGTAAATATGTAGGAAATATATTTAGATTTAAATTACAAACTGCGAATATGGAAATAATGGTTTTGGCACATTGTGTCTTATTGTCTTGTTTTGAAATTTGAACTTTCTAATACTTCTTTTTAATTAGAAAAATGCCACCACAGTTAAAATAGGACAGCTATTTAGAAATGGATTACATTTTTAAGCTTTGGTTGATAGCTTTGTTTATGACTGTTTATCCGTGTTCTTTGAATTGACCCAGGACATGTTGCCTTTCCTTACAGGAAGCAGACAGCAGCCCGCCAGAGGAGACCTCCCGAAACCTGCAGCACAGAGACGCCGCCACAGGATGAGCAGTGAGGAGCTACAGAAGCGCTACAGAGAGCACCGCAGGAGGCATGCCTTACGATCACAGTGATGGGCCAGATTAAACACCCACACACACACACACACACAGGGCATTCCACACGTTTACTCACTCTTATAAGAGCGTCACAGTTTACCTATCAGGAGAAAAGGGAAACAATAAAGGGAAGTGCGCATTTTGTCAGATTTTGACTGGCTTACTGTGAGCTATCTAGTACAGGAAATTGGAGTTAGTGAGAATCCTGTTGCAGTGAACATTCAACACAGGCTCTGTCATCATTACGCTCCACTAGTAAACATATCATTACACTCCCTGAGAGGGAGTGGGGGAAGCCACTTCCTTTCTGACGATTTTAAAGACTTTTCACGAAGCCTTTTTAAACCTGCAGCTAAAAGCAAAACGCAATTAATCTGATACAACAAAACAAATGTCAAACTTATTTAGTGCCTTACATTGGGATTTTTACATGAACGTTTCATATTTGCTGTAACAGCTTGGTCTCTCCGCTGGGTTTTTGGAACAGTTTATGACTCACAGCTCAGTGTTTAGTGCTGATAAAACCTTTGTAACTGGGGCACATTTCAAATATTTATTTTCTATGCTACTGTGTTTCCGAACTGATTAAACTGCTATTTTCAAACGGTCATTTAGATGCCTTCTAATGTACATGAAAAATATACTTGTGTTATTTGGCTCCACCTACTGGGGAACTGTTCAAGGTAATTTTGTAAGCTTCCTGTATCTACTGTGGTTCTGAATTGTAAAGTTTATTAAAGTCCTTTTTTTGTCCCAAAGTTGTCTTATAATATTGTGCATATAATACTTCTGTATTTTGGCACCACGTTCACATTTTACCTTACATCCCTGATATTGTGTATCAAAAATATTGCTTTAAAGAGCATTGAGAAAGGTTTTGGTACACGTTGAGGCGTTTCTGTCAGTACTGATTTTTATTTGAATAAAAAGTGCATTTTTAGCTAGCATAAAGTAATAGGTCAAATGAAACCGAACTGCTTTGTAACATGTATTTACATCTAGGCTACCAGCATACATGAACCAGGTTACAAGTGAGACTGTATCAAACGGTTAACCTTACGAGGGACCCTTTATAGCATGTTGCAATGGAAAAACGAATGGCTCTCAAAGTTCTCCCATCTTATGACTGCTCTTAGCTGTAATAAAATACTTCTTACCACAATGTGCTCATCTGATATAAAAAAAATATTCAAATCCCTTCCTTTTTCCATATAAAAAAAAGACTTAAATAGATCAATTCAACAGTGTCCAGTGGCATCGCGGGAAAATGCAGGGGACAACAGCAATGTCTCTGATAAGCTGCCTGCAGTTAGCAGTACCTTCGTAGTCTCTCACTGAAGTAAATCCAGAAAAGGGGCTGTGGCATGAGGACAGAGGGGACAGAGACAGTAGGTTGAAGGAAGCATGCCTTCCCTCCATTCATGCCATAATCCTTGCCCAACATAGGAGTTATGGCTTGGGTTGGCCAGAGGCTCTGCTTAGTTAAGTATCGTCATTATGTCACATTTCGAACTGTCTCTATGCCCCATATCCATGCCTAGGTGGTCGATTTCTTTTCCCACTCCTGTGAACAAATGGATTGAGGTTTTAGCCAGGCACAACAGAGCTCAGGCCAAACATTAATGCCATTAAGAGAAAAAAAGACTATAATGAACAGAACATCACTATGTATCTTTAGTGCATGCAAATGAAAACCAGCAGCAAGTTTAGAGTTTATTCTAGATGTGACAATTTACATCTGGAATCTTTCTACTATCTCTCAACGTACAGATCAAAAAAGGTATCAAGACAAGCCTGACATGAGGGTGGAAGATTAATTTAGAATAATAATAATAATACATTTTATTTATAAATGCCTTTCACGACTCAAAGTCATTTTACAGTTATCCAGAAATAAAAGTTAAAGAATAGATAAATTAAGAATCATTATATGTTACAAATATAAGGTTCTGGGAGAAAGTATAATGGACAGAAAAGCATGTAAGGAAAAAAAAACTGCTTATAATCCAAAGCACCACTCATCTCTGAAAGGTAGTATTGAAATGGCTGACGTCTTTATGTGATAATGTGACTGCCAATGGCAGAGGCATGAAGAAATCTGAGATGAACTTCTAAAGTTTTGGACATATTGCATTTTCAATTTGAAACAACCTAAAGAACTTCTAGCTTTGCTTTTGCGTGAATTTCAGATTAGGCTTCTCACCTTGGCCTTCTGCAGGACGTTTCCTTTGCTGGATGCCATGATAGACAAAGGCCTATTCTTCAGTGCTGTGGCGGAGTTGACAGGCGAGGTTTCCCCGTTGTTGACAGCTGTCACTGGGGCAGGAGGAGCAGTCTTGGGCTGAAAAAAGAGATCAACATATTTGCTTTTACTACAAAGTGCATGTGATTATTTTCTTCAACAGTGCAGTGGCTGCAACAGTTAGTTTAGTCTGATGTGTGATGTGACCAAAAATATCATATAAAATTATATTTATATATATCCTCTCAGCTTTGCAAATTAAAATATGTTATATGATGAAAATTAACGGAATTTTCTGTAACCACTTATTCCTCACTAGGGTCACAGGTACCCGGAGACTGTCCTGGGGCCTATGGGCGTGTGACAGGGAATATACTCTGCGCCAACCCACCAGAGAGTATATTCCATACAACAGAATAATATTAACATATAATATTAACATTGTCTCAATCATTTCGGAAATCTGAGTAGTCAGTGTTTGAGGCTCATGCTGTAATACTCACACTGACTGTTTGCTGGGTGTCCAGTAGGCCGCTGTCTACTGTGGTGCCCAGAGTAAAGGGTCCAGCCTCCACCTTCTTCAAGCTCTCTTTCACTTCAACCAGCCTGAGCTCCACCTCCACTCGCCGACGCTCCGCCTCCCGACACAACTCTTCCTTCTGCTTCAGGTATGTCTCCAGAGAAGCCTGTCTGGAGGGGTCTATGACACAGCATAACAGCACAATTCATATATATATGTATACATAATAACATATTTTAGTTTTCAGAGTTGAGAGGACACTGTCCTGATCTACATATCCGTGGTATAAGCTAAATTTTATGTTCTTTTTGAAAATCCATGGATCAGTAATTCTAGTGCTGTCAGTTTGGCAACATGAATCGACTATGTTTAGTGAAAACATCTAACAAGGAAAGTGAGGTGATACATCCCTCTATCACCACTGGAAAGTCTTTCCCCTGTTTATAGACAACTGTTTGGAATCTTTCATCACAAAAATAGGGTCTGTTGCATACACAAATAAAAACTAGTTTTATAGTTAAAAACAGAACAGCCTTTAAAATGCACATGACTTTTCCAATAGAGGGCACTGTTGTACCTTGGCAGGAACTCAGCTCCTCTTTCGCGTCCCGCCTTTCTTTCCTCAGTGTGGCCAGGGTGCTCTTGACCTCTTCCCTGTCTTTCTCCAGCCGGTCCCTCTCATCTGTGAAGCGCCGCACGTCGGCCTCCGTCCGGTTCTTCCCCAGCTTCACCTCGATTGACCCCGAGCATGCTGCAAAGGCCGGAATGTGGAGTGTCGGAATGTGTCATTTTAGATTCAGATCATACAGATTTAGATACTGAAAGCAAAAGTTGAGTGCATCACTGCGATTAAAATAAACTGCAATTAAACTGAAATGTACAGGGAGGGTCAGTATAAAAAAATATGTTACCTGCTACAGATGGCTTCAGCCTGTCAAGGAATCTATCAGTGCTTGCAGCCCTTAGCCTGCCGGTTGGGGGGCTGTGGGGTGTGTGATGCTGACTCTGCATTTGGCTTTGAGCAATGCTGAGGCTGTGGGTAACAGCCTTCTTCTGGCCATCTTGACTGGGGAGGCTGAGGCGCTGGGGCAGGGGTTGGGGTGGAGGGTGCTGATGGTGGTGTTGGTGCTGTGGATGGTTCAGTGGCTGGTTCTGGGACTGGGCACTGGAACAGGATGATGTGTTAGGCTCTAGATCAAGTCTGGGAGGCGGAGCTGGAGCATTAAGGCACTCTGTGGTTGTGGGTAATGAGGCTTCATACACCGACTCTGCAAGTTTAACATCCTGAGTGGGAAGAAGAAATATGATGTGTTTAGATATACAGCAGCAGCCTGTGTAGCTGTAACACTATGCCCAAGCTGAGGAGAAATGGATGAAGTTAACTTAGTTTCATTTTTAACAAACTTCAAATCTAGCCAATATGTCTATTTCTCAATATGAGATTCTTATTAGATTATAGCATAAGCAATTTATTTGTAGCCAGTTTTATTAATTTTAAGTAATTAAATATATAGTGAAAGGAGAGATAATGTAACTCAAAGCGTTTTTAAGAAATGATACAATTTTGCTAATGAAATAATGTGTTATAATGCATGTGTCACGAATGCCCATGGGATTGAGGCACAGGCATGGATTTCCATTTCTTAACTAGTCCTTTTATTTACAAAACATAAACAAGGCATGAGAGCCAAAACCCTGGGATGCATGCCAGGCGAACTTATATACAAACCCGAAACGGAACTGAACCAATATAGGCATTTAGTCACTTAAACTAAACTCCCAACAGCTGTTTCTCAAAAACATACATTTAGACACAGTGACATTAAACAAATTCAAAACAACAAATTACACCAAACGGTGGCCTCTACAATTTTCATAATAATAGATATCCAGATTTAAAATGACTGGCCTTGTAAAAATATTACTTTTGCATTGCACTAATGCAGGACTGGTCAAAAGTCAGGAACCACCCTAATATCTGCAAGAAGCAGTATTGAATATGGTGGCTTTCATACAGTTCATACAGTCCTATGCACGGTAACCCTTTTGGTCTTATACATAAAGGTCTTGAAGATATCAATACAACATGAGTTCTTTGGTAGCTCCTGAATTTTCATGCACCTTGAACTATCTCTTTAAAGAACAGCTGAAATCAGCTTTGTGTAATGTTTCACATTTTGTAGGTGTCATCCTATGTAATCAGCTAAAGTAAAAGAGATGTAATTATGCTGCTAGTCATGTTTTCTGTTACACATTTGACAGATATTCCAACAGCATCGGAACAGAGACAGAACATTTGGATCAGTGTAGTCTGTAATTCCCAACCTCATTCACAGAGTCTTGCTGCTCAGCAGCAGGTGCTGGAGTTGGGCTGAGATCCCTCTGTGATGAATGAGGGGACTGGGGGGACACTCTGCCTGAGTTTGTGTGGAGGAATGAGCGGACAGGGATGAGATCCAGATACACTCGATCCTTTCCGTCCTGCTCTGTGCTCACCGCATACTCACTGCTGCCTTCCTGACCATCCTGTATGGCAAACGCAGCATATGATTAAATCAACACCTTCCGTGAGTCAACACAAACACAATCCTGACAGGTCAGTGGCTCTCAGTCGCTCTCTTTGTTTCATATAGACAGTACTGCTACTCCTGCATGTTTTTTTGTAGGGGTTAAGCCGAGTAAATTCTTAGAATCATAAAATCAAGATAGTCACTGATGACTAGGGGAAAAAAACATGGCCTCTCTAAGAAGCTCAACCCAAGGTAATGTTACTCACCTCCTGTTCATTCTCTGTGGAGGCCACATCATCGTATATGTCATCAGTGTCGTGGGGGTTAGATGGGAGGGTATCTGTGTAAGCGTTAGGCTCGGAATATCTCCTTTGCATTAAACTGAGGAATACACACAAAGATTTACAATACATTTCACTTTACATTGTTACATTTGTCCAAAGCAAAGGTGTGCATTTTTGGTTATTCCTAGTTTGATGATAGCCAACATATGGTCTTTTTTTATGCATACACCAGTACTAAATAATGGGTAAAGCAAAACCTGCAAGTTTGTGGACAACTAGTGTCAATATATGCAAGATGACATAAAATGTTTCATGAATTGCATTGCATTAAGCCCTTATCCTAAAGTGACAGACACTTGTTCAATTTATGGCACTGTCATGAAGCATCATAACAAAGTAATTGGAAATAAGTCAGAGGAGTTAGGAACACCGTTTATCAGTTCTATGAAGGAGGTTTGGTAACCTTGAACTTAAGGGATAATTTACAATATAATGAAAAAAAAAACAGTGTATGAAGTAATGTACAGAATTGAGTGCCACATTCTAGGACCTCTGTTATTCACATAATATAGGCTGCCCCTGGGTATGGTTATCGCAAACATGGGATCAGCTTGTGTATATATATATATATATATAGTATAGTTTACAATTACAAAGTGTAATTCATATCTCTTGCCATCATTAGTTAACCCTTGCCGCACAGAATGAACACAGCTGTGGCTGCTGCAGTTTGTAAACACCTCATTGCCACTGCTGAGAATAAACCACCACCAAATATCTAGCCAACAGTGTCCTGTGGCTGAAAACTGACCAAAGACAGAGGACTAGAGCATTTAACTATGCCATTCCTTACCGGTTCAGCTATAGGAAACACTTTCAGATGTACAATTAAAATGCATACACAAGCATGTTACGAAGATAAGATAAGAAAGAACCTTATTTATCCTGAGGGAAATTATTTTCTCATGTTATTAGACTTACTACATGGAGGTCTTGGCGGCATTTACTATACTGGATATCCTCTCAGAGTTTACGTAGTCATAGGTGAGTTCCTCTGGGTCAGTTTTGGTCCCTGTTTGTGACAGTAACAACCCCAGCCAGTGGCCCATGTCAGCGGATGATTTTGCCTGAAAAAAAAAAGAAAAATACCTATAAATCCCAGTAACACATTGGTACATCTAGTGTTGTCCAACAAATAAGGCAGATCCAAATAAATTTGCCCAGAAGATGGCAGTCATGCTGAACACTGTTCAGCAGAATTAGACCCAAAAGTTACCAATTTGTCCTTTCTTTGTTTACAGAAAAATGTCTTTCTAAAAATAGAATATAAGCATCCAGAAACTAAAGGAAGGAATGTGAGCAGGAAATTAGTTGTTTATCTGTCGGCTGAGAGTATACTTTATCACAAATGGCTTAATAACCACATGTTTATAGACGCTGGTGGCAAAATACACACACCGCATCCACATTAGCCTTTAGAGTATTAAAAATGTCTAAACAAAGTTGAGAATAATCTCATGTACCATAAAGAATGAAGCACAGCAGCTTAGAGTCTAAGTGAGAGGGCAGTTCCACAATACCAGAGGTTGTGTAAATCCTGCCACACTGGGCTGTACTCTAACAAAGTAATAGCATTAGACATGATCACTCCTCCATCAGTAAAATGTAAGAAGTGATAATCTGCGATCTTCTGAACTGGCCTACAGCATAGCTGTGTTTGCAGTGTGAGAGTGTGTGGTAGCCAGACTGCTGGCACAGAGGTGTGAGGTCAGAGGAAAATGGTAGGAGGTGTGGGATTTGTGGTACAGTAGTCTTTTTGGCTGTCATTACTAGTTTGATCGAGGTAGCTAATAATGGAACTATCACTACCAAGGGTAGGCATGTAATCTATCGATAACCAAGACAATTAATTGAGTATTCATAGTTTTAAAAACAGACCTGCAGGATAATAATATGCGCAAAAAGCTTTCAAAACTAATAATATATTCTTGAAAAGAGAATCAAAGAAGCCTCTATTAAGACCTGATTTCTTATTGTAAGAGAGACATGTAGGAGAATTAAAAATACGTCATCATCGTGTTTTGGCAGTTAATCATTGCCAATTCATTGAGAAAAATCAATGTTATTTTTGTTTAATTGAGTTTCAGACAATGACAGAACAATGACTGCTATTACTGATCCATTTAGAGATGAAAATTCAAACAAGCTTCAGCTGCAAATAGTGCCTGCCTGGTTATGAGAGTGTCAAGCACTTTCCCTGCTCACCTCCAGGATGGCAAGCTCCTCTCCATCCATCTGTATGCGAAATGAGTAGAGGTGTTCAGGGCTGGGGTCTGGCAGGATCATACATCCTTCCAGATACACCGGCTGCTGGGCCAGCTTAGACTTGCCCTTGTCTTGGTAGAACATCAGTTGTCGATTCTTTATCAGACACCAGCGTGTCCGCCATTGGCTGTTCACCAAGACATTCAGGTAACCTGTCCGAGAGAAAGGAAGGTGGGTGGAAGTGTTAGACTGCTGACAGTTCTTCCCACTAATTAATAATGACTGCATAACAATGTGCCAGAGAATGCAGCATGACTATACTGATTTACCTGATGTGTCTACACACTTCTCAGGACTCTCTAAAGAGGAAATCTTCTTCTTCCCAATGTTCATCAGATTACTTAGCATCAGGCCAGCACCGTATTTCTTTTTAACTAAACAGAAATTGTAAATGCCGGTTAAATGAAAAAAATTACCCCCCACCACAGTCAGAAGTCCTAAAGAACAGTGATTGAGGCTCACCGTCTTTATTCTCAAGGTTCTCAGCATGGCTGTCTGTGCTGCTGCCGCTCTCTGAAGCCACAGAGTACCTCTCATTAAGCTCACCCTGCAGAGACGTTAATTTAATTATTCACATCAGTTTGTTTCACATCTCCAGGTTTCACTTTACTAATATATAATAAAGCAATAAGAACAAAGAGGCCATGTATTTTACCATTGTTAAGGGGTATTTAAATCAAGCAATGCACGGCTTTGAGCTATTTATTGCTGGTATAGTACATAACACAATTCAATATGATAATATACATTTACAGTATAAATTTCAAGCAGCACACTGGAAGCTTATTCCAAGTTATATGATTATTGAGTTCAGTTGATACACACGGTTACATGGTTGTGTGTGTATGTTAAGAAGTTAACAATGGCAAAAAGCTCATAGCAAATCAGATTTTAGCACTCAAACTAGCTGTATTATAACTGTATGTTGTTTGGACAAAAATTATGAGCCTACTTCTTTCCTAGACATGTAAAACTACCATATTGTTCAGCTCATACCTTAGTACAGATGAGTCTGGGGGAATCAGAGATATCAGAGCCCTCTGTGGATTTGGGACTAATTTCCTGGATTACCTGTGTAGATAAGAGCAGTAGTAAATTATTAGCTGTCTGAACTGTGGACCAATGTTTAACTGTAGTCTTTTCTCACAGTCTGACCTTCAGCCACTGTTCAGCCTGCTCTTTACTCTGCAGGCCAAGCACGATGGCTTCCCCACCCTGAGGAATGATCTTCAGCTTATGCTCTTTCCTTTTGGGCTGCTTCTCTTTGTAGATGACACTGCAGCCCACCAGACTGACATCCAGCAAGGGAGTCTGGTCCTTTGAGCTTTTGTAGCACTGCAAACACAAAAGAACATGAGCAAACAATTTGAGACTTCATGCTGCACCAAATCATTTTTTAAATAATGATAATACAACTGAATAATTCTGTATGTACTGCAAAAATACAGCAAACATATTCAGAGTGAAAGGCATTTTAAAACTTTTGTTTATGCTAACTAAACCACTGGAGTCCATTTTGAGGTATGGCTCTTCAGAAATACAAAGAGAGCAATATTACTTTAATGTTACTTCAGTAAGTCATTGTTGATATTTTCCCACATCACCTACTAAAACATACTGGTAAAACATTAGAGCTACATCTGGAGCATCAGTGGCTTTATTTGGCAATTAAACATCATGCATTTAGTGATTCAAATTTATTTGATAATTGTACATCATGTTTACCGCTGTCAGTGTGGCTTGACTATTAATATGAGTGACTAGTGACCATTAGTAGGTCAGTCCATGGGTGGGGAAGGGATGTGTATGACACTGGCTCTGAGATCACCTACCAGGAGACGGTTCTCTCGGATGACGCACAGCTGTTTGGCCCACTGGCCCAGCCACTTTTTCCTCCAAAGAAAAGCACAGATCCGGGCGTCCTTCATCAGCTCGATAGATGCCTCGGTAGATGGCCACTGGTGCTGTGCTGCAGACTGTGGTCCCTTTGGTACTTCTTCCTCATCATAGGACTCATAAGAGCTACTCACTGCTTCACCATCATCTATGGAGGAAGGTAAATTAAGCTAAGTCAGAAAGGACCCAAAACATAGGGACTGAAAGAAAGTGAAGGAAAGCTGAAAGGAGTTTAGGTGTGATTAAGTAAAATCGTAATCTAGGTTAACTTTGGTTAACTTTTTGTTGTTTTTTTCGTTTTCCCTCCTTTTGTGAGTTTTGCCCCTAATTTAGTCACGGCAAACCATTTAGATCTCCTCATTACACAAAGTGCTCCCAAACTAAAGGGCAAAGGGTAATATATGTTTCTTCTGACACATATGCAAACAGCCACCACACCTTTTTAAACTGATGTGGACACAAGGTCACTGTGCTGAGAGGAAAATATTACCTGACAGTTCTGCTAGGTTAGCTAACAAATGGCTGGTACTGATGAGTGATGAGTGGCAGAAGGGGGCCACCTTACCTTCCCAGTGAAAGTGAAGCCAATTATGCTGTTTTGGATGGCTACAGAATCACCAGGAATCAAACTTGTGATCTCCCAACAATAGGGTCAATCTTTATAGTTACTCAGGAGTAGGGCTGGGCACACATTGTTTACTTAACACTGACAATTAAATTATCGCGCGTTAATGCAGCTTTTTAAAAAATCATTTTATTTTGAAAGTTTGTTGATTTTTGCGCAGCACGCAGCTCAATGTCTCTGCTGGTTTTCATAGGGGTCAGGCGTTCCATTACTTTTGTCCATTTATATGGACAAAAGTAATATAGACTTTCATATGGAGTTGGTCCTCCTTTGCAGGTGCTATAATGGTTCTGCTCCCCATGCTCTGGACTCTAAGGGTAACTTGTTTTTCTATAACAAACTAAATATACCGTGAATGTCTTGCAATACACATCCTCAGGAAGTAGGCAGAAAAGAATAGAGACATCTGCAGGTCGAGCAGATGAGTGGAGCAACGAGAGGAGAGAGAAAAACCTGATTATCTTTTGCTAGATCAGATGTTATAAACCACCATAAACATCCTTTACCCTGACCCATGCGTGTCTTCAGTTAGTTTAGAATGACTAATTTGACACACAATTTTATTCTCCTTCATGCATAGACAAATAGATACCCTGATCAATCACCGCATAGACCACATTATCACACTGATCATACGAAAACATAAAAAGACTCCAGAAACAGATGGAGAGAAAGTGTAGTGACAGAGTAAAGAAGATATTGATACAGATATTGCATGATACTGCATAGTATATAGTACACAGTGTATCATATGAAGACATTACATAGTTTCATTACATAGATTTTTCATAAATGGATCTCTTTTAATATTGAATAACACAGCTGCTTGATAAAAGTATTGTGTCCTCGGAACATTTGCTGAAGATATAAATCATCCTCTTGCAGGACTGCTCTATGCACCCAAGACCCTGCTTCAGCTGCCCCCATTTCCTGGGCTCATGGTCAATGTTCCACCGCCGTGTCCAGTGCCAGAGGACCCGCTGCAGCCGAACAAAGAGCATCACTGTTCTCTGCTCCTTAGCCACAGGGTCTTGTGTGTCAAGGCACTGTTTGGAAGGGTAACCGTCCAAAAAGCTGCAGCTCAAATTTGGTAGCTCTCAATTACATTAGTCAGAATTTGGTGGCAGTAGCTAAGTGAGCTAAATCAGGACGCTGAATGAACAACAGCTCTGCTCAAGGACAGAACAGCTTCAAGATTCACAGACACTGAAGGTCACAAACTGAATGACCTGATGATGTACACTGAGAATTAATGAAAACAAACCGAGTCTTTTTTGTATAACTGTCATGAGCTGTGTTGCACCAAATGATATTTGCGCTATGGTGTGTCACTTAACAAGAACTGTCCTAGAGCAGGGCTTACCATTGATGGCTGAATCATAGGGCTGAGCCTCTTCATAGTAACTATCTGAGGATTCCAGACATGCTGGAGCTGGTGGAAGAGGAAAAGGCTCCCTCACTACTATAGGCTAGAGAGAGAGAGAGAGAGAGAGAGAGAGAGAGAGAGAG
>JBBPCY010000109.1:36317438-36329242 GCA_037974405.1 Brachyalestes nurse | reverse complement strand
GACTATTGAGCACTATTGTACGTCGCTCTGGATAAGGGCGTCAGCTAAATGCCGTAAATGTAAATGTAAATGTAAATATACACTGACAAATGTATTTTGCACACTCGTCTATTTTATAAGTGCCACCAACCATTTTGGAGTTCAGACCATAGTCCGTCTCTTTTTCTAAAAGTTTTGGCAGCCCACTTTACCCCACTCACTAATGGTCAGGACCCCACAGGACCACCAGTAAGCAGGTACCTGTAGATAATTTTCAGCACAGCAGTGACAATGACATGGTATGACAATGTCAGTTGACAATGAGCATAGATACAACATGAGTATACCTAATGAAGTGGCTAGTTATGCATATACATTTACATTTTCAGCATTTAGCAGACGCTTTTATCCAAAGTGACTTCCATTCCCTAACTACAGGGGGCATGAATGTTCTGGATAAAGTATCTGACCAATCTTGTGAGTGATATTCAGGTGCAAGCATATACATATTTTCTTGGTTAAGAAAGCTGAACATAGTGTGTCAAACAGCAAGTAAGTTGTAGTTGTCATGTACACATTACACGGGTGTTTGTTTGCTTCTGATTGGTTGATTGGCTTCTGAAGTCAGTGATGTTGATAATGTAGTCTATATAATGTAGACTGTAACAGTCCTAACATATGCAGGATAGCAGGCATCTTGTATCTGGAAACATCAAACCTATGTTTTTCAAGGAAAGCCCCTCTTCTGCCATTCATTTTATACTTAAAATATGCATTGTATTCTTCATTTTTCTCCTGAAGTGTACAGTGGATTTTTTGTCAGAGAGAGAAAAAGACACTTTCTGTGTTCTGTGCCTCAGCCTGAAAGCACCTCCAGGACCTCCACCCACTATACACATCAAAGCCAGGCCAGAGGGGGACACAAGGGGTTATATTCTCACAATAAAATCTTGCTACAATCTTAGCCTGCAGGAGACTGCCTTATTGGCTGGATTTGAAGGCACAGTCACACAGTATTGAGAGTGTCATAATAATTCTATGAAACTGTATACAGTATAATGGGGGAAGATGTTAGAATCTGCAATAGTGTGGAATCTGGCAGGCTCCAGGTAACCAAGAAAATATAGAAGTGTCAAACGTGGGTCACTCTGCTTTGATATGGTTATGAAGGGAGAAATAACAGCACACTTAAAACTGAAATATGTTTTACGGGTACAGTGAAAACAGATTGGGATTTGGAGGATGGAAATGAAGGCTATTTATAAGCTGCTACTCAAAGGAAGTGAGTGTCCCTGGAGGATAAAAACAGCCTTGGAAAATGATACAGTTTGGAGCCAGAGGAGGAAGCACAGAAGCCTAAGACCAGAACACAGAACCTTACTGCCGTGTCTTTACAAAAACTCACATATGTGAAGCAACTACTTGGCTTTTCAATGAGAAGAACTGTTAGGCTGAGCACAACAAAGGATGCATGACAAGCTTTCATAAAACAATAGCTCTCTATGAAGGAAAACAGTGGTCATGAATAAAGAACAGACTGTGGTATGCAATAACTGGAGTGCAATTGTGTGGTACAGAGGAGGTTTAGACATGTTGTTGTCTTGTTGTTGGCTGTGTTGGTGTGGTTTACCATTTGAGGACTTGTAAGACTGCAGGAGGTCAGTGAGCAGGCCCTTCTGCACTGTGGCATTCCCACTTAAATACTCTCCATCCAGGATCTTCAGAAAACGCTGCAGCTCCTCCAACAGCTGCTCCAGCACTGCAGGGACACAGTGATCAAACAAAGACATTAAAACAAGTCATATAATCTAGTCTATTAGCTACATTATGCAATAACTGAAGAAGAAAGGCCATATTTGAAACTCCTCTCTCCTACTTAATATATTCCCTACTTGCCATTCTCTGTGATAAGTTTTCACACCCTGGCACCTCCCTTGTTTTTCTGTCTACACTCTAGGATCTTCAAGGGGTTCTAGCCTTCTAGTGTAGTAGCTAACCAGATCCAGAGAACTTAGAGAACTGAAGGAATGATCTATACTGCCGACATTCACAGTTTAAATAAGTATATTTGAAAGATAATGTTCTTGTTTCTACTAGAGGCATTTGTAACCTCTAGGGCAGAGGTCCGTGAGTCATTTGGTACCGGGCCGAAGAGAAAGATCTTTAATTTAAAAAAAAAACGCTCATCTTGGTCACATAATACAGCACATCAAAACTTTAGCCCACAAGCTACCAAAAATAAGTAAAAAACAAATGTTTGAAAATATTGTTTTACATGAAACTGGTCCGTGGCGCAAAACAGGTTGGGGACCGCTGCTCTAGGGGAAGTCTAGTCTGAAAAGTGAAAGTCTGTGACCATTAGAAATAACAATGTTCTACCCCTTCTAAAGTGTTAGTGTTTTCCTGCAATAACAATACAGTAATCCCTCAGTTTTACATGGATAAGAAGTCGCAGATTCAGTCACACACAGATTTTTTCTGAGAACTCTCCACAATATGTGGAAATCTCCACAATAACGTGGAAACTGCAAATATTGTTTTTTTTTTTTTGCTTTTTTCGTGGCAATATGTTTTTTTTTAACGCATTTTAGTTCTAAATAATTAAAAAGATATAATTTACTAATAACATAAATAGTTATCCAAATATAAATACAGCTAACTTTCCCGTTATTGGCTGCTGCCCTCCTGTTTTCGTTCCAATCTTCTAAAAGCCCTATGCCCTATGGACGGCCATTCTGGACTTTTCCAGAAGAGAGAGAGAGAGTAAGAGAGAGAGAGAGAGACAGACAGAAAGGCAAACAGAGAAAAAATGACTGACTTCGAAACACTTTAATTTCAGTTTAAATTCAGCTTAATACATTACCCTTAACAAAAATATATACAAGGGCGGACTGGCAATCTGTCCGTTCTCCCGCGCTGAATTTAAATCTCCCTCTCTGTCTCTTACTCTCTCTCTCTCTCTCCCTGGGAAAGTCCGGACGGTCGTTCTGGACTTTTCCAGAATGCACAGATTCCGCCCCGTATACATTTTAGTTCAGGGTAATGTAATCATCTGAATTTAAAATGAAATTAAAGTGTTTGGGGAGCATATTTGGGGGCATATTAGGGTTTACACTATAAAAATAGGCATTTCTTTTTAACCAAAACACAACAATGCGGTTTTTCACTATATGCGGGTGCTCTTGGAATGTAACCCCTGCGAAAAGCAAGGTATTACTGTAATCCATGGATGTGGTTGCTCTGTTTTCTTTTTTTACTATACCCACTTTACAGCCTATGTGAGAAAATAGTAGTCAACTGGAGTAGGCTGTTATATTGGCAACTACTAATCATGAGTTTATTCTGATATTGTATTCAACCACTTTTATGTCATGCCATTTAGCCTCAGGTATTCCACAGGGCTTCTTTCACTTGGCATCCTATCACATAACCACGGTCTTTGTGTTGAGCTGTACTGTGCTGTTCCGTGTCTCTTTGAGGCTGAGGAGGCTGCAGACTGGGGGTGAGTTGTAGCTCAGAGGTCATGGGTGGTGAAAGGCTGTGCTTTGTCGCCCAGTCTGTGAGCGCATCCCACACGGATCCTCCAGGGGTCAGCGCCGAGCCAGCCCACCGGGCCCACCCGACCCAGGCTATGAAGCTTCTCTTTGTGCCTCTTTAATTGTCATGAATAAGTCTGCTTTACGCCTGAACTCGAACGCATCCAACAAAGGAAAAAATGAAAGTAGGCCAGACTCCAGTGGGATAATCATACAATTGCAAATACTAAAACAGGCGATAAACCACTTGAGTATATGATCTAAAACGTCCCCAATTAAACTCAGATTTAACGTACCGAACACTTCACAAACAGACCGTATCGCATTTGTGTTCCTTTAGGAAAAAGCATGGAAAACTTCCTGATGGTCACTTTCACACTCCTGTAACTATTTAATCTGTTTGCCAGCTCCTGCAGTAGCTCCCTGCTGGAAATCAGAACCTCTTCTAGGGGGAATCACAGCGCCTCAGACACTTCAAAGAGATCACAGGCACTTTTCTGCAGTGTAAGGGAAAGAGAATAGTAGCTAGCTTTGCCTTCAGGACAGACTGAGCCCAGTTTTCACAGAGCTCCTCTATATCCCCATCTCACTGCTGAGTCAGCCTTACGAGAATATACGTAAGGAACCATGTGTCATTACTTTTACAAACACACACCACATGTTACAGCTGTAGCATATTCACATATAAAGTCACTTACCATGCGTTGTTTACTTTGTTATCAGAAAAATCCTGCACTGTTATTTATAGGCCCATCTAACCCAATTCAAAGCTGGGATTCCAGGTTAATGCCAGTAATACATGTTCCAAAATGGAAGGAAGAACTGTTTAACTTGATAACATGGTGCTTATTCAGAGATAATTATCTCTGTCATTAAGGTGCTCTATTGCTCAGTTCCAAACATGTTCATGGAGGTCTGCCATATTCAGCCCCAGTCAACTACACCACCATGTCAGTATACAGTAAAAAATGTGAATGAAACAGAAATATGACCCCCTGTATTTTTGTATTATACATTCCTCATCTGTTTAAGGTTTTATATAGAAAATATGGCATTAGAATTTACTGGCAGAATTATTTGTGCCTTTTTGCAATGATGAGAAACAAGACAAATGCCTTTGGCTTGGTTAACCACAACTAACACCCCTGCACTGTTTATGACCAGTGGAACAATTCTCAGTTGTTTTTGCAAGGTGCAGCACTTCCCCACAAAACCAGGACCAAGAGATGGTGAATAAAATCTACATCAAGGGGTGTAAGACCGACTTGTGTCTGGTGTAGCATGACCGGATAAATATTTAAACAAACAAACAAACAAACAAACAAACAAACAAACAAACAAATAAATAAGCAGTTTATTTTTGGCCAAAAAAGGATGGCATATTTTATTGAATATCATCATAATCATGAATAATTATAGGTATATCTGTAAAGATGGGTATCATTATCAGACTAACATCAGAAGAAAATGCTAGATCAGGGAAAAAATAAAGTGTTCGAACCAACAGAGCTAGCATGAAATAGCACACACTCACACTTATGGGATATTTTGTTAGCTGTATGTTTCCTGGTGCATGGTAGCATAGGTTTTAAGTAGAACGTGATAGTGTTTTTAATCTTAAGTGAAATGCTTTAGTTTTTAAAGAAAACAGTTTTGGATCAGTCAGGCTGTTCAGTCAAGGCCAATAACTCCAGGATTCAATATTCGCATCAGGAAAGTGGTATTGTACCATATCTAAGTATAATCCACATCATAATTATTACACTGAAACAGCTGAATCAATACCTCTGATGCATCGTGAGGCACTGTGATGAATTCAGACACCCATTTTCCTTTTAAATTACATTTCATAAAATATTACAAACATAAATCGTACATATGTTTCTTAGTTAATAGTTAGTTAACAGTTAGTACAGGCCGAAAGGAACGTGAAATCTGCTGCGTGCCGTGGTGTGCCTTCACTTCCCATTGTAATGTGAACTGAGATTTTCTCTCAACATTGCCCCTGCTGTGTGTTTTCACAGATTGACTTAGATGCCCTTCTCCAGAAGGACCCTGGGAATGTGAGTCAGCTGACTCCAGCCCAGAGTGCCCTCAGTTTCCATGGGTTACCGCTTTGGCTATGTGCCAGGTACCAATTCATGAGGCCGATGCTGCGAAACTCCAACACCACATCCCTGTCAGTACTGAAGGTGCTCCCGCTTCCTCAAAACAACGAAACCTGTGCCTCAATAGGACCCATACTTTCCCACCAAACTCTAATTACTGGGTTTATATAGAGGTCCTACTGCAGCCAGCTACACACTCAAGTTCTTACAGTGTACAAACTGATTGCCCAACACTTTTGGTGAAATTCCTGAGAAAGAAAGAAAGAAGGGAAGTATTAAGGTACAGACAGATCATGTTTAAGGTCTGAGTGCCTGTCTGCCTGCCTCTACTGGCCACTAGTACCTGCTTTGACACGGTGAGGGGATTTCCACCTTGTCAAAGTGCAACACTTCCTCCTTCTTAAACAAAGATTAATTACAGATAAGAGTGCGAGGGCTTTTTCGGCCCTTGCACTGGGTCATGGACACAGCAGGAATTCATTGACATCATGCACAGATGCTGGATGGAATGGCAAAGACCCCAATCACCCCACTGGTTAGGCTGATCGGACTGTTCTGTTTTGCGACCTGTTGACCTGATTTTAGACACACAGTCAAGACTAACTGTAAGGTTAAATGCGTCATCCTTCAAAATCAACCCCATATTTTGTGTCACAGCAACAGAGTAATAAACAGCGGTTTAAATTTAGGAGTGTTGGAGTGGATTTCTCACTAATGTGCATTTTGATGCCACTTTGGCACGCGCTGTTGTCCAGAGTGGTTTCGTTCTGAAGTAGCCTGTTTCTGCTCGGCTCTAAAATACATGCTGGTAGCAGCTGTGGCTAGTATACTTAGCACAGACCAAGGCACCATGTCATTGTACATCAGTTATTTGATTCCATAGTTAAACCTTGACTCCCCAAAATGAGGGGCTGTCAGTCATGTGGGTGGATTGTCACCACTGTGGCATTATGCTGGTGTAATGTCTCCTCTTTAAAAGGACGCAGGCACAACTGACAGCTTTGCAGCTGTAGTGCGACAAAACCACAGCGGTAACCAGATGTGTGTCCGTAAGCAATTCACAAGCAACAATTCTGCAACAAAGCATTTTACCCCAGATCGATTTCACCAATTTTTTGGTTGTTTCTGTTCATCAGCGTTCTCTCTCTGGAATTACCAGCACATGCACATACATCATACAACCATTGGGATGTGTTGAGCAATCCTGACTGCTAGTCTATCCATTGATCTATTGGTGAATAACTAAATGAAAACATACAACAAACTAGCACTACTGGTTTCGAGTTATGTCAGAACCTGGGAAACAGCTATTTTTCCACTTGTAAATGTCACTCAAACAGCTGATGAAGTCGTAATTATTAATGGGGTGATACATACCTTTAGGGAATAATAAATAAAAGGCTAAACATGTCCCAATAGTTGAATGATGTATGTGCATGTGCTGGTAATTCCAGAGAGAGAACGCTGATAAACAGAAGCAACAAAAACTTTGGTCAAATCGATCTGGGGTAAAATGCTTTGTTGCAGAATACTGCATAACTTGACAATGACAAAGATTTTGGTAAGCACCAAGCGGTTAAGATTGCATTTTACAAACACTTGAGATTGAGCTGTGATTTTTCGGGTTAAATGTGTGAATTAAACAGAGTTTTGTGGTACTGGACCCAGAAAAATAACACAGTCATTGTTTCTGTTAAAATGGTTCTTGTGAATTGCTTACGGACACACATCTGATTACCGCTGTGGTTTTGTCGCACTACAGCTGGAAAGAAATACATGTACCTAACTGTGTTAGGGTTAGAGTCAAGGTTAGGCTTTTAGACACACATGTAACCTTCTGGTAAGTGTAACCCGTTCATCCAACAAAATTGATTCATCAATAAATCTATCTTTATTTAGCACTAAACATATGCCAGAGGCAGGTTTTTGACCTCTTAACCAAAAGAGGAAGAAGTCAGAAAAAGGTATCTAGACAGGCAGCTAACTTCACCTTTTAGCTTATTGTCTTTCTCCAGTGAGTCATTTCTGTTATTGTATAATTTAATCTCTTCCTTCACTGGAAAGCCATTTTTCCTTCCTTGAATGCACCACTCTAGAGACTACTGCAGCTCCGCCGTAGGAGGCAAATAAACATTTTTACGATGGTGGTAACGATGGCTAAAATTTTCGTTTTGGCTGGAGCGTTGCTTTAGGATTCAAATTAGAAACGCCATATTCATACCAACAAAAATATCTTCACAACCTAAGAATTATCTTCCCACTTCCTCATTACATTTGGAACTATGAAAGTTGGAGATAGCACAGTTTCTTACAAAAATAACATGGGTTTACCAAAATCTTAGTCTACTTTTTTTACTTTGTCATTAGTTATGGGTGTTAGATTTATCAGGTATGACCTTACAGAAGTGACCTCATCATTTACCATAATCAATAATGTATCAACTATTTTTCTTCTGCTATTGTCACCAGTAATCAGGGATGATATGGTGACTTCAAAAGAGATCCTATTGGTACTATGCTCTCAATAAATATGTTTAAAAGACAGTTTACAGAGAAGCACACAGGCCTTTGTGGATATTTGCTTTATGCAGTGATAAATTGCCTTTTTCAGACACACAGGCAAGATACTACACACTAAAACACACTGCAAACACACTCAACAACACTTAACATCAAAACATTAGTCAAACAGTGCGTGTAGTAAAGCACAAGACCAGCGAATCAAGCTCTACTAAACTTCCAGTCAACTGAAACAATACAAGTAATGTATCACTGCTTGTGGCATTCTTAGCAGCACACTGACAGCTGGTACATGGACAAACTCTAGTTTGCCCTTTAAACAACGCGTAGGGCCTTATGCTGTGAACTTGGAACATACTATCATGGTCTGGCTCTCTGGCTCCAGTCTATGCATTTCAGTTTATTTGTGTTGAGCAGTCAGGATTAAACCACTGGCTCAGGGAAATCAGATTTTGCTAAAAAATTGCAACAAAAACTCCATTTCCCACAATTACTCCTTATCAAATGCAGCCAAAATATTCTCTTTGGCTAGGCCCTGTATAATCACAAGTTCAAAAAGCACACTTGTTATGGGTGAGACGGGTGGAAACCCGCTGCCAAATATATCAGCGCTTTATTTCATCCATAAAGAAGAGCAACATCTTCAGTAAACCTCTGCCAAAACACATAAAAGAATGACATAACGGCCTCCAACTCTAAAACAGACTAAAATAACGATGGGACAGCCTTTCTTTTAAGCATCACCTGAAAATGTCTTAGTTCTTTACAGTGCAGTTTAGATGATGTAGGCTGGATATTTTGTCTTTGGATAAGAGATCAACCCATTACTTACTGAATCTGAAAGGACTGAGCTCAAATGAAAAGCAAAAAAAGTGGAACTGACTCAGCTAGACGAATCTAACTGCACTGCACAGCAGCACTGGCAGTCTCCACACAGTAGTCAGAAAAGGTTGGTGTCTAGAGGGAAGGTTTGGGTGGAGCTGTACTGTATTTAGTAGTCGTCCACTTTAATAAAAACCACACTGCTTTGTGATGGTTTATAAACTCTCCTGAGCCATGTACTCTAATCCTCTCTATTCACCCATTGCAGGTCTGCTGTTTCATCACACAACTGCACAGTAGATCACTACTGTAAAGTGAACAGTACTGTGTAAAAGCCAAAGTCTATGTGCAAACTGTTTAAAGCCATTTATCTGAGCAGTAAAGGACTTTCTGCTGAAAACACACTGGTTAATATCAGAATAAATGCAAAAAAAGCATTAAATCATATCACAGTTTGTTTTGTTTGCAAAAAGTCCTTTTGTGAGCTGGTTTAAAGAGCACAGATTCGGTTCTAGATCTCACCTGGATGCCTCCTCCAGGATTGGCATGGATCTGTGAAACTCCTAATGTGATTTAATGAAATATCGATCGAGCCAAACCAGGTATTTGAGATACTGGGTAATATGAGGAGAGCTTCAATGAGGAGAGGTCTGGGAATGATTAAGCAAAATCACAGACACATACATAAAATCACTATTTACTGTATATTAAAATAATATTAATATTATTTGTATTCTAATATTGGCTTTTAAAACCATATACTGCTCAGATAAATGCAATTTTCTCAGGTGTCTTTTGCACAGTACTGTGTATGTATGTGTGTGAGTATGTGTGTGTTTGTTAACTACCATTCTAGGCTGGACAGCTCCTTAAGTGCAGGGTGTTGCCATCGCTATTTACACACACTGTAATACACACCATCAGACAAGCAATTTTTATTTGAAAATAGCCTGGGAATTTTGTTTTCAGGCCAAAAAATAAGCATATCCTTTTTGAATCACAATGGCTCGTAATCGGTCCTATCTTTTTTCACTCCTACTCAGTAGCCATGCTGGTCAGGTGTGGGTCAGCAGTTGCCGTGCTGGCTGTGTTGTGAGTTCAGGCTGCGCTCTCTGAACCTGCTCCAGCAGCGCTATGCTGACTGCAGGGGAGCAAAACAGGAACAGATGAAGCAGAGCGCTTCCCACTGCAACAATAACGGCCTCGCTCAGCTTCTCCCTCTTCTCCTTTTCGTATAAATACTCCACATGCAAAGAAACCAGTGGCTTGATTTAAAGCAGTACAGCCCCAAATCTCGCCTCTGACCGTCAACATTCCAGACAACATAGCCCACCTGATGAGCCCCTTGCCCTCTCCCATGGGCACAATCAGGTAAAACTGTATTCTTTTCCTGTTCTGTGCATACCATTCTTGTAGAATGCCAGATTACCTTCATGACAGACACTTTTTGTAAATTCGAAAGTACATGCAGGTGCATGAGTCAAACATAAACTAAGTTTTGAAGTATTTATACATACACAAGTGCTCTCCCCCTGCCTAGTGCCCTTTTTCACCTCTCCAGCCCTGCTGGATCCTTCCCTGCTGCTGTTTCTTGGTGATGCTTTGGTGAACAGATGTCAAAACAACCTCCTTGTCCATGTTTCCTTTTCGTCATATCTCCCATTAGTTGCGGTCGTTTTTTGCACCGGCATAAAATCTGCTTTTGATTGACATTCGCAGCACCGATGATAATTATAAGTAAAGGCCCTGGCTTTGGAAGTGGCCTTTGTTTAAAAGGGGATCCGAGTTCATTACTGCGGGTGAGTCACACTGTAAAGTGTGCCAGTGGAACGCGTCGCTTAAGCCTTTACACAGATGGATAATTCCGTGTCCCTCAAACACATAGGAGCAGTTAATGACTGGACACAGGCAGTATATTCATTTTCTTTCAGTCGTTTTCCCACCCACTGTAAGCCCAGGAAGGTTAGATTAGTATGTTGACCTCTCAAGGCCATATATGTTGTTCCGTTAACAGTAAACATTCAATATTCACACTATAAAGTCCTGGTGCTTAACAAAAACAACATAAAACATTGCACACATACTTGCGTGCAATTAAATCACAGCACTGTTGTTATTAGAAGTAGCACACAAATGTTGCAACCACTGTTGTTACTTAGCAACTGGGGTAAGCAAAGTGTAGCGAAAAAGTGTTATCACATAACAAAAGGTAGCATCAGTTTGGACAGCCCTGGTCAAATTACACCGGAACATTATAAATGAAAATCAGTACATGTTCTCTACTGTTAACAAACCTAAACGTAGCATTTTTGTTATCTGTAAAGAGTGTGGGCTTCTTTTTCACTTCAACAGATCATGTAATTTGACCAAACTGTGGGAAACAACTGCATATAAAGACAAGTAGAACACTTTTCAACCAGATCAGTTATGTCTGGAAATAAACTCTACAGTAAAGATTCTATAATGTGTACTTTGGGTGGGAAAAGCTGCTACCTTGCTCAATGTGTACCTTTTTACAGGCTATATGAAGATAACCTAGTCTATAGATAACCTGTTGCTCAACAGATCATGGCTCTGGTGGCCCAACAGATCATGGCTCTGGTTAATGCAACACATATTGAGAAAGTATGTTTAAGCTGCATGAAATGATCTTTAACATGTCACAAATTAATGAGGAGGTTTACACTTGAGTCTGGGGTAAACATTCCACGTTGCACTGATCCCACTGATAACAGGTGCTATGCACATGACCTGACACCGAAAAACACACACACACACACACACACACACACACACACACACACACACACACACACACACACACACACACACATACACA
>JBBPCY010000109.1:36297470-36315733 GCA_037974405.1 Brachyalestes nurse | reverse complement strand
GACGGAGACGCAGGCCCCAGGACGTTGGGGATGGACCCAAAGACACACACACACACACACACACACACACACACACACATACATACACACACTTGTTCCATTTACTTCAGGGACATTCCTTTATAGTCTGATTGGCTCACCTCTGTTTCACTCGGCTGCGGTGAATTTGACTTCAGAGGCTAAGCAAAGGATAACTGGTTGATGACAGACCCGACTAAGGTCCCTCGGTCAGTGGCATTACATCTTTATTTATTTTGGCCAATTAAGGCCTCTCAATAAAGTTCAAATCAAGGGGAAGTCCTACATTTTAAAATTACTTGATTGCTTTGCACTGGTTTCTTGCCATTACAATCCCATAAACCACTGGATAAAGTAATGTCTTCAAACTCAGCCAAGGGCACTTAAAATGGGACAGGCATGCACAGTTCAGCGCAGCAGAGAAAAGACTGCACCCAAACAAGAACATAAACTATGTTCTGTGATTGCTCCTGGGTCATTAATGCCATCCCTACTGAATCACTGCCAGAATGAAGCTGGTCACTGTATTTGTTATGCAAACACAGACGTTAGAAAATAAAGTCATTATAAGAATAAACAGCGGAAAAAGAAACATGTCATTAAATAATTTCTCTCGTGAAAGCTAGGCAATTTTTTGATTAAAATAATTTAAAAGTTCTTTACCGACTGATACGGTCATCAGTTGCTCACATGTCCTTTTCAATTTTCTTCATAGAGAAAATGTTTTTGTGTTCTACATATGATCCTCCTGCCAAAGCTTAAGTGTGGATGCATGTGTTTTTTAATCATGATAGTGATTTATACTGAACTCTACTAGTAGAGTCCAGGCCTGTGCCGGTAACAGAAACCTCTCATTCCGGAAACAACTGCAAAAACAGTTAAACTGGATCCATTTTTCTTTGTTTGATCTTTTATTGTTTCTGCAAAATGTTTACATGTGTTTCTTCTGTTCATTTTGTGACAGTCCCTTGCCCTGTTGAAAGAGGAAACAACAGTGCTGGCAGAAAATGTCCCATCCCAGAGTGTGTTCAACCAGCACGGCTCAACAGTCATGTTCCTACAACAATCTCTACTAAGTACAATAAGTGTGGTATTAATGTAGGACATCACACCTTATGTGTTTAAGAACAGTTATATCATGTGGGGGAATACTAGCCTCTTGCTGAAGAAAAAACTGAAAAAGAATGATGCATAAAAACATAGAAACATCACGTTGTTATGCTAGTAACTCAGTTAACTATGGCCAGACAGAGTATAGTATAGGACACAGGCCTGTCACCGATCAATATATCAGTAAGGCTCTATTATGCTGTATATATTCTGAACCATTCATAATAATAATAATAATAATAACAACAATAATAATAATAATAACAACAACAACAACAATAATAATAATAATAACAACAACAACAACAATAATAATAATAATAACAACAACAATAATAATAATAATAATACTAATAATAACAGATTGTGTACCAGTTGACAGCTTGTCTGACAGTACATGTTTCTTTTTCCAGAGCAGATTTCTGATAAAACAGTAGAGGAAGTGAATAAACTGCACAGACTCCATTATTGACTCAGAACTACAACATCATTGCATTCCCACACATGCCACATATTTCGCCATGCTTAAACTCTAAAATAACACTAGCATTGCCAGGCTGCAATTATTACTGTGGACAAATCACCACTGACCTCCTACTCAATATAAGATAAGCTTAAAACAACCAAATCGCCTCTCAATCACACTCTCCATGCTTGAATCATACATTGTTGCAGATAGATGTGCAGATAGTACTAGAGTGCAAATCTTAAGCTGAGCCACATTAAACCCAGCTCAGCTCAACTGAACTGAAATAACAGATCATTAACCTTTTGCCTGGTGCAGTGAGGGTAGGCAGTTTCACTTACTGACACCTCTATCACAGTTCTGTAAATCTGCTAAGGGTGAGAGATAGAAAATAAATATAATGGAAAAATACGTAGGCATTAAACACATTATCACGATACACAATCTCTACACAATGTATCGTGGTCATTTTTAGTTGGAACAAGACAAGATTCACCAGCAAAGCAGTAAAGCCTCATTTTATGGTCTTATAATTGGTTTAATTAAATTTCTTTCCTATAGTACACTCAGTGTTAGAAATACTCTTATATCTCACAACAGCAAAAACATATTGTCATGTTGCCCACCCCTATTATGTACAACTCACAGCTGTGTGTTTACTAAAAATACAAAAAGCTTGGCTCTTGACTGCCTTCAGAAGTGCAATGCGGGCTACACTCTTCGAACCTGAGGGAAAAATGGGTTGATTTATTTTTTGTCCTGCTTACCCAGCAAACAGACTGGGTTTTATTAATATGCACTGGGCGTCCCTGAGTCTACTCCAGCCCTGTCGAAGAGCTGACACACTCGGAACCCTGGCCAGGGCAGCAGGGCCCACGGGTGGGTCAGGAAATACGTTGGTATCAGACAGAACCTCAGGGGTGAGATCTGGTTCCGCACGTCTCCTTTGAAGAGAGAAGAGAGGGCGGAAATGGAGGAAATTGACGGGATAAGAAAAGAACACATCATGGATTAATTTAGACACATCGTCGAACTTCTATATGAGCTACAGCCGCATGATGTGCTGCTTTATATGTGCATTATATTTTGGATGCAACTGAAACTGAGAGTTGTGTTCATAGAGCTTCCTCTCATGACTCACACAGTAACAAAGAAGTCACGTATCGAAGGATGTAATTCAAATTGCATTTCATTATTGATAATAATTAATATTCAATAAAGTCTGTGCTCATTTCTTTGGCTAAATTCTGAAGTGGTTTTCAGTATTGTGAAGTGGTTTGGAGTACTGTGTTTATGTTCTATATTTCACTACAGTGTAGACGGTTTCTCCAGTCATATTTATGTATTAAGAGTATATTTTTATAAAAAATGATTGTGAATCGAATGATTTAAGTCAGGGATTGTCTTGGAGTTTCCTTGCTTAAACACACGTTGTTCAGCTCACTTATTAACTGCCAGGTGTGTGTGTGTGTTAGAGGAGAGGAACTACCACACTGTGGTTCTGAAAGGTGTTTATAGACTAAATGGTTAAGACCTGCTTTATTCAATACCCAGGATATATATGACATATACTACATATATTACCAATATATGTAAACTTAAATCACACATTTCAAAACAACAGATGCTCATAGAAGAAGATTTTATGAAGATGGTGTCCAAAAGAACAGCACTTAAAGTTGTAAGTACTCTGGTTTTCATACGTTTGGTTTTAACATACCTACATGTACGTGTTGTCAGAACAGGCTACAATACTTTCACGTACCGAAACACAGAGCGCGCCAGAACTAACAGTGATACTTCACTCACACTGCATTCTGGCTCATGTAAGACTGCGGTTTTGTCCCAATTCCAAAACCACGACCCACGACTAAACCCCATATTACAAAACCCAAATTTCAGACCATGCATTTTCGTATGGTCTCGAGAGGCCTTTACACCAAGTGCCTAAGCTCTGAACTCCAACATGAGGCCTAATGGTGTTAACCATCGGCGCAGAGGTCACGCCAGCCTAATGCCAGACACAATTTTGTGACGTTTTGCGGTGCAAAAACCAAACTTCTCATGGTGGAGGAAAACATGCTTTATCATGGAAAATATTATGCACTACTCCTGAAAATGCCACTCCCACATCCATCTCATTGCTGTCTCTATCATTCCTTCCCTCCCTCCCGGTCTTATCTCACAAAAACAAAATTCACAAAGCCTGTCTAAGAGGCACGGCCTCCCAGCAGCCCCTGACCACAACAACAGCACTTCTGTTCCCAACATGGCTTGAGTTGCATTGCAAAGTCACTAAAGATGTGACCTTAAATAATTACTATGCTTCCGAATCCTCGCGCGCGTGGGACTAACACAAATCAGCTGACTTCGAAACAAAAAGAAACAATGTCATAAATGCCCCCGACACACTTCTCTCTTTCAGAAGGTTGATACAAAGTTTGAACAAACAGGAAGTTTACAGGTTTGCAAAAGCCTTAATGAGGAAGACATTTGTACTCAGTGTAAATTCACTGTTTGAGGTCAGTGGTTCAGTAGTTTTGACCTCTGACATTCAGTTTACAGGCATGAGCAGCATTTTTACAACTGCTGCGTATCCCATTTCATAACTGATTATTTTTAAAGCATTTTCTGAGGATTATTTTGACTTTATTTCAACTAAAGCAACATCTGTTCCAGCGGACTGACAATCATCGAAGATTATTTCAAGAATTACACTGTTTTTAATAGCTTGAAGATAATACCGAAATCAACTGGGTGCGTTCATATGTATCAAGTATTTTACAGTGGCTTTGAATGTGGCTGAGCCAATCAGTTTTTGTTGTGTTTTATCAACACACATTTAGCAGAGGTTGCAAAAAAACCTCAGTTATAATGTCCACCAACCTCAGGAGCACAAAACAGGACAAAAATATATAGTTAACAGAAATAACAGAGCGAGTTATGTTCTCTCAGCACCACAACTCATCAGGGACTGACAGAGATCCTCAGTTTAATAAAACTGCGACTAAATTAGTGACTTAACGAGACACGTCTTGGGACTGTCATGGGTCATGGGACTATGTAATGGGGACAAAAATCCATGATGCTCAAAAGCAGACAAGAACATCTCATTCAGAAATCGTTTACAAGACAAACGGACTGCCATGGTTTTGGAATAAACAACTTTGGCCTTCTTGGGAAGTGGAATTGTGGAATTGTGAACTGAAACTCGCGTGATAACAGTTGTGGAACAGGTTGAGACATGATTATCTACAATGGCTTGTTTGGCTCAGGTTAGACACAGTCACCTCCAGTTCATCTAAATGATACTGAGCAAATCATCCGTGTTCCATGTTTTTTTCCACAAGCTAGATGACTCATCACCATTGACGTTCACAAGCATCATCACCCCACTGGACCCCAAGGAAGCACCCATCCAGCAAAATTTCAAAACATTATGCAGATACGCTTCTGAACGAACGATCTAATATTAGTAAAGAGCCGTAATCATCATACAGTAGCAAGCCCAGAAGAGATTCTACCACAGTGTAGTGTCACATTTCCTAACAGTAGGGAACAGCCTGAGGAGAACCTTATCACAGTCTTGTGTGTAATGAAGTATTAGCAGCCTACATTCCGCCTCCTATCAAACTCTCGCCACAGGAATCCACGGAATTTTGGGAGAACAACTGCCGTTCCTGGATCCCATCTCCATTTCCAGTGGCTGTCTCTAAAAAAGCCGGTGATGGAGTATTTTTTGAATGGTGATAGTAAATATTGTGTTGTGAGAAGCATTCTTTGGAACAAGGGTGAATCAACATGAAACAGAAAACAAAGTTTCTGCCGCAGCCCATGGGAATGGGAATGCAGGAATGAGCTCTAGTGGCTTATTCTCCCAGAAAATAAATTACCCTCACAGAGGAGGAGGAGGAGGAGGAGGAGGAGTGAAGATGTTGACAACAACCAGACGGTGGCGTCCTGTCAGGTTTTCTCAAGAAAAGGGGGGCTGTTCGAATTAATGCAGAACATGAATATCTTTGCGAGTGGCCCATTTTAAATTTAATATGCAGCTATTGGAAACGGACAGGTATGCTGGATATATGAGGCATTTAACTGAAAAAACCACTGTCGCTTATCAAAATAAATTCCAAAGCTTTTATTTGCTGGTTTTCTACTATTTAAAGTAGTGAATTGTGCTTAAATGTGTAAGAAACGTCTAAAAACGACACAGCAAGTCTAACTTAGTCTAAAACAGAACTTTCTGAGTGTGTCTCCACAGTTCCCAAGTTCTTCAGTGAGATGTTCCGTGAAGGATCTTAACTTTATTTACATTCTGTAAGCTCGAACACCTATAATAACTCCTTATAGCTCCTAGATTTTATCACAACAGAAAAAAAGTACTACATCTTGCCTACCTTTGTGCTTTTCCATCACTGTAGACACTCTGCTGGTGTCCTCGTCCCTGCGAGAGTTGGTAATAAAGCAGTCCACAGTTCTGAGGAGGTGATGGTTTGGAGGCACGTTTGACAGCCCCGTTCTCCCTCAGCAGGATCCAGCTGTTTAACGCTAGACACGATCGAGACGCGGAGCGGAGTTCTTTCTTTTCCCACCCGTAATGGAACGTGCCACGCCCACCTGAGACAGGATTGGTCTTTAGTTTGTTCTATATACCGCCTGGACTCGCCCTAGCCAATCAGAGAGGAGGGGGCGGTGTTTGGTCGGAATACAGGTGGAAAAAACGCGCTCTTTTGTCATAATCATCATCCTCATCGTCTTTTTCATCATCATCATCATTATCATCATCTTCTTCTTCTTCATCATCATCCAGAGCAGCATCACTAGCAAAACACCTCTACCCTTAATTAAGTCTACACCAGTTAGAAACTTAAAACCTTAAAACCAAATTACTTTGGCAACACAACAACATTACAGCTAGAGAGGAAGCTTTTTGCTGTTGGTTAAAAGGAGTAGATCAGAGCAAAATTAAATAACAGATATGTATTAGCAGCTACTCTTTGGGAACAGATTTTAAGACATTACCCCTGTTAACTGTACAGTTAGGCCATTTGGTTCTCTTGGTAGACTTTGTTTAAACTAAAAGGACTCGTTTAAGTATGTAAACGAGGCTCACTTAGTTGTTAGTTTGGGCTAGATTATCAGGGCTGCCATTGAAAACGGAAGGGAGTTCGAGAGGCGTTGTTATTCGAATAACAAAAGGCAACCCAAGCTATTTTCTTTTCCACAGATTATTCTTTTGATTTTGGAGGGAGAAGGTCTGTGTTCCCAGAAAGCAGCCCCCGCTCTCTGCCCGGGGGAGGAGAGTTTCTAAGCCTAAAAATGAGAGAGTGACTCCTGGGAGCATCGTGGCCCGGGCAAAGCACGGCAGGAATGCGCTGCGCATGCGCGCCGCACAGGGTGCCCCGTGTGAGGAGAAGCTCTGCTCGGTTGCAGTCGCAGTGATGATGCGGGAGTTTGTGCTGAAATCCAAGCCCTCCGGTCATGTAAATAAATAATAGGCGTTTGCAGCATGCTCCTTCCTTCCTTTAGCCCACATGGTGATTTCAAAAGGCCCTGCAAATTCCTCTCAAAACCCCTTTGAAGACGTTTTGTTGATCCCTTCACTCATTTTTCTTAAGGTTAATCTTAACAAGGAGGGCCAGACAGTCATCAGCAAGCCCCCTCTGGATCAAGGTGAGATGTCCAGCAATGCAGGCCAGCCTCCACAATGGTAAGGGTATCAAGGCCTAATCTGCATCCAGGAATCTGCCTCCTGGAGTATTAAGATGTGACCGCAGGCAAACATGGTCAAACAAGGCTATATTCTCATCCTGCCATCATATGTCCATTGGTCAGTCGTGTGAGAACTTAGCTCTCTTCCTCTCTAAACTGGGTGAATAAGAGTCACATGCTCTGAGAAGCTGACCCCTCTGTAAAGCCCCATGAGGGCTGAAGAAAGTTTCCATACAGACTCTCCCGCGCCGGGCTCTTTCCTGCAAATCAGGACTTTTGGAGGGACAGACAACTAATAGCGTGCTGTATTTGTTTTCTATTTGTGGATAAGCGGCTCAGTTGCACTGCACATTGCAAGCAAACATGCGGTCTCTAATTCCTACTGGGTAAACCACATTGTGGTGGTTCATCACAAACTGGCAGCTGCAAGTTGTAGAGAATCAGTAGCAATAAAATGCATCCTCATTGTTCTTTACTTAAGCAAAAGATTTGTTTTGTATGTAAATGTAGTTGATGTTTTGTGAGCTGGTAAGAAGACCATAGGTTTGGTTCCAGATTTCTCCTCAATGTCTCCAGTCATTACTTGGATTTGTTTAATTTAATGAAGGACTGATTGAGTCAAACCAGGTTTCTGAAGGAAACTACATGTAACACTGGACTTCCCCAAGGAACACACATATATAGTATACATAAAATCACAGTTTACTGTATAATGTTATTTGTATTTATTCTGTTTGGTTTTATTTAGTATATTTATTAATATTAACATGAAACACTCAATGCTACATTTAAACAGTTTATAATTATTATTTTTGCACGAGTCTGCAGGAGAACTGAAATATCTGAATATTTCAAAATGCCCTACTCTTTCTCCTGTACCTATTGGGAATCCCAAAAACCAATACACTTACAGATGCCAGCCTGTTCATGTTGAAGTTATAAGTAGTGTTGCAGCCTGGACTGCTTTTTGAACAAGGTACGATACAATGTAGCATGCTCTAGTTAATTCTGGGATTAAGAGACGCTGGAAAATAGTTTTATAAAACATAAATTTGATTCTTTTTGATATATAATAACACATACAAGTAAAGTGGACATCAGGTAAAATAATTAAATCCAATGAAAATTGGAGGATGTGGCCTTTTAAAATCCTTTGGCTGTTCAGAGTAAGGATGGGCATTTCAAGCAAAAATACTATTTGTTTGCCATTTGCTGGGAACTATCTATTCATATTTCACAGACAACACCCTCTCCCACCTGCATGTGCTTACACACACACACACACACACACACACACACACACACAGATTCATGTTTTAATGAGTCAGAATCCACAACAGAATCGAATTAAATCTAATAACGCACTTGACACATTTTACCAGTCCTTTGGTCTTCTTCTTCTGTTGTTGTTTAACGGTGGTTGGCAAACATCATTTAGGTGTGTCAGTACAAGAAAAAAACATATTTTAAGAAATGACAACAGTCACATAAACTTAATTTGCTTATTTAAAACGTAATGAGTCTTTGAATATTTGAAAATCATGACACCCCTTGTTCATATGGGCATTTCAGAAAGTATTCAGTTCCACTAAGCAGGGATTGCAACTCTTTATTACTGTCCATTGAATGCCTGCAGAAATGTCATCAGTGTTTTTATGGTATGAGTTTGAATTGCACACAGATTGGAAAATCCCTGTAGTGATCTCACTGAGGGACATGTCAGGACCCATTTTGCAATGCAGAGTCTCCGGATAAAATCCACTGTGTCTGAAGGTGAGTGTGGGCTTTAGCTGTTTTGGCTCAGGGTTACTCAGACAGAGGGGTAATCCCCTCACACTGAATCACTATGGGTGAGGCACAGTGGCTCCCACCGTACTCAGTCCCCCCACCAGTCCTGTGGCTTTGGCTATGAATGTGTGGATGAAAAGCAGTCTAGGAGATGTGTGTGGGAAGGGGGAAGGGCAAGGGGGGTCTAATGGAGGGTGGTCTACCTCCCAAAAGTTTTCAGGGAAGAGAGAGTTGGGAGTCGTATTGTCCTTGTTCATAAGGCATGAAAGTCATTACACATGGGAGCTGGAAAGTCTAGTTACGGATGTTACCCCAGTTTACTGGACACTGTTTCATTTAAGATGGGAGAAGATAGAGGAGCTTTAAGGCAATTAAGGAGATGCATACAGAGACAGGAAATGTCACTCAAATACTTCAAATTCAGTGGCGCAGCACTGTGGGAACACTGTTTGAGCGTTTGTGTATCAGCTGGAGTGGGTAGGTGCAGACACTGGCAGATTATCCAGGCTCACTTGCTGGTTGGAGCACAAATAGCATTCCACAGCTGTGACGAAGAGGGCAGGGGTCACTGACTCAGCCCCATCTGAGCAGTGAGCCCTTTCATTCAAGGACCTTTTCCCATATAAAACACACACACACACAGTCGCTTCCCTACAGTACTGCTAGACAAAGAGATGCTCAAGATGCGCCAAGTGTGTCAGTCTTATTGAAAAGCATGGAGATCAGAGGCAATTTCTCACTGACTAACTAGGACAGAGTATATGATGTGGTCAACTGCAGACAGATAAAGGCATCCTCATCTTGTTATCTGCTGAAGGGACGAAAAAGAAAGGATGTAGACAGAATGTACTGTTGTATCCCAAAACTGCGAGGAAAACAATGTTCTACTTTACATCAGTTTAATGAGATTTCAGGACATTGCTATTGCTAGAATTGTCTTGGGAATGTTACAGTTTGAAGAAGAATGTCTGTTTTCAAAATGATGCCTTACCTGCAGGCTACCTGAATAAGGAATTCATGAGATATGTATAAGCACTGAATAGCGTATGTAAAAAGCGATACTTTATAAAAGAGCATATGCCAGTAACCACGAGATGACGTAACTATGAATGTCATTGTAGTTTGTGGCCTTTGTGAGTACGTTATTTACTTAATGAAACAAATTTGTACAAAATATGTCATGCATATTATATATATATATATATGCAAAAAAATCATTTTATCCAGTTCAGTTTTGTGCATGCACTCCATCTGAGACTGAGCAGTGTTATTCTTCTTCTCACCTTTTTCAAGTTAATGGTGCTTTTGCAGATCTTAGGAAAGGGAGGCACCTGATCAAACTTGTGCTGATCTCCAGGGCCCTCAGGAGCAGAGCATTTATGTCGTGAAGCAATATTATTCCACCACTCCTCCACACAGAGATCAGGCTCAGTCTGGCTCAAACTGGGAGAGAACAGTTTTTTTTTTTTGAAAAAACATGCGTGAGAACGGTTTATGCACATGCACAGAAAATGTTCAGGAGACACTGGGCTTGATGTGTTGTGGCAGAACCTCTCATTAACCCCATGTTTCTGTCCCACTCCACTCTGCAGGTTTCAGAATTTGCTTGTGGGGCCTGAAACCCAAGCTTGATGTGCAGCTACCCAGACGTTAACATCAGTGCCTCCGCGGCCCTGAACATGCTCATGGAAATATCTGCAGGGCAAGGCATTCGATTACAGCACCAATTTGAGCAGAGGAGATGAAGGAAACAACCATGTAGGGCATAACTTGGAGGTCATCTAAAAAAAAAAAAAACCCATAGTGAATAGTTGTTTTAAACAATGAACCAAACTTTCTATGTTAAGGAGCTCAAAGGATGGATTCTGTTTGTCTAGTTTTTGTATGTGTGTGTACATGTTGTTTTGGTCCTTGGGGGTCTATGTCACAGTTCATTACATGACCACTGCCAAACTCCTTGTGAAACAGTTTAGTGCCTGAGCAGGAAGAGGCTGAGTGGCTGCAGGATCTCAGGGGAGTGCTGTGCAGGGAAGGGCGCGACCACATGCCATATAGAAATCACATTAAGACAGCATGTTCACAGTCATACACACAAACACACACCTTTTACAAACACACTCTCACTGGTAAGTCCCACAGTCTCACTGCAGCACAGTTTGTATTAGTCATCGCAAGCCCTCCATCAACAGTCAGTTTCTGACCACAGAACCACTGTGGGTTGGATGTCTTTGGGTAATAGACCACTCAGCACAACTCTGACACCGACGTGTTAAAACCCCAGCCACGCCTTCTACTACCCAAATGATGTCTGATCAATGGTCGTCCTGTGGTTAGAAGGGATGTTGTTGACAAATTGTGCATGACCTGTGTAGTAGACCTATAAAGTGACCACTGAAAAAAACCCAAGTTGTTTCTAATAAAGGACAGCATGTACAGATGCTATTGAATGACTCAGTACAAATGTATATAACAGAAATACACCAATAAAATGAATATCTTAAGTATTGTTTTATTACTCATTAGAGATTTTACATCATCATCAAATCTTTCTTTCATAAAAGACAAAAGGGTGAGGAACACAGCATGGGTATCAAAATCAACTTCTCTTCATTCCACTGAACATGTGAAATAGGTTGGGTTCTAAGAGTCATCATTTGAATGTGTTTTATGTTATTATAAAACCATGTTTTTTAAAATGATTTTCTCAGTTCAAAGTCATTAACCCTGTTAGCATCACAGGACACTCCTGGGAACAAGGGTCAGCAACAGCCCATAAAACTACTGCAAGCACACTCAGTGTCTATGGGAACGGCATTGTCTGGCAGCTTTAAACAGAAAGGGCCCTGATTTCAAACCTACTTCTGGCACAAATGCTATGGCTACAGTTCCATCAAAACTCCAGCAACACAGTGGCAGTTTGAAGTACTTCAGCTTTATAAAAAGCAGTCAATATCAAAGACTTTTTTTTCCTTCAAATTTAGCTTTAGTCAAAGTGATATGGTTTGAAAAGATGCACATATTGCAGTTTGGATTGTGGTCAAACGGAGAGGATTGTCGAATTTGGTGGCACTCTGGAGGGGTCTGAGCAGAGAGACTCTGGATTCCACCTCCATACATACGACATCAGCCTGACCTCTAGTGGTGGACAAACCCACAGCTTTGTTTGAGAGCTGTCGTTCATCAACACCACCTCACCTGACTGTCAAATACGACATTAGGTTTTTATAAGTAAAAAAAATAGGAGATGGGACTAAAAAGCTAGAGGAAGAGAATTCTGGAGTGGTTTTTTTGTGGTTATGGTAAAGTTGGGCTGCGATGGCAGGGAAGTGGGCAACAGCAGACGTGTCTCTGGGTCTCTTCAGCTTCTAATGTGTTCCAGAGCCAAAGCTTTTTTCCCCTGCAGGTGGGACTAAGGTCTGTCATCTTCAGCTCCACACAGTAGCTCTTACTTCCCCCCGTTAATGCACATCAAGGCCCTTGTTAGGCCCGCTGCTGCGGGGGGCTGCTGGAACTCTTGTGCCTCCAACACCTTAATAGTCTCTTTAGAGGAAGAACCCCGTCGATAGCCTTCAGCCCCCCACCCGTTTCCACCCCGAAAAATTACAGTCCTGTTTTACGAGATGGGCAGGAAGGAGGGAAAAAGGGGAAAGCTTTTGCTCTTCAGGCAGATTTAATGAGAGTTCAGAGACCGTAGTCTCTCCTTGCTCCCCTTGCCTCCCCTCTAAGGGTTAAATCGCACTGTATTTCACTCCTAACCGACCTTCCACCTAAATGCAAAGTCTGCATCTGGGCAAAAAAAAAATGAAGGGGCGGTTGTCTTTTTAAAGCAAGAGATAACTTGTATCTGTGTGTTATCAGACTGTGGGAAAGCAAACCGAAAAAGGAAAAATAAAAGGGAAGAAAAAGAAAGGAAAAGAAAATCAGAAGACTATAGCTATAATACATTATTGGAGTGGCTGATAAATTAAAACATGCAGATTTCTGGTTAGAAGAGCTTGGCCTTTTTCTTCATGTCGTTGCGCTTCCACAGTGGAAGTCTGTCAAACTCTTGGATCTCCATTCCAAAGACCTCAAAGAATACCTCAGGGGTCAAATGACGCTGGAGAGAGAGAGAATGAGAGAAGGTGAGATACAGAAAGAGAACAAGGAGGACTGGAAGGGTGGAAAGTAGAGAGACTGCAGCATCAACTGAAGGTTCCCACACCACCACATGGAGTGTGGGTAACAGCTCTGCAGAGGTAATTACCTCCAGTCTTGTCCGGTCCACATCCTTCGGGAGCTTTGCACGCCCTCTGTTGGTGACAGTGAGCATTTCATATGGATACACCTTTACAAAAGGAGGGATTGTCTTGTTATGGAGAATGTTATGCAAGGCATTTGCCAAACACAATGAATCAATGAAAAGCACGGTGGACGAAAGGACTGGGTATGCACATTCTGCGCATTCTGACAACACGCACCACATACAGACAGACTTCTAAACTGCACAAAGAGAGAGGGAAAGAGAAGGAGGGGTATAAAATGCTGGTGGGAAAGAGAACAGGCAGGGGGTGCAAACATTGACTTATTTGAATGCATTCTACAGATATTTTGTGTTTTGATCCAATAGTAGTCTCAAATCACATCCAGAATAAGATTCGATGACAACTGGCAAAGGAGAAAAAACTTGCATGATGGATAAATGAAAAAAAAAAGGTATGATCCAGCTAAGTCCCTGTTCAGATAACCCTTAATGAAAGGGTTTTAAAGCGCAATGCAAAATGTTGGACTAACACAAAGTAATGGAGAACACTGAATGATCGAGTTAGGATTGTGGTTACTGCAGCAGCACCTTTAAAGAAACCAGGAACATGCAGCTGCTAAGCCTCTTTCAGCCAGATTTAGGAATACCAAGGGGATCAAGGATCTGGAAAAATGTGCATAGCTCAGACATAGTAAAGCATGTCATTACATCATTTCATAGCACTAGAAGGAATGCAAGCAGTGAAAATCCTCTGCCTTTTCCCACTGCCTATGGCCTGTGAGGCCGTTCCAAAAATAACCTCCCTGACTGGAACGAATAACCTGCGCTTTGAAAGGGGGGATATTTATTGAACACGGAGGAGCACTCACAAAATGGAAAAGAGAAGAGAAGCGGAATTCTCACAAAACAAAAAGATGGGGGATACTTGCTTTATGTTCCAACATATTAGGCATTGATATTCCCCTGTCCATTCTGGTTATGGGGACCTGGCCATCATGGATGGGCTATAGAACAAAACACATACATGTGATGCAGATGCTAAATAAAAAAGGAAAACAAATCTGGATTCCTAAGAAATTCTGAGAAAGACTTGACATCTATGGCAAAAGATCTACAGAGGGGGTTGTGACTTAGGCTACTCTATGCTGTTGATGGGGCTCTAACAACTGAATTATAACTCTGGTTAAGTTTATTTTAAAACGAAAGCCCTCTGTCTATGCTCTCCCCCTTGCTCTCGCCCTCTTTTTAACTCAGACACAAGCGTAGCAGGGTGTGAGTGGCATTCCAGTCACATGTAGCATGACTCCACATTCTCGTGTGCATGATGGCTGACATGCGCAGTGCAGTTGACTGGGCTGAGGTGTGTCATTCACGTACCTTGAAATCTGCGTAAAGGGGGAACAGAGAAAGACGACTTAGTGCACATTTGCACAGTTTATTTATGAACATGATGGCAAGTTAGAGTTAGTAATAAACAGATACCTCTCTGGCCTCCACAGACATCTCCGTAACTGTTATACTGAGAGAATTCTGTGGACTGTGGCTGGAAACAAAATACAAACACAAACGTCAATGCTGTACCGGTATTTATTGTTGTAAAACACGTCTACTGCTGTTTTCACTAGATTCCTCTATGTTTCAGATTACCCCATAAATAGTGCACTAGGGTGAACATGTTATCAATTCAGGCATACTGTATACGTCCAAATGGTTGTAGGCACCTTCTCGTCAACATTTATTTAAAAATCAAAGGTATTAAATGGGACTTTGAACTTGACATTCAGTTTCTTTTTTAATCTGGATCTTGGAGCACTTCTGTGCGTGTTTGATTGCATTCATTCATTAGTGCATAAAGGAGGCTGCTGCTAGATGATTAGATTTGGATCAAAACGTCACTCCAACTCATCCAAAGATATTTATTGGAGTTCTACACAGTTTCAAAGCCCAGTGCTGGGACATTTATACCACTTTTTATTAGGCAGGGTGACATTAGGCACATATGTGGCTACTCCAGAGCGTTCCATTCTACTGCCATTGTTTTTCTATTGGGATTATACAAGCTGTATGTGCACAAGTTTATATCTGTGTCAGCAGTAGTTGCCCCTCAAAATAGCTGAATTCACTTGAGGGGTGTCTGAGTACCTTAAGACATGCAGTGTAGCCTGTTTTACAGACAGACAGATGGCAGCACAGCCTAACAGCTTGAAAGGTCTCTTACCCGATGGAGGCCGTTCCGTCCATATCCCGGCAGTGAGGAGGTTTTGGATGTTGGACAGTTGGGATCTGAAGGGGAAGAAATCATCAGTAAATTCAGTAGTGCTAGAGGAACTGGAACTAGTTAGAAGAGCTGATAGTGCAGTTCAGTACCTGCAGTGCAGTTGGTGTACTGAGAGTCGTAGCGCTGAGTGGCAAGACCGCGGGCATATCTCTCCCTGCTCATCTCTTTCTCCATTTCCTCCTTCAGAATGAGCTTTCCTAGACCAGACTGGATCTGCAGTCGAGGAGGTAGAGGTCAGAACAGTCCTCGGCTTTTACCTTCAGAGCCTGATGCATTATTTGTCGGATTTCTGAGACTACTCCAGAACTGCAATAAATCTTTAGGTTGCTGACCTTGCTGAGATGCTCTTCTTGGAGCTGTCTGCGTTTCAGCTGGTCCTCTTCCTCTTCATCTCGCGAACGACTCCTCATATCTGAACCTGGCAGGGACAGCAGTGCCACAATAAATAAAGACACACTATTAGTGCACATCGTCATTGCCATCATGTGGTAATCATCATCATCATCATCACCATCATCATCATCCATTTTGCTGCTTTCACCCTAGAGGAACTACCCAAGTTGATTCATTTTCACACACCATGACATAAAATGGTGGAGGGTATACATCATGAAAACAAAAACATGATCGGTTTGAAATATGAAATATTTATGATATTTACACTACATTCTTTAACTCAGTAGTTCTCAAAGGTCACCTAGATGGTTCACATTTTTGCTCTAACCCAGCTCTTAAGACAGGCACCAGGTATTCGGGGTTCATAATGTGTGAGGAGCTGGAATAGAGCAAAAATGTGGAATGTGTGACAGATCCTGAGGCCTGGTTTGAGAATCAAAGGCCTAACTCAGCTGTAATGTCCTGCCACAGTCCTCAAAGTCCTCACAAGCTACTGTAACTGAACTAACACTGAAAACAAAGGCCTATACTGAAAAGAAGTACACCATTTTAGCAATGTCAGCATCATTCTATTCAGGCATTGCTTTTACAGGCTTTGGAGTGTTCTGAAGGACTTCCAGGAGGAGCCAGCAGGAGGAGCCTACCTAGCGCAGCGAGAGAGGGAGGGCAGGGCCAGTAGTCAGTCTCAATCTTTGGTGTTTCATCCGGCCGGGGAGCATGAGCGGCAGGGAACTTGGAAGATTTGATGATGTCATCGGCAGACTTGCTCTGCGCTGCCAGAGCAGCTGAATCTGGATTGGTATTTTGGGGGAACTGAACTATCAGTGATTGGCTCACAATAGCTTTAGGCACTTACAGTGCTGGCCAGTGCATTGAAAGCATGACATTTTAGAGTATCTCATTTAAAATGATAGGACACATTTTACTATGGCAATTCTCGCTTGGATGATATTTTAAAGAAGACGGTTTGAAGGTGTTTTAAAGAATGTCATATGCTTTGACATGTTCTTGGCCATCACTGTAGTTCATTAAGAAGTGTATAAAGCAGTATGCTGAATTCGCTACTTCCATATTTTCTGAGAAAATTGTAATAAATATTTAGTAAAAGAGTGCAAGTGTGAACTGTCATTAACTTTATGCGTGATTCTAGTGGACATGGCAGGCCATGCAGTTTTAAGGCAGGGGTAATTCTGTTATAGAGCGAAGCCGGAAAACGAGAAGAAGGTCTTTTAGTGTCGGGTCTGAGCGAGTCGGCAGTGAGGAAAGAACAGAAAAGCAGCAAAAATAACCCTCAGAGGCGGATTTGAGCTGAGCTGATTACTTCAAATGGTACTTACATGAGAACACGGGGTATGTAGTCACATATGCCACAACCAAAAGTTAATGGTGGAATGGTGTCAACGCACATATGATCAAACATGAACACATGAAATGATGGTCAGAGAATGTACATACACACGCACACGTACACACACGCACACACACGGACAAACACAGACACACACACGGACAAACACACACACAGGCGCGCGCACACACTTTATCTCTCACATACAAATCATCCATCCACTTGTTTTATATAGTTTAGAAATTAATTAAGCACACAATAATGCTGTGAATAATGTTAATATCTGAGTCATTGTATCAAAGATTAATATATTAAAATCAAATGTCAGATATGTAAGGGCAAAAGTAGAATTATAAACATTAAAATAAACACAAACAATCAAAATGTAGGTTAATCAAGAAGTTCAATAACCATACCATGCTGTTTGTAGATTGGTGGTTTTCTGTACATGTTCATGCCTTGGTCTGGAATTAAAAGACAAGATCCCATATCAGTGCAAATGCAAACAAGACAATTATAGTGTACATGGAACTGAAATGAAGATGATAATACACACTTAAATAATTATTTACGATGTAATGAGGGGCCCAAAAATGTGTGTTGGGGTAGTAAAATAAAAACATATAAAAGGGGACATGAAGAAAAAGTAAAGCTGAGGGACAGGGAGAAACAAATGATAAACAGACACAGATAGATAGATAGATAGATAGATAGATAGATAGATAGATAGACAGATAGATAGACAGACAGACAGATACAGTACTGTGCAAAAAGTTTTAGGCACAGCCGATAGACAGACAGACAGACAGACAGACAGACAGACAGACAGACAGGTAGATAGATAGATAGATAGATAGATAGATAGATAGATAGATAGATAGATAGATAGATAGATAGATAGATA
>JBBPCY010000109.1:36284804-36297370 GCA_037974405.1 Brachyalestes nurse | reverse complement strand
ATAGATAGATAGATAGATAGATAGATAGATAGATAGATAGATAGATAGATAGATAGATAGATAGATAGATGGACTGAGGTGACAGGTGGACTCCTCCTCCTACCTGGGATGTGGAAATGTTTAGGGGTCAGAGAGAGGGTCGGGGTGGCCGGCCTAGAGGAAAGGGGGGAACTGCGGCCACTCGATGGCTCAGTGCCTCCAAACAAGAAGAGGAGAAAGAGTGGGAGGAAGAAAACAAAGAAGAAAGGAACAGGGGAAGAAAGAAAGAGATGTTGGAATAAATTCGGAGTAATTGAAAGAGATGGACAAACAGAGGAGAGGGAATGTGATGGAACTCTGCACGAAAGACATGTGAAAGAGGGGGAGAAGAGGAAAGAGTAGAGGAAGGGCATACTATTGGCACTCGGTCAGTGCATCAGTACAGGGAGCCAGCATGCGGAGTCTCCACAGTCACACACTTCTCAGCATTCTCCATCAACACTTGCAACAAATATATTAGGGACACTCGAAATGCTACCTCATTTAAGGACAGTGTGCATGTATAGCATTCACACCTTTTTAGAGAAGTTATTGTCAGCAGTAAAAGAAGTTGGGATAGCAAGGAAAGAAGTTGGGACAGCATGCAGCAGAATGGAAGAAGACATGCGTTCACTATCAACCGAGCACACTGGTGAATAAGACCAGTGAAGAGACAGAGGAAAGAGAGACTGGTGGTTGTGGCATGCCTTACAGCTGCAAAAGAAAGCTCCACACAAACAGAGTAACAGCCATGAAGCCAAGACATACCTATGCAGAAAGAATCTGTGGGGAGGACAGAGGCACATGTGCATTATACACAGGACCATGTGGTTAGTCGGCAGTGCTCAGTTTACATGTAGTCGTGGAGCAATGCCACATTCACCTTACAGTATGAGACTTAACGTGCCATGCCCATGTTCAGAACTTGCACCCCCTTGAACAGAGCAGCCACGTACGAAGCACACACCAAATAGCTTAGAGGGCTATACCACCATAACATAGGGGTGTAATTCAATTGCACAGATTTTGAATGTCCACTCACTTTTTTGCATCTGGGGTGCTTATATGGCTTGTGCCTGTATTCTTCTACTGAGTGAATCGTTCCTCTAGCAACTTCTGCAGTATATTTTTCCTCTGAGTTGTATCCCTAATAATTGAATAACTGACGTTCACACGGTGCAATTTGGATGCCACTGACTTGGCATAATTTTATGAATAATTTAAAATCGCACTTGTGTAATCAGACCAAACCAAACTGAGTCATGGTGAAATATGAGATTCTCACTGATGCAATGAATTGTTTCTTAAAGAACTGCATTCAAACTGAATCAACGTGAAGTCAAAGATTTACACCCCTTTTAAGCATTGTCTCAGGCACAGCCTGAAGCATGATCTCAGACATTTTCCAGCTTCAGGTCGGGAGATCTAGAGCATTTGGGAAGGACACGGGAAGGACACTGGAAGGTCGGGAGGGGGCGGCAGGGGGTTCTTACCTTTGTTATGGGGGAGAAAGTGATGTCGGAAAGGGGAAGTGGGGCGGTTGTCGCTGTTGCCAGAACGCAAAGAGGAGCAGAGCTTCAGCATACCTGCCAGCCGTTCAGAAGAGGAGGAGGAAGAGGAGGAAGAGGAGGACCAGAGGGTGTGGAGACAGGAAAAATGGAGGCAAGGGAAAGGAAACATAAGCAAAAGGCAGTGGGAAGAAGGAGGGCAAGGAAAACGAGAAAGGGCAAAGCTCTGAAAGAAGATGGATAGCCTGTAGCGCCTCTGCAGTTCGAAGACAGTGCTCATATGCACACACTCTCACACACACACATATTCACACACCAACTGAACCGCTGCTCCTTTATGTGGTCTCACAGCTTTGGTGGAAGGGAGTGTATAGTGTATAGATTATGGGTCTCAAACTCACCTGGCCTGTGAAAGTGCTGGGGTGATTTGGACAGTGGGGGGATGTAGTTATGGCGGCTGTATACCGGTGAGCCAATGGAGCCCTGGCTGGTGGATCTCTGCATAATGCGCTCTCTCATGTCATAGCAGCCCTAACACACAGAAATAGTGACAGTTGAAATTATTGTATACAGTACATACTATAATATAACCTTAAAGCCATCAAGTACAGGGACTAGTTGTGAATATACTGAAAAAGCAATGCATTGAATTTTCTTGACTCAAATGTGTACATGATTTCCATATGAATATAATATATTTTATCAACACAGTCACTGCCAAACTTATATCCAAAATTGTTTTGATATATTATATTTATGTAATTAACGATGTACTACCAGTAATCAGGTGTTACTCAGTAGTAAATCTGCAGCAGTGTGTGCTGGAGTTCCTAGCCTTAATCTCAGTGTCACTGCTGGGATGAGAATAATCCACCAACCAAAAATATCCAGCCAGCTGTGGCCAGAAACTGATCATTGATGAAGGACTAAAGAATGATTAACACAAAACTGTGCAGCATCAGATGAACTATAATTTTACATCTGCAAGATGGACCATACTCTATGTGATAATTAAAATGGACATAATCTCACATTCAAACCAGAAGGTTATTTCTCCTGCAAAGTTGATATTGAGGCTTGATTTCAGAGACAGACAAGATATAAATATAATTACAAACGCATGTGGGTCATGTGTAAGGAAATATCCCTGAAATGCTGTAAGAATGTTCTGAACATCCATCAGAGTAAATCGAAAGGTGTGTTTTTTCAAGATTGTGACTGTTCTATGTGTCTTGAAGTATTCACACAATGACACAAGCCGGTGTTTTCAAATGGAGTAAAAAACATAAATATTATGACAGTGACCATGTTTACATCAGCATCAAACAGACAAATGTTAGAGAAACGTTCTAATGTAACTCCCTGTAAGTGGTGTGAATGAATGTCTAAGTCGAAGTGCATTATGTAGGTTCTTACCTCAGCAGATGGGGTGGGTGAAAGGGTCCTTGGAGACTGAAAAGAGAAAACAAAGAGGGAGAAAAACTCTTAGGTGTAAGTGAATTCTGGTGCTTTGTGCAGAGGAGAAAGAACAGAGAGAGTGGTAGAGCAGATCCAAAAAGCGAGAAATGGCCGGATTAATAGAAGGGTTGAAGCCTCGATGCAGGATCATGTCACAGTTGTATAGTATTTGATCATGTTTATACAACTTCATATCTGAGTATGTGTGTGCTTGCTTTGTTAGGCAGAGGAAGCAGAGATGAGGCAGCCTGCAATGAATTTCTGAAGATTATAAGATCACAAAGAGGGACAAACTGGCACACAGGACACATCTGCGCTCTACATGCTAACACACACACACCCCCCACACCCACACCCACATACACACACACAAACACAGAACACGTTTACTATTTAAGCCGAAACTCTCAAACGTACTAAAAGAATTTTGAAGAAAAGCTTCTTCAGCAGACAGAGAGACAAGAAGATAAGAATTTGGCGACCGTTCTGGTCAGAGGCTGCTACGTCTAAACAACTTACTGTCTCTGCTGACAAGGGTGCTGACATAGGGGAAGGATCTTGGTGCATGGTCTGAGAATATGGACACAAAACATAGTGTTATTTTCAAATATGGCAATATGATATTACATGGCAACAGGACTACTGTCTACGATGGGCAATTGGACGTGGCGGGTTCCAGGCAAGGTTGCTTTTAAGAAAGCAGAGAGGAAAAATTGCAGAGCGAATCACACTGAAGCATCTGCAGTTTCAGTGGAGCCTTCGTCTATTGAGCTGGGCAAGATTACGCTACAAGATCCATCACTTGGTAATTGCCTTGCTTGTTCCTCTACAATACGGCAGAAAGAGAACTGATTGCTGTCTCTCGGATGCATTTATTAAGGGCATGAATCACCTTCAGGCCTGGCCTGTGTCTCAGAGACATGCTAAATTATGTGGCTCTGGGATTGTGGATTAGTTCAGTTATCAAGTAATTAGTGCTAGTTGATTTAAGTGTTAGCTTGGACATGTAGCTAATTGGATATGTTTTAGAAGAATTAGAAGTATTTTAGATGCTTTTAGATGGTTAGTTAAGTCACTGGACATGCATAAAGTCCTGCACACACTTACTGTGGCACGGCCTCTGGGGGAATGATCACCTGCAGTGCCCTGAGACTGTAGGGAGGAGGACTATGGTTACTGTTGGTTATGGTTGCTATGGTTACTATGATTGCTTTCCAAGTGACATAATTGCTTGAACACATGGAAACTCAATCAGTACTGTTCTGGGGAAAAGATCATGCGATTTTTGAATAATGCAACTACACAGATCGTTGACTGCACATGTGATTGGGGCAGAACTGGAAAAAAAAAGAAACATTTACCTCGTTGGAACACCATATAGGTGTACATTTACTGAGTATAGCTTAATTTTTCCATGCACAATCTGTATGTCATCCTCTACCTTTTCATTGGTGGTTAGTTTCTGACCACTTTTGGCTGGATATGTGTGGTTGGTGGACTATTTCCAACCCAGAAGCGACAATGAGGTGTTTAAATCCCAAACATTGCTGGTCTGCCTAATACTCTCAGAACCGCACAACACACACACACACACACAATGTTGATTCCACTGCTGTCCTGAAAATGATCCACCAGCCAAATCATATCTGGTCAGCAGTACTACTTTGATGGATGGACTAGAGACTGACTGAGAAACTGTGCAGCAACGGTGGGGTGCAGTCAGTTACAGGGGGTCCTCGAATTACGACACAGATCCGTTACTATGCCAGTGATGTAACCCAAATTTTGCTGTTAGACCTATACTGTACTGTAGCAACAGAAAAACATGATGAAAAAACGAGTGTAAAAAACTTGCACTTTTAACGGTCCAAAATAGCGTAGGCAAGCGTACTGGGGGACGGCAACTCCCTCACTCATACACTGCGTTACAGTGTATTCTGCGTGTTCTGTGTATTGTGCGCATTCTTCTGCTCCGCGCCACCAAACTAGTTATCGGAATGAGCGTCGCAAACTCGAAACAACGTATGTGGAGACTGTCGTAAGATGAGGATCCCCTGTATTCTACACTGTGCAAAAGGTTGAAAACACCTGGTCAGCTGACATATTCTGTTGACTGGGTGAAAATAAATATGACGTTTTGCACCACAACTTCTATTTATTAACATTAGCTATAATACCTGCCTTATTTTTGCTAATATGTTAAATGTTCGCAAATAAACAGTAAATGTCAATTAAACGTGCATTAGTGTATTTTCTATATCGGGTGTGTACTTTTTTTTTTTTCAGAAAACAGCGTTACTTGTTATTTGAGCAGGACTCGATTAAGGGACACCCAACATTTTGCATATGAGTGTACCTTGCGCCTATATGCAGTTTACAGGTACAGTCATACCTGGTACAACAGTCAGGACACGGGAACCTAATAAACTGGCAAGCCAGGACATGTGTGTAAGTATCTGACTCATCAGGAACAGACAGTGTGACCCTTCCTGTGGCCAGTAGGTGGAGCTGCGACATAGCTGTATGTACACAGACACACGGCACAGGCAGATCCGGGTACAGCACGGCAAGTTTAATATGAGAGACAGCATGTCACAGTCAGTAAAAAGACCCATATATGTTCCTCTCATACATACACTTGTAACGATGGCATGTACACATAGGACAATGTACACATAATACATGTACAGTACATGGTATTATACAGTACATTATGACAGACAGTAACGAATACAAAGACGCACGCACATGCACGTACACACGCACTCATACGCATATGCAGGCCATCTGCAAGCCTGCTTAAAGCCTGACCGTACCACAGTGTCCTCTTGGAGCAGCAATGTATTATATATTCTGCTAACAGTGATGGTCCAATGGCAAAGCAGTAGCTAGGAATGGGGCAGCAGGGGATGAATTACTGACTGGGTGAGACTGAGTGGATGTGTGGGTCTGTAGGATGGGGATGGGGCAAGCAGAGGCTGAGTCGGGGTGAGTGGGCTTTATAGGGCCCCATGGAGCCGAGGCCCACTTACACGTAGGTCCGGTAAAGGGGAACGCACCCGCCTGGACAGCATAGGCTGTTGACAGAGGGGACTATTACCGTACTGTATCATCTACTACCACACTACAACAGAATGAATTTACTTTAACTTTAATGATTAAAATGGAGTGTATCCTCTAAAACAGGGGTGTCAAACTCCGGTCCTGGAGGGACGGTTTCCAGCACAGTTTGATGGTTCTCCTCCTCAAACACATTCACTAAACCTGACAATTAACAGGCGAGGTGAACCAGGTGTTTCAGAGCAGGGAAATCACCAAAACGTGCTGGACCACGGCCCTCCAGGACCAGAGTTCGACACCCCTGCTCTAAAAACATTAAAAATGCAAAGATTTCATTAGCTTTTGTCAAAAGAAGTGTTTCTTTAGCCTAATACAGGATACAGCATTAGTCCTAATCTCTCCCCACGGTGTACTAAAACTGTACTGAAAAGCCATCAATGCTTTTTCTTCATGCAATACCATTCCAATGTTTCAAACCACTGTTCAAAATACGTTTTAAATGATGTAAAATCAATTTTGCAGGAAAATGTATCAAATCATCTTGATATGTTAAACCTGTACAAAAGCCACAAAACTGAAAATAATAAATGATGAGCAAGGATGTGGACACCAAATAGTATATTCTTTTTATAGATTTGCATTAAATATTTAAAATATATTGGAAGCAAAACTATAAGATAATAAATAATGTAGCAATCAGTTATCGGCCTTTTGAAATACGAGGTATTCTGGATATTTAGTTTAACTTCATTCTCCATTATATGTGCCCTTCTGAATTATTATGGAATCATCTACAACTCCATTCTTCTTTCTAACATAGAACTATGCAACTCCAAAGGTTAAAAAATAGAGAAATGGGTCTAGAATGATGAATGGAGACACCACTATCAAAAAGAAAGGTATATAGCATGGAGAATTAATAATACGTTCTAATTCATTTGACACCAATTTTGTGGCTATTTCCTTTCATTACCTTGACATGCGGCATTTTCAGCAACAAACCTGCCTCATTAAAACATGTAACCACCGAAAACTGAATAACAGCAATTTCTGTAAAAGTGTGACCACTTCTTATGTGGCATTTCCATTATCTTATATTTCCATCTCATATATTGTCAAAGTACACAGCTATTAAGGTATGAGCATGAGGTCAGCAGACTATGTGAGAGTGGCTTTACGTTACCTCTCCAGGGCTGCTTCTGCCCTGTCTGTCCAGGGTAGAGGAGGTGGAGTGGAGAGACTCGTAGGATATCATGTCTGGACGCTCTATGTCATAAATGGCCTTGACTCTGGGGATGGCTGCTAGGTCCCTGTAATCAATGATTTCATTGTCTACTTTTGCCTGGAGGGAGGAGAGGTGGAAGAGAGAGGGGCAGAGGGGGAGGGAAGGAGGGAGAGCGTTCACACAGAAGGAGAGACCCAGGAAAAGAGAGTGGAGAAGGAGGTGGAAGGTCAGACTAGGGGTCAAACAGACCCACGTCACATCCAAACAGAGTTACAGCACTTCACATGGGTCACCAAAGAGGATAAAGACACTCAGTATGTGAGAGAATACTGTGTCCTGATTATTGTTCTGTAGAAATATATAAATACATGAGAATGCAGCTTCATATGAGGCTATGGTCCATAACCTTTCAGCCGTGAGGACTGCTTATTGTATCTGATTTATGTTACTATTTATGTATTGTTTCACTGGATTTGATTTAGATTGATTTTTATGTGTGTATGGTGTTTTTAAGAGAAGAGTAAGTATTCACAAATCAAGGCAAATACACAGTAGATGGAGACTGTTTGCAGGGGAATAAGATGAGAGAGAGAGAGAGAGAGAAACAATCCTGCATCCTCAGCCAATTGGGACTGAATGTTGCATGGCTCCAATACGCTCAGGGAGTGATAGGGGGCGCCGGCGAGTGCGACTCACATAGATGGTATGACCTGGAGAGCCAGGGATGCTGGAGCCAGGCCGAGAACAGATACTCTCAGACGAAGACCTTGTGGGCTGCGGGGGAACAAGACGTATTAGTGACCAACCGAGCTGACTCCTGAAAGTTAAACAATCTCAGTTAAAGGAATCCTCCAGACTTTTCCAACCTAATCTCCATTTGCCACATCTGTAGTGTATGGCTGAGTGCCATGGAAAATAATTTCATCATTTTCCCAGCACTTCAAGTCATCTACGAACTTGATACAAAAAAGCTTCACAAGAACACCTTTGTTTTGAGTGTGGCGGTTACAGATTCAGCTTCAAAATCACATTTCAAATATGTAGTCACTGAACTCAGCAACTGCCCATTGACTTTTTAAATAAGTGAGTTTTGAATCAATAGGTGTTGTGCTCTTTTCTTAGTGCATGGAAATTTGTTGAAAGTACAGATTGTAGTAATAAACGGTACAATACAGTTGTGATAGACAGAGATATGGCTGAAAACCAGTGGCGCACTCCTTTAATTCCGAATGATAAGGAGTTAACATTCAAGCCAAGGACCAATAGCAGCGCCGACAGCCTTTTATTTTCTAATTCTCAGTGCCAAATATATTGAAACATTCACCAGCCGCCTCAAGCCATCCATACTCCACAGCCCATGCAGCACGGCCCTTCAGATATGGCTCTCGGTTACGTTTTTAGCAGAGCTGCTAGAATAAGAATGTGGTTACTTAATTGCTACACGACAGCTTGAGCACTCTCTGGGAGTAATTTAGTGTGGGCTAGTATAATTTATTTGGGGTCAGCATCTCTGGCTGAGCATGCTGAGTGAGCTCATATCTGAGTCCAGCTGATGCAATGAGTTAGACTGCCTTTACTACTATTAAGGTGGGTGTGTGTATTTTTTGGGGGGCGGTGGGTATTAGACCAAGACCACATGTATGTGATGACACAGAGTATAATTCCTGTGTCTCAACTGGGGCACTACGTGCTAAGTTCTGACCCTCTATACTTCACAATATGCTTGTCCCTAGCTTGTAGAAGGTAATATTCCTCAAAAGCTCGAGGGGCAGTGCATGGGGACGGTACTTTGTTGCAGGGTACCTCAGTGATGACACTAGCAGTGTTGGGATTCGAACCCACAACCTTCTGATTGCAGGGGTAATTCCCTAACCACTAGGCTACCAGTTGCCCCAAAAAGAAATGATATTTCATTCTGAAACCCACAAACATTGATTCATGCCTGAAATGTCTCCATAGAGAAAAATGCACATTTTAAAATTCTAATTGTTAAATGCAGTAAGGTCAGTAGGCCAGTCTGGAAACTCTTTCAAACAGCTGCAGCCTCTGATGGCCCCCTCCCCGGCTGCAGCCTAATTTCTGAACTAAAACGTGCAACGTCCCACACTTTCGTACACAGTAGCACTCGATTTGAGACACAGCAAGTGACTGCTGCATAAGCCACTATGAGGGCAAAGACTGGCGCCCCCTGCTGTGCGGGAGCTGCATGATACATGCCCCACTCTGCTGCCAGTAGCAGAATACAGTACCTGCCTTTGTGATTGGTGCAGTGATGTTACAGAGGGAGGGAGGAGCTGTGGAGGGAGGAAGAGGGGGTCACACACCTCATGCGCTGGTAGATCTACCTTAATCTTCTAAATTCAAATTTCACAAACAAGTTCCGTCACCTCGGCTCTCTCTACTATGCATGCACTGTCCTACAGAATGCTCATGAAAGATGGCATGGTGATCTGCTGCGTGACACAAGAGCAACACAAGCCATAAGTCCAAACTCCTGTGGCTATAAAGGCCTCATGTAATGTGCTACCTTACTGCTAGCAAAACAGAGAGCAAGCTAACACCATCCTTGGTGTGGAGCAGTTCTCAACCTTATTTGAAGTTTTGAACCATTGTAGGTCATCTGAGGACAAGAATTTCACTAGAAGACTGGGTCAACAGTCCATTTCGGTTGCAAACATATGAGGCTTTGCTACATTACATACACTACAGGCCAGATGTTTGGGCCCACCCTCGGATTTTACCTTCTGCCATACACCAATAAGAGTCTGTGGGCAAGGCATCAATGATCTGCAAACATCTAATAGTAACATCTAGTAGTATGCAATTGTACAAATATATCATCAGTGTAATGTAATGTAAAACTATGATATCAGAAATATCGCACAGGTTGAGGACCACTGGGGTAGAGGAGATCCAGTGTGTAATGGTTTAGAGTGTCTGAATCTTGTCCTATGTCCTAAAAGAACACACTGCAGCTCCGTGGCCTTGCTTCAGGGTGAAGCAGGACAGTGTGGTTAGCTGGAAGCAGTGCAGGGCAACAGGGCAACAGGAGACTGCAAACCTCCGGCCTGCCTCTGAACCGCCGAGAGCCTTTGCTGCCCTGCCTTTTACACTGAGACTGACACTGAGACAGTGAGAAAAAGGTATCGAAGGGAGTTGGCTTTCTCCCCGGACGATGCCTCGCTGCCTGCAGAGAAGAAGTACAAAAAAGGGGACAAACACTGACACATCCACACACACTGCCCTCAGGCACAGCACTTGGCTCCATCAACTGAAAAGCAAACTTTAAGAAGGACAACACAAAGGGGTTTGGGGAAAGACTGTGGAGGAAGGCTGGGCTCTTTGAGCCCTCTGCTGCTAAAGTAAAAAGAGAGGTAAGTGAAAGTGAAAGAGAGAGGATGAATGAGGCTGAGGAAAGAGGCCCTGCTCTGAGCGTGTGTGGTGTGTGGATGGATGACTATAGAAGGTGACACTCACCCTGTACTTCTCTTCTACTCTGGTGTTACTCTTACAGTCTGGATGCCACACTGTAGAGCCTGGTGAGAGAGAGACAGAGAGAGAGAGAGAGAGAGAGAGAGAGACAGAAAGAGAGATAATTATAATATGCTTTTTGTTATTCATTTAATTGTTCAATTTAGACTTTGTCAGTACAATTGTTTGTATTATTTTCATTGGCATTAAAATGTCACATTTTGTTATCTGCAGAAAAGCTACTGAAGTTAGAGGTATAGGGCCCTATTACATTCCATATGAAATATCCTACTAGAATTAAAGGGGGCATATTATGCAAAACTCACTTTAATTATAGTAGGTCTATGGGCTATACAAAACATGTTCATGAAGTTATTTGCACAAAATTACTCTCACATAAAGAGATATCACCGTCTTTATTCTTCACAGTTTCGGTCCCTTTTAAAACGAACCGTCCACTTTCTCCCACACAAAGAAAACAGAAGGACTGCGTGACTCCTTTTCATTTTCGATGGCCATATCTCAGCAACAATCGGTTTCGTTCCACCTTAAAAAGTTTCACCTTAAGTATTTAAGGTGGAACGGAAAATTCGAAAAAGGAGCTGTGAATAAGGAGTTAACTTCAGCGTCGTGGGGGATCTGTACACTGTCTGTGAAAAGTCAGCAGATGAAGGAGATGTAAGTACTTTCAGATAATTACTGTTGTGTTTCTATCGCAGTTACGTTTCGTTTTCTTTACAAGCCGCGTTAGGGGTGGGTGGAGCATGGGATGGGGCGTGGTCAGCAACAGCTTATTTGCATGAAAGGGACAGAGCCCTGAAACGGCTCGTTTTGAACGGGACCCAAACTGTGAAGAATAAACCTGGTGATCTCTTTTTGTGAGAGCGATTTTGTGCAAAGAACTTCATGAACATGTTTTGTATAGCCCATAGACCTACTAAAAAAAGAGTTTTGCATAATAGGTCCCCTTTAATGGAACACACATCAGCAACACACCAGCCCAGAAGGTTCAGTAACAGTCTACATGTACTGTAGCTTTCATAAGAAAACAACCCAATATGGAATAATCTCTGAAACTGAATGGAACTGAAAACAGATTTAGAGACACAGAGCTGTTGTACCGATGCACAAATGAGGAAATGGTGGAACATCTCTGAGGATGCCTAAGCAGTTAAACACCTTGAAAGGCAGGTGGCTCTGGTTTGTACAGCATCAGCTGCTTCACCCACCTTGCAAGTACATCTCCTCCCCCTCCGTGAACATCTGGTTGCACCGGCTGCATCGTGCACAGCTGGGGTGGTAGTGTTTATCTCCTGCCTGCCAGGTCACAGGGGGCAGAGATCAGGTTAGAGCATGTGAGGACAAAAAGACTCAGAAGCAGAACACAGCACACATTTACGGGTTTGCATCTCATACACAATGTGGGATTTTAATCTGTAGTGATGCCTATAAACATAGAAACGTGTGGGAAATGTGTGGGAGAAAAGACAGGTAAGACAGGCCACTTTATTTTACTTAGTCAGGGCCTCTCTCTTACTCCTCCTATATGAGTGTGCTTGTGTGTGTGTGTGTGTGTGTGTGTGTGTGTGTGTGTGTGGTTGTCCTCGGTGAATAGGCCTCTGTTTAAGGCTGCACAGTCACTGATTACACAGCACGCTCGGCAGATCACTTTACCCTAACACAGGAAACTTTCTGACCTCTGGATAGAATCTTCACAAGGAAGGGCAAGAGAAGATGCCAGCACACGCGCACACACACACACACACACACACACACACACACACACACACACACACACACACAAACACACACACACACACACACAC
>JBBPCY010000109.1:36267260-36284704 GCA_037974405.1 Brachyalestes nurse | reverse complement strand
AGGTGGTATGTAGCTCTATAAATGCTGTGCTTCAGTAAAATCTAATATTTTGTTAAATACTATAAATGTACAGTTCAATGAATTAAATCTTTACTCACTAATTATTTTAATCCCAGATTTTCAAACTGAACAGATAACTGAAATACAAAGCTTGAAAATATCCTGCAAATATTGCACATTTCTTAACTGAATCATATATAACGAAACAAGTATTACTGACATCTAAAATTCAGCACCTCAGATGGATTGCAAAAATCATTTTTTAAATAAAATACATCACACACAGGTATTAACATTTGGTAAGCTTTGGGCAGCATTCGTAACACTACATGACACGACACCTACATCACACACAAATCTACATAACAAGACTTAGTTGCATATATACAGGCAAATCCAGCACATACACGTGAACCACATTGCTGCACAGTGCTCTTTGTTGCTTTGTTGAGTCAGAGAAGTAATTAGAGAGACAGGCCGAGGCCTAGGCAGTCTCTCAGAGAGGCTGGTGACAGAAATTTGACAGTGCTCCAGTGTTCAGCACTGGGGTCAGTTCAGTCTCACTCGGCAATCACAGACCATCACAGCGTCACGATCGCCTCCCCACAGTGCTTCCAGGAACTCCTCGTCAGGAGGAGAGTGAACGATTCATTAGCACTGGTAGACATGAACTAGAACAATGGGGCAGTTGCAGAGCAGCTTTGCGCTCGGTGTCCTCTCTGCTCGGAGTTAGCGCAGCGATGTGCCTCCTCCAGCTCATCTGCTGTGTTATACAAGCTTTCACACACTTCATTAATATTTCACTGGATTTCCCCAGAATGCTGGTCCTTCCCTCAGCTCCGCAGCACAGCTCTGAGCTACTTGTCCTGTACGACATTACTTTTTTCTGTGGTTTGAAAACATGTTGGAATGAATGAAGTAAACCAGTGAAACAAAAAGGCTAAAAGCCTTTAACTATAGTGATATATAGTGATTATAAACTATTAAACAAGAAGACTGCCTTTTTTATGATAAATGCAGAGGTCCAATGTTCTGGAACTACCAGAGACACCCTCAATATACTTAAAAAACTTTATATTTTGTGTTAACCAGTGCAAGTCTTAAACCACCCCACATTCCTTAATATTTTGCTTTGAATCACATTGTTGGTGCAAAAATTATTATTATTGTTTATGCCAGTCAAACGCTACTCGATTTTGGCATATCGAGTAGATTGAATCAAGGAAATGGGAACAAATGTTTTACTGCAACAGGCTGCAAAGTGCCTAAAGTGCCTTTATATAAAATAGTTCCAACCACTCAGCATTCAGCACAACAAGTATACTGATCACCGCCTGATCATCTGGAATCATCTGCACCTGTTTCTTCATAGATGGTTCTGGTTCAGGCCTTAAGTTAGATCTGTTTTGTTGTGCTTGAATGATCCATACGTACATCACTGTGTCCAGTTTCAAAACATTCCTTTGAATCCGGACTGAAAATTAGAGATTTTGAAAGTCTGGCTCTTTAAAAGAAAAAAATATGAAGAAATGAGTGGTGGCTCAAGACTTTTGCGCAGTACTGTATGTCATAATAATGAAAACTAACTGCAGTACTGCCCAGTCCTGCTGAGAATGCAACAGAGCATACTGACATAGGCATGTGGAATAAGCTTTGTTTCTAATTACTCCCTGTATGCTGTGATGATCCACACAATTAGTTCAGCTGCATGCCATAAGAAAAATGGCCTTTGATGTCTCCACTCATTTGAAACTAAGACTGTCGCGGTCTTTGTGACAGCACTTTCCCAAAAGGGGTGTAAATGCAGAGCTCTTACGTGTAATAATGTTTTATCCTGATGCACTTTCCCGGTCTTTGTGGTCAACCAGTGAAGCAGATAAAATGAAGCCTAAATACGGCCCTTGGCATCAGAGGGCTCTTGGCATGCACCTTGGCTTTCAAACTCCCTTCATTATCCATGTGGAGCTAGCAACATCCTCATCACCACAATGCAACGCAACAGCGTGATAGGCCTGTCCAACTCGATTAGTCTCAATGGCTCTCTCCTGACTGTGGGGGCTGTTAGCCTCACAGCAATGCTAACAGACTCCAGTCTGCTGTGTGGAACTCACAAACATGCAGCAAACATTCACTAAGACATGTCTATTGCTGAGCTGTAAGAATTTGCTGGGTTTTGATGGAAGATGTGGTGTGACAGGCCACAGGTTAAGTAGGCATGTTTTAATGGGGACATGCTACTCATGCTGTGTTTGTTCTGCACTTTAACACCACATAAGGTGACCATGATCATCATTATGGCCCATATATACACTGTCTATATGTCAGAGTGACCATCTAGTGTCATTACAACATTTTTGTTTTGTCATAAAGCGATGTCTTTCTCTGTATTTAACCCATTCAACAAGTGAAGCAGTGGGCTGCCACCAACGAGGGGCACCTGGGGAGCAGTGTGTGGGGACAGTAACATGTTCCAGAATACGTCAGTGATGACACTAGCAGTGCTGGGATTCAAACCCACAGCCTTCTGACTGCAGGGGCAATTCCCTAACCACCAGGCCACCAGCTGTATGTTTTGCTTATCAAGAAAACCCAACCCTGTCCTGGTGGTTCCTGTGGATAGTTCCTCTTTCTTGGGAGCATCAGGAAGAATGGACGGTCTGTTCGGGTCTATTCAAGGCTTGGCACTGGCTAGGTAAAGCAGAACCTCAGAGTGACCCTTGGTTTGACTCACGAAGAAACTCCTCCCTACCGCTTCTTTGAAGCCACGCTATTACAGGCTTTCAGCGCTCGCACATTAGAGACGACTTCTGGAGCAAGAAATTCAAAAGTTCACCACAAGTTGTATTTGTCACATGGATCCATGGCAACCTGGTGATATAATGCGGAGTTTGTGGTCACAGCCGTAAATCAGTTATGATGGCTAATTATACTATGAGCCACTTTTTACGAGAGTCCGCCCCAGTCAGACCGAGAAGAGGTGGAGACATATCAGGGGACACAGGCCTCAAAGTGCGTGTATGAATTTGTCACCACTGACAGCTGTGTGTGTGTGTGCGCGCGCGCGTGTGTGAGTGTTTGAAGCGAGATTTGCAAAATGGGGGGAGTGTTAGTGTGAGTGTTTGTGACAATGACAGCTGCCAGAAAAATCCACTTGACTATTTTTGTAAAGAATGCATAACCTTATCAGCCCTTCCTCCAGAAACAGCAACTTCCTCACCTCCTCCACCATAAAACATCCAACCAACTTCACCAAAACTGGCACAATGGTCATTTGACTTTCTCCATACTGACTGTGTCAGCTGATACTGGTACACTGATCTGAATGTCTCTTTAAACATTTTTAAACTTCAGATTGAACTGAATAGAACCACTTTATTAAGGATGACTTTTCACAAGCACAGCTGCTCAAAGAACAGTTGACCCTAAACAAGACACAAAACTGCAGCTTCTTATTTAGTTAACCCAATAAGTGACCTGTCAATTGGTCAAAACATTTTTTTGAACTTCTACAACTCTATAACTCAGCTACTTTGCATCATAGTCTATATAGTTACCAAACTGTAAGCTCTCTGATGTAGTGGGCCCAATAGTCCCCATAGTCTCTCAAAACAATGTACTTTTAACATAATGTTCAGAAATCTTTAAACAGATATTTGTTTTTAAGTCAACAGTACCATATGTTAATGGGACACTTATTATAATGCACTGTAAGCAATCCTGTGATACTTCATTTTATAATCATGCTACAGATGCAAATATAGAGTAATCAATGCCCAAGGATTCTTAATAGTTCAGCTTGGTGCACTTTCCCAGACAAAGAACAAACCGCTGTCCGCTGCATGGGGGAGGTACACTACACTACACCAGCAGGGGTGTAAGTTTGGTTTGAAAAGTTGCGAGGACGTCTCCAACATCCCAAGCGTAAAATACTGCTCTGTGCACTTAATTCTAAATTTGTTACAGATTTCCTGCTAGTGTTGGCTCAGCACAGACACTGCGTTCAGAAAGGTGTTATCTGTATAAGTCCATAGCCAATAGACTGTGAATGCATCGATCTCATATTTCTCGCACTCAGTATGACCTGCGTATAGCAGCGAGTAATGAAGCCTCCTCTTCCTGTTGGTGAAGCACACTTTCATTCACTCTAAAACGGGAACCTTACACCCCGCGGTTCAGCGCACATGCATTTCATAAGTCTCATTATCTCCTCATAAATCAAGAGCTATGAGAACTGTAACTTGACCAGCCCCGGCCTGCTTGCTTTTCACGGCAAGAGATAAAATGTGGATTTTTGAGCAAACCATGAAAGCATCACATCTGCATCAAAAACATGGCTATTTCCCATCTTTACACCATTTAAAAAAGCTAGCTGCTATTTATGTCGGGTTTTAAAGAGAATGGACCAATGGAAATGATCTAAAAAGACTTCTTGCTTCATTAATATACATTTATCTTCTCTGAAAAAGTTGTAATTTTAGCAATGTGATTTCTTTCGACAGTTAAAATGTGCTAAATGAATTTAAAATAATGAAGTGCAAGGCTTGCGTGAACATCCTTCGGGAAGACTATGGGAATGACAGCTTGAAAAAACATCTAAGGGTATGTGGCCTTTGACCCCTGTGGGGGTCTGCCACTCCTCGTTAGTGTGAATCCGCAGCTGCCGAGCGGCTGTGATTCCTGGTGCAATGATACATGCACATACACACACCAACTCACGTATATACAGACTCGGCAGAGGTGTATGGACCCCTCCCTGGCTCCGATCTGTGTCCCAGTGGGGATAAGCAGAGCTATTTCCAGCCTCGCAGTGCTTTAACGGCTCCTGGAGACTATGCTGAAAATAGCACAGAGCCGCTTTGACTGACACAGCATTCACAAAGTGGTGGGGGGAGAAAGGGGAGGGGGCACAAGTGTAGAAAGACAGAGCGAGACACTGAAAGAAGATATAACCATGAACATGTGAGTGCAAAGGTGAGTTGGAGTACTGAAGCATATGGCTAATGCATGCATGCACTTGCATGATGCATGATGTGGCAAATATGATACAATGCATCACGATATTAATATGAATTTTTCTGAAATTTGGAGACAAATTGTAACAGACATAGTGTACCAACAAACCAGTAATGCGACACACATTTGATACAATGATACACATTTTTGGTAGTAGTCTAGAAGTACCAACAATGCACACAATATATACCACCACACATTTGCACACACCAAGATTTTCAACATTTTGATGATATTCCCTTAATACTATGCTCAATATTCTTGGCTAACAAATGCATTTACAGTATGTTCACCTCTTGGGTACCTTTACTGGCCAGAACAATTTCTATTAATCAGTACTGACCCACAAAAAGCCACCTAATATAATTAGAATTATGTATTACCAGTTATTTAGTTAAATATTTACTGTTAGATTTTTAATAAGCTATTAAGGGACAGCCAGTGGGATCAAACAGTTAATGAGTGCATTTAAAGTTAAAGGACTATTGAGAATTCGACTCTGTACCGCACAACTAGTTAATAGGATGTCAGACATGCGCTGTTTCCTATTCTTTCCATGTTATAAAGAAAACATTTTTTCTTTTTTTATATTTTCATTATTAGTTGTTCACTCAACAACTTTCCGGTGCTTAACAAGAATACAAATCTGCAGTTTGAGATATAAATGGATAAGTGGTAAAAACCTGGGGTGTGCAAAAACTTTTGACTGCTAGTGTACTCAGAAAAGGATATCATAATTCACGATAATGGCAACATATCTTCCACCGCTGTTCCTTGGCACACGCAGCGTGAGTTTACTCTGGCTAAAGTCTTGTGGCTAATGGGACGGTAAAGAGAAAACACAGCCCGCTGGCTCCGATCGTGGACATACTCAAGCCATGCGGCCAAATCTCGGGGGCTGGCAGGCCTTAGCTGCACTTTCACTTCAGCCAGGTATTTACAGACACAATTATATTAAACATTACGCAACCCTTCCGCTTGCATTCTGCTTTCCAGGAATGGAGCTACGCATATGGACGAGCACAAAGATTATGGATTTATTTTAAGCAGACTAAAGTTCCTGGCCTAATTAGGCCCAGCCCTGAACTGCACATGGTTTAGCCATTCTTAGGGACTGCAGTAATTCACTACCAGAAGACACCCTAGCATTCCTTACTGCTTCTATAAATAATTCATTGTGTAGCACATAGGACAGTAAATATGTTCAGGTATCAAAAAGGGTACTGCAGCTGCTCTGTGCTTCTTGTATAAGAAATCTGTTACCAGTAAAGGTCAGGTAGCATGTTGCTGATCCTGGCATAAAATAAAACTTCTGAATATTTTAGTAGAGAGACAATTTAATCACAGAAGATTCTTCAAACCAACATGAACATGTCTCGGTCTACTCATAACCACTGATTTATAATCTTTAATACCTATAGCATGGAGTGTTATACCCCCTCTGTCCTCCATAGGAAAGATATCGCAAGAATAGACAAGGCCAAAATTCTCACAGAATGTGTGAGAACCTGTAAGCCAGGCAATACAAAGTCTGGCTCTAGTCATCTAGCATCATGTGATGGAGACCCTGGTGCTAGCTCAGAGTTCCAGGAGAAATAAGACTGACCTCTTAGCCTAATTCGATTCATGGGGTATGAACCACAGGACGCTACAGTATTTGATTAAACCTAGTCATATGAGGCCTTATATGATTGGAGTTAACTCCTGTGTCTTACTGTAGACACCAGAAAGGCACTGATGTTGTCAGTCAGGGCTGAAAGTTTCTATGTGGATGTCCCATTGTATTTCTAAACCTTAATAAATACTGGATATAGTAAAAAATGAATAGAATGTGTACAGAGAAAAATGTAACATTTCTGAAGAGTTACAGATGCAGCAAATTGAATAAATGTGCCTCCACAGTACAATAAACGCATTCAAATATCAGTTTCAAATACCAGTCAAATCCAAACATCTGCCTAATGCCATTCACTGTTTCAAGACATTATATGCAAATAGTGCTTTGAGTGGTTTAGAGCACTCAACATGTGCCAACAGAATACCTCAGAGAGCAACATACTGTGAAATCTGTGATTTACAGTTCAAACTACTCATACAATGTATTTATAGTCAGAAACCAGTTCTGCTGTTGTTATAACTGCTGTGGCAAAAGCTTATGGGGTGCTGGAAAAAAGAGGTAGAGGGTACATTAACGCAGCCCCTAAAACTTTCATAGATTCACACAAAGAATTTATGATAAACAGAACATTTTCCTCTGAGTGGATGAATTTAGTGTTGGGAGCGTGTTGAATGATGTCTTGTAGTAAAATGAGAAAAGACTGTATGATGCTTTAGCTCTCCGTCTCAGAAGAAATAAGGGAATGTTCTCTGTGTGCCTGGCAAGATACCACTCGTAATAAATCTCACGCTCACTCTTACAACCCAGCGGCTCAGTCTGTCACTCCGTGGAGGTATAGAGAAAAAGGACAAGCATGGAGATGAATGCACTCTAAACGAATAAAGACAAAATAAAAGTCTCAGAAAGGGATTTTTGCATGATTCCACAGAAAAAAACAACTTTGGTTCCCAACAGAACCAATCCTTTAACCACTTTTGTGGTTTTACGTACAAAAGACAATATATAAAAACATAATATAAATAATATATAAATATATATGACCTCTGTTCTGACTGACTGCTCTGTATTGTGCTTTACTGAAAAGACAAAAATACTCCACTAACTTCATCATGAGTGGGCGGAGTTAAACTGGTGCGGTCTGAGAAGTACATGCATTGACAATGAATGAAATAATTCATTTAAAACTAGATGTTCTTGCAGCTTGATTACTATACTATGCGAAAGTTTTACACAGTTTACATTCTAAATGGAAGTAAACTCAAGTTTTTTATGATACTGGCCCTTTTTGTATGATACCAAATGAGACTACCAAGAAATCTCACATGGCGTCTAGCTGAGGCTATTGCTAAATCATTCACACATTTATTTTTTAGCAATTTTGGTAGAACTCACCGATATTCCAAATGATGAACGGCTTCTGCTTCACCGCTAACAGATTAAATGCTATAGAGGAAAATGATGCCATATATCCAAGTCCAGGTCTTGAGTTTACTGCGTTCAGGGCATAAATGTGGAATGTGTGTGAGTGTCCAGCCTAATGAAATTATTCAGGCTGCGAGAAGGGGGAGTGGTGTAGCTTTAAACTAAGATTCCATTCACCAGGTCATAAAGTTAAGCAATTCACACTGTCCAGCTAAAAGCTCCTCATTACTTTTTTAACTGACGAAGCTACAAGCAACGAAAAGGAAACCTTCACCCTTAAATGCACGAGAGGAAAGAGAAGATGACGTCCATTTTCATCGATCTTACCACTCACTCATGACCCGAGGAGCACATTAAAACCTTTATCATTCATCAAATGTAGCTCATGTTCCCCATCCTGGAGAAACCACATGCATCACACTACAGTGTTTTCCTCAATACTTAGAACACAAGCAGCATGGATCTGAGCTGGGAGAGCCACAAATGGTAAATCATCATCATAATATGAAGTATAAAGTAAAGTGAACATTCTGTCACATGTGAACAGCATGAAATTCTCTCTCTGCATGTGTGGGGACGGTATCTTGCTCAAGGGAACCTCAGAGGTGCAACTAGCAGTCTTGGGAATCAAACCCACAACCTTCTGAACGCAGGGAGAACGCACTAACTACTAGGCTACCAGCAACCCCATAAAGGTTGTTTGTAGCAGAGGATGGTTTCGATCTCTTTATATGGAAGTTCCCCTGGTTGGTGTTGATGTTTGGGGCATCAGACATCATGCTGAGCTTTGTTTGGTGTTCCTATATCGCGTTGAACCAATATTACTGTAATTGAAAAAGAACGTAATAATAATAACCGCTAAAGATTTATTTCTTTTAGGTATTAGAAAGAAACCAAAAAATCCCACATAAGATCTCTGAACCTAGGGAAACTTTCTGGATAGTTTCTGCCCATAAGTGAGAGTGGAACCCACAGAGGGATTGGGGGGGTGTCCCGGAGAGCAAGTGTGCGCTATTGTGCCGAGTGAAAAAGCAGCAAACAGCGAGCATGTAAGACAGCAAATGCCAGTTTTGGACTGTTTTACACTTTATACTGTTTTTATTTTTTTAAATCGGATGTTATTAATTTGCTCCGAGTTCTTAGGGTTAAACGTACATACTCTAATACTCCCGAGCTGAAGCAGGTGCGTGAACAGACGTTCTTACCTTTGCAGGTGAAGCACTTAATGTGAAAATGCCTGGACTGCACACGCAGCACCTCCCCTTTGCATGGCTCCCCACACTTGTAGCACTGGATGACCAGCTTCTCTGGGGGGTGGCGGGGTTCCTGAGGATGAGCCACTGTGAGAGAGCACAGAGAGAAAGCATCAGTATACACCTTCATATGAGGTGACAAAAGAAAACAACACTTATAAAGCATATGTGATGAAACGTCCCACAAGGCATACAGGCGGTGTGTAAAGAATTTTAACACAAAGATGTTACAGATATGCTCTGTTGTTGTGGTCTAAAACCAAATGTGTCAGATCAAACATTATTCCCTGGGGAAAAAAGCAGGTAGACCAGCTTTCGCTTCATGCTGCCTGGTGATGGTCAGAACTGGTGGAGCTCCTTATGCTGACATTGCCGATACTTTAAACACTCATGATCAAAACCAGCAAGGCCAGCATATTACAAATACAAATTATGCTGGTCATCAACAAAGCCAGCAGCTGCACTGACCAGCATGTCAAGCTGTTTTGGGCGGCTGATGAAGCAAAAACGTAACTTTACATTTTCATAACATTTTCATTACTTCAGGACGTTCAGCTTTTCTGAGCTTTTTGCCACTTAAAAAGGCTGATGATGATTGTAATCCAATGGAAGAAAAAATAAAGAAAGAACAAGACAAAAGAAATAAAATGCTATTTGTTACTTTGTAGTTTATGCCAATATTACTGGTTGTTGTTCTTTATAGTCTTTAGTTGGTCTTGATCTGTCTTTTTAGTTGTTCTAAAAGCTCTGATAATACCAACAATGTACTCAGAAAAGAACACTGTGACGATTATTATGATGATGCTAACCTTCATACATTTGCAGGACAAATTCAATGCCATAAAACACAAAATGGGTGAATGGTAATGTGCTCGAAATGTGTTTGGAAGAGTGATAATTAAAACAGTTATTGTCAGATCCTGTCAGAACACAAACCCAAGACTCCACCCTTTTTCCCCACCCTTCTAATGCCTAGATCTAATTCACCTGAGTTCTAATCACATGGCTTCTAATTAATGGACAAAAATACCTCAGACTTCCACATTCAAGTACTGCCTTGGACTATCCCTGCATACCAAGCGTTTGTTGTATCTTGTTTTTTGATTGATCTGGTTTAAATGACCCTGCCAGTCTTTTTCTCAACTTTGTTTCCTGTTTCTGCCCTTTGCTTTGTTTGGTGATTCAGTTTGTCATTCTGCTTTCTGAATACTTGGATTCTACTCTTGGACTCGGTTCAAGATACAACTGTGTTGTCCATAACTAGATATGGACAAGAATGAAGAAAAAATGATCAAAATCACAATTACGAACTTAATCTCCTCAGGTTTACACAACCATTTATAAATTTAGAATCGTTGCTTTCAGAAATATAAAAAAAATGTAGTTTCAGCTACAGGTATATAAATTGCTGTCATATGATGGCAGTACTATATACAAGGTTTAAAAAATGACTACATTTTTATGTGTACAGAATGTTGACCTAAATGATTGCTATGTATTCCAGATTTAAGCTTTAGATAAGATCTAGAAAGAGACTGTAAAAGAATTCACATCCAGAATTCTTCATATTTAAGAAGTCAGAATCAAATCTTAGGGCGGATTACTTGAAAATAAAAACTACCCATTACTTATCATTATTTGATTAAAAATCCAGTTGTTACAACAAAATATTGAATAAAAGATATGAAACTGCTTTCTGATGTCTGTGTATGTTTATAGTTTAAACAATAATTATTAAGAAATATAATGTAACATTTTTGAAAAATAGTGCATTTTTGCATCATTCATTTTCAACCGTTATTTGACATGTATGATCAGTTTCAGGTTACTAAGAAAATAATATTTGAAGCTTTTGATTAACAGTCCATTATTTAGTCATTTAATTTTAGCTCTTATACAGTATGATAAATGTGAGGCTACTACTAAGAAAATAATATATTAGGCTTGGTATTTATGAGGGTCAGGAATTGAAGGGTGGGCTCAAATCCAAGCTGTTGACCTTAAAACTACTGTTGAATCTACGGTTTGCCCCAGTACAAAGAAAGGATCATTTGATCAATGAACTAATCCTCAGACTGACTGATGAGGTAGAGAATAGCCATATTAAAGACCAACCAAGAGAACAAGAACACCTCAACCTGCCCAACTTATATAACGCAGGAGTGTTTTTGTTCTGGCCAAGCCCACACCATGGGTGAGGGCTCACTGTGTGTAGGAGTGAGTGGAGCATTGTGCTGGGAGGTGTGTGGAGTGACTTGTAGGGCTTGTTAGCTAAGATGCTTTGCTTATTACAGTCACATGGAGAGGTGGTAACCCCCTCACTCACCCGCCCACTCACTCGCTCACGCACTGCTTTATAGTTTATACATCTGAGCTGCTCGTCACAAATGTCACTCGGTCTTTAAACCGCTTGCATAATGCCAGCTAATGCATAATTGGCTGGGTTAGTTCCCTTCCAAGCAAACACACACTCCACATACAAAAGAGTACACACACTCTCTAATTGTTCTTGGATACCGCGTCTTGCTTGAGGATACAACATCTGTACTTGAATCTGGACACTTTCACCCGTGCCTATACATACATTAACAAGCACCGGAGGTGGTGCATCCTGTTAACTGCATGGTTTGCAGGGAAGTGTTTGGAAGAGCACATATGTGGACACATTTTTGACTCCTAGAGGTAGATTTTGCTGCTCACAACAGTTTTTTTGCTAATCGCACAGGTTTTCACAAGCTTTCTTCTCTTTAACAACTTTATGGATCTCAAAACTGTCTAACCTTGGTAGTGGAGACTCGAATTTGACAAATTTCATTGTACAGGCTCATTTATAAGCCATCCAAGTTTTCTTTAAGATCTTGTGGTGACCTCCAGATCTGGTAATTTGAGACAAACAAAGATCCGTGCAGTGAGAAAAGAATTGGGATCTGGCTGAGATTAGAGGGAGGCTCTTTCTCAAAAGCCGAATTTGGAAAGTGTGAGAAAACCATCAAAATCTCATGTTGATGTTAAACTGAGCTCATTTATGTCTAGGAGAAATAAGCTGGACAGAGAAGAGATCTGATTTTGAATTTCCTTTCCTCTGGGCTGGCTTTAATGTACTCTTTTTAAAATGCCCTCATTGGCTTGCCCTCGCCATCTCCTCCTGAGGGACTCTGAAATGCCATATAAAAGGCCATTCCATTATTGTTATTAGCTCAAGTGAAGTGTGTACGATCTAGGGAAGAGTGTGTAAGGGGTAAGTAATATATATATATATATATATATATAAAAACTCAAAGTTTCAGCCAACCAAAGCAATTTTGTTTCTGAGCAGACTTCGTAAATGCTTTTGATTTGGCTAGCTAATTAGCTCTCTGAGGCTGGCCTAGCCAAGGGCAAGTGTGCTACTCATGAAAAACCTGCTTTTCTTTGAGGAGAGCAGGTTAAAAACACTATTTCTCTTTTCTTTACACTTTCCTTTTTCTTCTCTTTCTCTATCTAACAGATAACTACTGTCAAGGTCATTACAATGCCGAAATGGTGTCTCCACACATTTCCAGTGTGACTGACTGCAGATCAGGCTTCTCAGGATGAGGCTAATGCAGGAGGATAAAGCTTTCACTAGTGCTCTTCATCAGCATGCCCCGATTCACTCTCTCTCAAGTCTCTCTGCCTCTCTCTTCTTCCGTACATCTCCTCCCCTTCTCTTGATCTTTCCCTCACTATCACTCTTCTCTTTCTTTAATAACTCTTCACAGGCCCAAGTCATCCCATCAGAATATTCATCCGCTCGGTCTCCCTCTCTCTATCGCTGCGTAAGAGCTGATGCATGCCTCTCTTATCTAATCGCCGGCCACTTGAAAGGTCCGTCAGATTAATGGTGGAAAGAACGTGTCATTCTGAGAGAGTACTACTACCACCACTTTTGGCTCCTTATCGTGAGGTGAGGTTACACAAGCCTGCTGCCCCGGAGCCCCTCCACTAACTAAACAACTTGCAGCCGTTTTACGAGCGCTGGCACAGCCAGCAGTTCTCTCTCTCTCTCTCTCTCTCATGACTGGCAAAACACACTGTCTGAGTTTATTAAGCCGCACTCTAGGCCGTGCACTCTCAGGAACGCTCCTCCTGCAGCATAAACGGAAGTGCAGGATTTCTCTCAGACCACCTATTGCTGCTGGAGAGAGAGCTGTTGCCATGGTGACCAGTGTTCCATGGCACAGCAATCACACAGCACGGGAAAACTCGTACAATGTAACGCAGGAGTGAGGCTGCTGTGTAAGGCCTATACTGAAGAATGGCCATGTGAATTTGGTGATGTATTGCAGAAGAATAAGGGGTGGGGGGGTGACTGACAGGAGGTAAGCTGCAATGAAAGCCAAACTGAAAGCCTATCTTCATCAGTGGTTGAGTACTCTTGATCCTGACCTTGAGCTTGAAAAAGGGGGTCAAAATAATACTTATCATTAATTATTTTTATCCAGACCATGTTGACAATCATGGGCTACAGATCTCATCTAGTTCTCCTGAGGATCTCATGGTAAAGTCTACATTTGAAAACTTTTTAAAAAGTTGTTTTTATGTTGCCAGCATTAGGTATTGGTTTAACAGTATAGAGGGGCAGCTTGTGGCCTAGTGGTTAGGTTGTTGCCTGTGCAAACAGAAAGTTGTGGGTCTGAATCCCACGACTGCTAGTGGCACCACTTGAGCAAGGTACCATCCATACACTACCATCCATACACTATTTCCTGGGTGCCCCCTTGTTGGTGGCAGCCCGCTGCTTCATTCGGTGAAGGAGTTAAAGAATTTCAGATTATTCACACTGTGTACTGTGCTGTGGTGTGTTCAAGCAGGACTATGAGGGGCACTTTACTTTACTTAAGAGCTTCCCTTCCATTCATTAGCATATGAGCAAGGATTTCCTTAAGTAGTATCTATACTGAGCTGGGCCTGTGCTGGAAGGTATGCCAGGAGATAAAAAGAAAGAGTGAGCAAATCAGGAGGCCCATAACTAAAACACTATAGAGAGTCTGAGGCCAGCGTATGATTCCATTATCATTCTTCGACTCTAGTTTCTGCCCCTGCCAAATATATTATTATACTTAAAGAATCATTATCATATCATACACTCCCTGGCCCTGGACTCCTGCACTGCTCTGACACACCTGACCTGACCAAACAGCTAATTAACTACCCTTTCCTAAGCTATAACAGGTGTGTTAAAGCAGAGACGCACTCAAATATGCATGGCAGAGGTGCTCTGTGAGAGAGATTAAACATTTATGGACACAGAAATTTAACTTCAGGGGATCCTGAGTGGTGTAACTATCTAGGCGTTCACTCCAGCAATCCAATCATGGGCTTAAACCTCGGCGATGCCACTGCCAACTTTGAATGGGAGCCCAAGAGGAGAAAGCGCCTGGTGGGACAGGTGTGATAGGAAGCTAGTGAGAAAAAGAAGAACTTTTGACTAAACTGGTTTGAGTTGGGTGATTTCCAGTGTCCTCATAAAGTGGTACATTTTTTGAACTTTAAGTTGAGCTGACTTACTCTGATCTTTTACAGCTCTTTGAAGATGCACACATATGGACACACACACACAACGAACTACAATAAGAAGATGCATGCACTACATTGAGCATGGAGATCTTACAGCAGTGAGTCACCAATGCCTCAAGAACAAAAAACAGCCCCAAATTAGAACAGAAAGATCACATCCATCTATTTTCACACTCTCACCATCTGATCAAACAAAGCTAACCTTTAGCAGGCCTTTGTAGTGCATCCCCTTCCCAAGCCTTGGCTAATCCTCTTTTAGCCCCTGTCATTTCGTTTTTCATACAGATAATATCACCCTTTCCCACGTCATTATTGTGGTAACCCAGGAAAACCTGGGCATTAGTTCATTGTTGACCTCTACACTTGGCTAAAGTTGGACTTTGTAATTCTAGACCAGGGGTGTCGAGCTCCAGTCCTGGAGGGCCGTCGCCCAGCACGTTTTGGTGATTTTCTTGCTCAGAAACACCTGGTTCACCTCGCCTGTTAATTGTTAGGTTTAGTGAATGTGTTTGAGGAGGTGAACCATCAAACTGTGCTGGACACCGGCCTTCCAGGACCCTTGTTCTAGACCATACAAGCCAACACTACTAACACTACCAACACTACAGCAAAGTACTATTTTAAAGGGATATGGACAAATGAGGCATCCTGTGGAAAAGAATGTGAATTAGCCTTAAAAATAAATAGTTAACAGCTACTACTGCTTTTATGCTAGCTTGCATAGTATAAAAGCAGTAGTAGCCATGAATTTCATCCACGTTTTTTTGTCCATTTCTTTTTGCATATCAGCAGGCCATACAATGCCATATGCAACATAAAGAAGTATAACATAAAGAGATTACTTAACAATTTCAAGTGATTGTTAACACACTGCTTACTTAGTGGTATTCAGCCTTTATTACTTATTAGCTCCTGTAGCTCCAATCCAAATCTAAGAAGTAAACTGAAAAAAAAAATGTCTTGGCTCATCAGCTATGTTTGTATTAAGAAGGCAAAACCTTTCAAAGTGAAAGGAGAGAGAATGAAAGGTTTAAAAGTGCTCTCTCCACTAAGAGCCGGCTGTAATACTACTTCACTAATTGGGTAGAGGGCAGCTATTATAAATACTCTTGTCAAAGTGTTCTAAAAGAAGTGGAGTGATGCCTCTCAAGGTAAAACTCTAAAAAAAAACACATCAATCATGAGTATACGACATCGCACGAACAGGATAATTCACAGCGCTGGCCGAAAATGATCAAAATGACTGTTCTTTTTTTTTTCATTTTTTTGCTGTGCACGATTAAATATCCTGCTATATCTCAAAATGACCTTTGGCTGTCTTTTCCAGCAGTGGGTATTATGTTATGGTAGTAATGATAGACAGGTCACTGAGTAAATCTGATTACCAGCCTGGGCCTTCTGTAAAGGCCACTAAGAGCATTAAGATTTGCCGACCCCACAGTACAGAGAACAAGAGTCATCTTAGTATACAAATAAACAACAACAGAGATGCAGGAGTACAAAACAGCAGGGGGCAGGCATCCCTTCGGGCCAAAGCAACAGAGAACATTCAAGCACTAAGCACATAGTTTAAAGTTTTAGTTTAGTTGTTATTGCAAAGCAGAATGGGTATAGATAGACATCTGCTGTTTTCAGCCTTCTGAGATTACAACGTTTAACAGTTATTGTAGTGTTTAGCACTGATCTTCATCTGTATTTGTTACCCCTTGCAAGTCAGGAGTTTTCATTTCCTTTTGCTAGACTATTCTGTAGCAGCGGTTTTATAGAGTATGTTTAATATAGTATACAGTTTTATACTGTATCTTTCTTTCCCCATGGCATTATTTTTTCATTTTAAATCACTATAGAATATGTTCTATCATTATGATACCATTAAATAAACTCCCTCATCACACCCCTCCCGAGTTTCTTATTTGCTGCAGCAACAGCAGTACAACATCGACCCAAAGTATTAACTGTGAGGACGTGAACTTGAGCGTGTGCTCAGTCCTGGGCCTGGAGTGCCCCTGTACCTCCTATTTTAGTGCCGTCACTGCTCTCAACCAACCTTCTTAAACTAATCAGCTAAATGACAAACCTTTCCTGACTGGCTGAATGACCACAGAGAAAACACTAAACCATGACAGTGGTATTCCAGGACCAGGACTGAGAAACACTGTGGCTTATCAGAGATATGTGCTTTTGTTGAGAGCCCAGTTGTCTTTCCATTCTGATAACACAAAGCACATGGCAGTGTGTGTTAGACAGAGTCTGGAAGCTTCCACAGGGTATGTGAGGCTCCGCTGCTAAGTCAGGGTGTCCTGTCGCATGCATGGAGCTGATGGATAAGCCTCTGCATTTGGCAGCGAGAGGCCTGAGATGCCACTTGGCCATGAGTGACTTTCCCCAGGGCTGACGAATTTCCTCGTATTATTACAGACACTGTTTTGAATTCTTAATGAAGAATGAAAACGCCTAAAATAATCACAGACAACTCACACACCAGATATAGCCTCTTCAACTATGTCATCAACATCCAAGGCCTGTTAGATTAACATACCCATTCAATGATACACAGTGCATAGTGCGTAGGCTGCTATGGACTATTTAGTAAATATTTG
>JBBPCY010000109.1:36252341-36267160 GCA_037974405.1 Brachyalestes nurse | reverse complement strand
CTTTACACCAGAAGGTAAAAGCATTCTTACCCCTTTTATTGTGAGCAATTCTGCTGATTTTCTACTAACCCATTCATTGAATATTTAAACAAAGTAAAGAGTAGCGGCTATTTTCAAATAGCATAGAAACGTGAAAGCGAAAACAAAGATAAATGTTTCTGTTGCACTGTTGTTTGGACAGCATGTAAAACAGCTCACATATGTTAGGTGTTAAGCCTTGACAGATGAAGACTGCATTAATAAAATACATATAAAATAACATATTTCCTTTGTGGAAATGTGCTTTATGTCTGGTTGACAATTACACAAATGTTCATGGTTTGCTTTCATGTTTGTCCACTTGAAATGCTACAATCACCAAGTCAGGTTTATAAAACATTTTCAGTACTAATGTTGGCCCCGAGTAGAAGTACTGAGAAAGCATGTGACAAACTGACTTAACACAAACTTACTGTTACTGTGGTATGTAAGTTACTGTAATATCTTTTTTATTAATATTGTACAGCAATGATGGGCAGTACAACTATTATACATGACAGCAACATGTAAATGAACCATCTTACCAACCAGAACTGACATTTTATCGTTATTTTGAAAAACTTTGTTTCAGATTATTTGTGAAACTATCCTGAATATCATCAGTACTTAAAGAACACTGGCCAACTGCGTGTTTCATTATAAGGAGACTATAATTAATCCTGTTTATCTGGATTAAGTTCAGTGCAGTTGTGATGCACTGATTGGCAAGTGACCTACAGGTACCTGTGGTTTGGCCAGGTTTGGGTCAGTTTATGGTAAAATTTCTGAGATGGTGAGTGGAGTAATAGTCTGCATTAAAACACACATCTGCATCCAATATATATACTTTATAATGCATTGATCTAATATCAGCAGTTTTATTTACAGCTGTATTTGCAGTTGTAGTTTTGGACAATGTGTTTTAGAGTTTTGCACGAGAGAGAGACAGAGACAGAGAGATCATGTTTTGAAAGAAGGGTTACTCATTCTGCTGTTTTTTTAACAGTACAGAACACTGTTTGGAACAACTGAGATACAACAGGCCCTGCTATCAATGTATTATGCTTATGAACAAACAGCCCAAAATTTACGCTGCAACTTTGCTTACTTTGCTATAGCCAACAGTGTCTCATGCAAAACCTTGTTTCTGCGCTTTGTGAAACATGCACTAAATAAGAAAATGTTATTTCTTACTCTATGTATAAGGGTGCCATCACTATACAGACTAAAGCTGGGGGTGAGCGAGTCAGGTTGGGTTCGAGTCACTGAATAATGCATATTTTTGTGGGTCGGGCATCACTACAGTGCAGGAATGTGATTTGTTTGAATAGAAGGTTTCAAACTAGCATGTTTTGTCTGTGTACCATAAAAATATCTTTATGTTTCGTGACAGAATGTTTGCCAACCCCAATTCAAAGTAATCCAACAAAAGTAAACTATTTTGGCAGGACTTTATATATGTCACATGATTAATTCACTGATGATTTTCATATATTGCAAGGGAAGTGGCAATTCAAATATATGGAAATATAACCATAACTATATCATACTGTGCAGCCCCATGCTGTATGTATGCAAGATGTATGCTTGTGTGGAAGTGGATGTGTGTGATTGCAGATATGTGTCAGGTGGTATGAGTGGTATGTGTGTATTTGTGTGTGTGTGTGTGTGTATGTGTGTGTTGCAGGTGTGATTAACGTAAACAGTGCGGAGTGTGATACGAGTGATTTTTGGGTTATGATTCACACGGGCTACGGCCTCGGCAGCACACCGCTCTCTGCCGCTTGGTTGCCATGGATACAGTAGTGGGCTAAATACGTTACTGAGGATCTCTTCTCTTTCTCTGTCTCTCCCTCTCTCACTCCCCTCCTTCTGCAGATTATTTAAGCACTTTCGTTTTTTTAAATGACCAAATCATGATCTACTTTTCCAAACACATGCACAGCGTTCCCTCAGCATCCGTCTCTTCAGCCTCTATTGTCTAACTTGTGGCAACGAGGGGCTCCTGTAGCGTTCCTGGCAGATAGGGCTGCTCTTTCTGAATGAAATCCTGAACATTCTGTCCTACACTGCGAGTGGCCGTGTGCTGCCCGCATTCTGTAAATTATTTAAAGGCTTTTCAATTCTTAAATAGTCTTACACAACATTCCTGCAAGAAAACTGTACCATTTGACAGAGTTCTGGTCCTGAATGGAGACTGAGCTACGCAATAGGCAGCAGTCTTCACTACGTTAGGTCCCTCTCCTTGTAAGTGACAGCGATGCTAAAACCAGGTGTTGTGGGAGAAGGCATATTAGAGGTGCTGTGAAGATGGAAGTGGGGCATTAAAAACCCACAGCTGTTTCTGTTCCAATCACCAGTGCAGTTTCACGCATCAGAGATCAGTGAGATTTCATACACACACACACACACACACACGCACACACACGCACACATACAAACACACTTCACACATGCTTAAGTACTAATGCAGAAACAGCAGGATGAATATACCACTCCATTCTGTCTGTTAAGGTCTTCCTCAGCTGAGATGTTTAAAACACACACACACACACACACACACACACACTTCAGTATTGACTGTCATAATCCTAGCTGCGGATCTCAAAAGCCAATATGCGCAAATAAAGATGGTTTTCCTTTTTCGAAGCTATATATACGCGCTCTAGAAACATCCTACCCACACACACACACACACACACAAACACACACCTACACATACATACATACATACATACACATCCATTCTCTGCAAACCGGAAGTGTCTTCTCCACCATCACACATACACCCACAGACTGGCCTGGTTTCCAGTCCCTAAAGCCCCTGCTGCCTCCAGATCCCCACCCCGGTGGTGTGAAGCGCCATGCCGGCTACCTTTCTCCTTCACCATGACCATTGGTTCCTGCTGCTCACACTGCCGCTGCTGCTGCTGCTGCCAGTTGGGCTGGAGAGAAGAACACTGCTGCTGCTCTACTGCCTCCACTGAGTCTTCACCAGTCCAGTGAGAGAGAGAGAGAGAGAGAGAGAGAGGAGAGAGACAGAGACAGGGAGGGCAAGTGCAAGAGAGAGAGAGAGAGGAGAGACAGAGCACACAGGAAAGAAGACAGCTAAGGAAAATAGAAAGAGCGGTAGAAGAAAAGGCAGAGCACTACTCCTCTCAGTCTATGCAGTCTTTCAGCTGTGTTCATTTAGTCTGTTTCTCAAGCCTTCCCCCCTTTCTCCCAGTGTGTGTGTGTGTGTGTGTGTGTGTGTGTGTGTGTGTGTGTGTGTGTGTGTGTGTCTTTGTGGACTCTGCCCTCGCTGTGCAGAAATAACCAGGTTGCAGCTGCTGTGTGTGACAAATGCAGATTCCATAGCCATAATCCCTCCCAGTCAGAGCCACCACCTTAAAATTCTTCAAAAACACTGAGAGGGGAGGGCTGTGCACATGAGACTCCTTTAACATTCCCCACTACTATCTCTCTCTCTCTCTCTCTCTCCCTGCTTGTCGCTCTTTCTCCCTCATTGTTCAGCACATGGTCTAGTTGGCTGTGTTCACTTCAGGTAGTAAATGCTGACTAAGAGTCATACTCAGAGAGAGAAATACCTCTAAAAGATAATTACATCTCACACAGCAAGGTCAGTTATTTAGTTTTGACAATGGAAATGTGCTTTTTCTCTCAGACTCGAAACATGTCTCTTTGACATGGAACTGTAAAGGAGAAAGAGAACATGTTTTCCGTTTCCATTTCTAGTGAGATGAAATACACCAGGGAATGTAAGAAGCTAATGTAGTTTGATATAACCAGATTATTATTTGTGTGAGCAGTTTTGGACCATTTATGTCGCTCCTTCCATCATGAAACGTTCATATAGTGTAAAGAGCAGCTGGTGTTTTCAAGTGGCGTTAAAAACGAGAACTAAGAAATGAAGTTATTACGATTCGATATGACAGTTGTGATATGTAAGAGCGTATACGCTGAATGTAAGAAAGGACTTTTGAGCCACTGCCAGGCCTTTCTCTGGCCTATTCTGGCATCATGGAGGTAGATTATAGGATTACTGGGCTAACAATTGAGTTTGGGAGTTGATTGAGAGGCGTTATTAATGTCGGGCCCGGTGCGCTGGCGTCTCTAGGGGTGACTGTGTGTTGAGGGAATGAGGCCACTCTGAGGAATTACCCAGCAGCCTAAGCGTGGCCAAAACACAACTAAACAAAAGTGGCTGAGACTCCTGCCCCCCCACATCTCCACCTTTATCTCCACTGCAGCACACACACTCCGAGTGAGAGCTAATGCAGAGCGACTGTAGTCTCCTTTGAACCAGGCGTGTTTGATGGTGTCCGAGGAGATGATGAGCTGAATTTCAGATAGGGTATGAGTGTACTTGGGTGTCTGTGTGTGTGTGTGTGTGTGCGCGCGTGCATGCGTATGGGTCTTCATAACATTAGAAAATCTAAGGTAGTGAAGACAAGTAATCATGTTTTCACTACAAATTCAATTTCTTATGCAAAAATAGGGGAAATCTTTTGGTTACCAAGGTTAGGGTTAGATTTATGCATATGTGCACTACTCCTTAGATACATAATGACAATGGAATGTCCTCACAAATGTAGTAATAATAAAAATGTGTGCCTGTGTGTGTGTGTGTACATCTGAAAACATATGGGTGTAAGGCCAAAATCTTAGCCACCATGGCAAAAAAAAATTAATCGAAACCAAAAATGCAAACAAAACAAAAACACCAGTTGTGTAATGTTAGTGGTGTGTTTCCCCCTGTGAGGTAATAAAGTAAGTGAATTGCTTCAGTTAAAAACAGCTTGTATTTATAGACCAAATAGAAGGTTATACATACATACATTGGCTTCTGCTTCTGGAGTCTATAGGCCAGAACTCCTATTATATTATAAATGATAAATTAAGGCCTGAGCAGCCACGGATCTGGATCTTTTTCTATGGGGGGTGGGGGTGTGGGGCTTTTTCTGACCAATTTAGATATCTTCAATTCCACCCAGTAGTTCAGACTCCCCCTTATCACACGATACCACCAACACTGGGAGGTTGATGGTGAGCACGTATTTCTGCAGAGTCACGTGAATCCATACACCCACAAACAGCCACTAGCGCAACATAATTGGACATCGTAACACGCTTGGAGGAGAACGCTGACTGCCAATTCTGTTACATCAACCTGTGCTGAATATCATCGTGCACTGACTGGGGAGGTGGCATACTAGCCACCCAGAGAGAATCGAGGTAATTGTACACTCTTGGATTCACGGCTGTGGAGACTCACAGAGGAATGAGTTCACGATCTGCTGATGATAGAGCCAACGCTTTAACAGACATGCCACTCAAGAGCCCTGATACTGATCATTTTAAAGATCTCAAATCTAGATCATAGATTATTCCTTTTACATATGAATTATACAGTCAAATATTTTTTTAACAGTTTTTGTTACAGAGTTTTACTGATTGTTCATCAGCTCTTAGTGTTTCTTTTTTTTTTTTTTCTTAGTGTTTCATAAGTCCAGTTCCAGTGTAGGCTATGGAGATTTTATGCATTTAGGTGCAGTGTTCTGTATAAAACTGCTGCCCCCCCCCAAGCAGCAGACTGGGGCTTGAATTTCTGCAAGCGAATTATACTACACTAAAAAGAGGCTTTGGACAAGACTCCTGATGTTACAACTCAAATAAAAAGCAGAAACTCGTCTTAAAAACGTGTAAAAAAAGACCTCACAAACGAGACACTCTCCTCAAAACAATCAGCTGTTTTTCTACAGTTTCATTAATTCAACAATACTGGGCACTTTTTACAAGCAAAATGATCTATTAGTACATTATTCTGTTCCATGACTCTCAGAGGTTTTGGTGCAACAGTGCTATATTTTGTATATTCAGTAGGGCTACACTGTTCCAACAGTCTGAATAGTCTGTGGTGAATCTGTGATTTCCTTTGGCAAGTGGACTGTTGTCCTTTCCATGTGAGGGAGGACTGAAAAAACACTCAGTAATCAGTAATGCAAAGGTTCCACGCGACCAGCCAGCATCAGTACAGCTTTAACATCAAACATGACCAACACAGGCCTCCATGTGATTCCATATGAATCTCACCCATGCAGATAAACCCACAGACACACAGACACGCACTGCAGTAGCTGGAATCACTGGCAATTAAGTTTAAGTAACTTTTCACAAAGACAGCCTTACCCAGTCAGCATAAGCATCAGTTATGTGGCTTAGGATATGTGGCCAATATCCTAAGACCACTGTGTGTACTTTGAATGCCTGGTCCTCAGCTTTTTTGAAGCTAGGATTTACAGTAAGAGGATTAGTTTTCATTTTTTCCCATGTCTTTTTTTCCCCAGAGTTTGTGATGGAAGACAGAGAAAGAGCATGATTGAGCAGGTGGCAGCATACAAAGAGCTGCTAGGGCCAAAGCATGCTTGTGCTTCACTGCAGAAACTTCTCTTTGTGTGCTACATGCCCTCTTGTGTGCACTGTAAGTTGAATGTGCACCAATGTAGGAGCAGGTAAACACAATTCAACAAGTCAACCTCTTCACATGAAGTATCTCATGAAGACCTCTTGATGTATATACTGGATCAGTATGGGGACCTAACCGTCTCAACTAAATTCAGTATGGAAAAAATCAGAAAAATGGCCCAGAACTGGTCCTGGATGGTCTAAAGAGATGAAAGCTGGGCCTAACTGATCTAACAAATGGACTCAGATTTGTGCTCAGGCAACCTCAGAGAACTTATGGACCAAAAGGAATATTCACATATGGACATTAATGCGTAATTGAGTTGGAAGCCAGCCAGAGGCAATCTACATTCCGCACTATTTCGTAGACACATTTGTCATTAAATTGTCATCAGAAAGTTGACTTAAAAAAATTATTTAAAATATTTCTATCACTGAATCTCACAAAAACACAAAAATCTGATGTATCACATTCTATCCGTAATCAAAAGCAGTAGCAAGAACAAAAATATGAAAGCATATAGACATTCAGAATGGTCTCAACGTGAATGAGAACACGCACTAACTAACTGCGTTGTCACGTAATGGCATGGCGTGTTAGTGCAGGAGGCACAGAAGCAAGCTTGATCCATTTTTGGTGATGCTTTATTCTCAAAACAGAAAACTAAAACAAGAACAAAGGAAAAGGCACGAGGGCCGATGCTATGTTTCAAAACCCAAACAGACCAGGAACACACACACGACAGTACATCTAAGGAGCAACGAAAACCGGACAAAGAAAACGTGAACAGACATGACTTTTAAACTGAACAGAACTCAAAACAGGTGCAAACAGAAGTGTCCCAAAACACGTGGCCAGTTCGGCCGAGTACCGCTGCCACGCCCCCAGTCAAAATAAGAGTCCCTGCGGTCCTACGGACTGGGGGCGTGACATGCGTATTAATGAGCCCAGCATCAAAAACATTGTGATGTTTCTGAAATAATCTTTGGGCTGCCATGGCTTCTTCACCATCCCATCCTAAAAAACACATCCAGACTGTGCTGTGTTGAGGTTCTTGTTTTTACATTGTTAAACTTGACTAAATAATTTTTGTTTAAATGCATATTTTCCATCATATCTTTTTGTCTCTGTGCGCACAAGATGCAAATGTAATCCGTGCAAAGTCAGCATCTTTCATAAACCTTTATTTATAGCCAGGCTGTCTATAAATAAAAGACTGTCAAGGGCGTTCAAAGTGAGGTAAACTAAGTGGACTGCCAGTGATAATGTGGCACTGTCAGCGTTTAGCTTACCACAGACTGTAGCTCTTTCTTATTTTTAACCTAATTTATTAGATTTTTTTTAAATACAACCAAACTTTTAACAGTGCCCTGTCAGTGGATTGGTTCTGGGTCTGGACCGACGCCCTGAGCTCGGATATTGGGCTCAATTTTGGGAGAGAAAAAAGCTGAATCAGTGCATGGATAATTCAAACATTTGTTTTTTTTTTTATAAAGATTTCACTTCAGTTTCTACAAGCAAGAAATCACAAACATCTCAAATGTTTGCAAGTGTCCTGCTTTGACATGCATGGCTATTAGTTCAATACAACAGCTTTTCCTACTCACAGAACTGTAAACATCTTAGCAATGGGGTGCTTTGAGGGAAGTGAGGATAAGAGATCCTAAAAAAGTGACACTGGCTAGCCGGACCACAGCAGATTAATCAACAGATTTGTTCTAGAAAGTGGCCACCACAGCAGCCATAAGCCTGCCAGAAGACCAGCAGGGGACCTGCCACCAGCTCCAAAGTCTTCATTCAGAACAGACTGCGTGTACCATACAAACACTGACCGCTGCCTCGTTCTCTGTAGTCGGGTGAAGCAACTTCCTCTTTTATCATCTGCAATTTCATAACATGGCATCTCAATTAAGTCTTGTTCACTCCAAACTTCTGTAAGGAAACTATCTTTAAAAAAAAAGTCATGTGAGGATTAAGACAGCTATAATCTGCCTCTCTAAGACGCGCTTTGCTACAGTCACTTTTTATGTGCTTTTCTTTCAAAACATTCAGACGTTTAGAAACAGTAATTCCTAATCTGGAGGACACAGAGGAGCACAACAAAAGAACATCCTGACTTTTCTATTCAGCGTGAAAACAGAAGGAGGACACTGCGTTACATAAAATTACAAATGCATTGAAATTTAATTCTGTTCTCATGCAAATGCAGAAGATGTGAAATGTCACCTGGTGGGAGACTAATCGCACAAAAATTGTGATTCCAAAATCACAAAGGAAGTGAAAAGCCTGTATTAAACTGATACAGATGGCAACATTCACAGAAGAGCTATCACCATCGGTTATATCAGAACTTCACTGATTATTTTGGGGTGTAATTGAGTAATCAGACTTTTTGAAATGGAAAAATCATATTTATACAGACTTAACTGAACAATAATAAATCAAATGTTCAAAAATACCTCACCAGAAAGAAATAATACTTTACTTAAACCCTGCTACATCACTCTGGCATGACCATACTATAAACATGTTACAGTAAATGACATCTGATGTCATAAGCTGTCGTGACAGATTATGTCCAGTATTATGTCCTGTCACGATAGCTTATGTCACATCTTCAATTAAAGTCATGACAAAGCGTTACTTCAAGAACCATGAACAGGAAAAAAAACAAATACGCATTATCATGATGAAGATTGCTAGAAGGCAAACTATAACTAGTTTTTTTCGCCTGCCCTAATTTAAATAAGTCTTCTTTCTCTCAGATGCTGTACAGTTGCCATGATTTGTCAAAGCCCTCTGGTAACACTCCCTTACCAGGTCCCACGGGTGGTGGTGGTGCCATCTTCTCCAGGATCACATACTCACTGGGGTTGAGGAAGGGCAACTGTTCCATCATGGACTGTTTGGGGATGAGGTAGAGCACCTCAGCTATGTTTCCGTCCTCGATAATGGACATACGCCGCACAGAGCTCTTGTGTCTTGCCCGGTCCTGGATGATGGAGTCGTCACTGCGGCCGGAGCCACACAGCTTTCCCAGGCTGTTAAGGTTGGGCAGGTTGGGCATGATGAAGCTTTCTACCTAGTGCTGCAGATATTCAGAATAGATAAAGAAGACTCTATATAGAACTCGCCCAGAAATGGTTCAATCGCCCAATGGTGGGACCATTAAATCTGAGGGCAGCAAAGCCACAGGTTGCAGATTAAAGCACTCTTGGGATGGGAAGGGCAGCTGCGTTTGTTGGTGAAGCAGCCCTGAGCCGCTGCTATGAGCTCCTTCCTGCTCGCCTTAAGCAGCTTAGGGCTGATGTATTTTTAGTGATTATCTTCCCAGGAGGGGAAAACAGAGCACCTGGGCCAGTAAGAGTTACGACTGATGACCGGGCATACAGCAGACTGTGCTCACTCGGCAGAGTTATGAAAAATGAGACATAGACAAAGCCCGGGCTCCCATAATTGGGAGATCTTTAAGAAGATTACAAAGTTCATCTTTCTGTGTATTATTGTTTTGTATTACAATGTAAATCAGTCATTTCATTAGACGTCAGATGAAGCTAAAGCCATTCCCATCTGGACAGGTAAATGTAAGTCCCAACAAGCACTGTGTCCACCCCGGGGTTTGTCCAGGATTTGCAAAAGCCTGAGAAAGAACCATTATCTAAGCATTTCTGAGACCTGTGCTTAACATGCAATACTGGGAAAAGCCAAGTTTGCATTAGCGAAGCAAAAAATAAAAATGGCAAAAGATACATATACATGCATGCACACACACACACACACACACAGTATGTGCCATAATATTTGAACCATAATATTTGAACCACTGGCCAAACAGCTATTGTGTTGGGTTCCACAAGGCATCTGAACATGTGCCAAGACATCTGGTAACAAGACATTGGAAGCAGATCCTATAAGTGCAAAATTGTGAGGTAAGACCTACAAGAAACTAACCTGTCCAGTACATCCCACTGATACAGCACCAGACTGAGATCTGGGGAATTTGAAGGCTTTCAAAATATTCAGTTGGTGCCATCTCTACCCCAGGTAAGCCATGCTAACACACACGGTCATTGACATGACGTGAAATACCAGGCCCCCTTCTTCCATTGCTCCATAGTCTATGTCTTGCAGGTGGACAGGGTGAGCACAGGCTCTCTGACTGGAAGTACACAACCCCTTAAGCAGCAAACTGCGACACACTATGTGACTTGACACCTTTCTATCATAGCCAGCATGACCTTTTTCATCAATTTGTGCTACAGATGTTCTCCTGTTTGACTGGACCAGGATGCCCCGTCTTCACTCCTCACTTGCATCAGTGAGCCTTGGGCACCTATGACCCTGTCATCGGTTCGCATTTTGTCCTTTTTTGGGTCCACTTTTGGCTAGTGATGGGAACCGAAACTCAGTTCCAAATAAGTACCGATTCAAAAATACCCGGTACCCACTCGGTTTGTTTTCATTTCAGTTCTGTAAATCGGTTCTTAACACTAGAATGGCGGTTAACTGGATAAAACGGCAGTTTCTCACAAGACGCTTCCTGATACAACGCTGCTTGCAGTATGTTCGGGCGTTTAGTCGGTATACATCCAAGCAAGCTGCAGCCCGCAGATACAGGAAGGGTCCAGTGGACTTTCCACCTAGAGCCTGTCGTACAGTGCCAGTTGCCATATCAGAATCAGAATCGTGTTTATTGGCCGAGTATGTGACATACAAGGAATTTGATTCCGGTCCATGGTTTCTCTCAAGCACAACAGTATAAAACAACAACAATATGTAAAGATACGTGTGTACATGTGCCTACACCTCACCCATATGTCTCCCACAGAACATGCTGCTGCTCCAATAGGTGCTGATTCTGATTCTGAGCCTGATGAAATTACGTCATTTGACGCTGTCAGCTGTTCTAGTGTTAGGTGTATTTTATTTTTATTCATTGTTTTTTTATTGTAGTTCGAAATTTGAAGATTATTGTGATCTTGTAATGTTAAAATACAACGTGTTTAATTTTTTGTGTCTTTTTACAGAGTTCTAAATGTTCAAAATGTTTTCTTTGAATAAATAAAAATCCATAAGCAACACACTAGCCTAGTTTTTATACACAGCATAAAAGTAAAAAACAATATATCCAGTGTTATCTTCATTTTACATGTCAAAAAGGATTTGCGGCTCCCAGTGTTTTCTCTTTTGTGGAAACTGGGTTCAAATGGCTCTTTGAGTGTTAAACGTTGCCGACCCCTGCTCTAGTGCGTCACATGACTAGCGTGCATGACAGAAAGACGCACGTTTGGTTACTGATTTTATCTTGATTTAATATAATGAAGAATTGTTTGATCTGTACCAGGTATTTGAGGTATTTAATCAAACTACAATGTAATACTGCAGAGGTCTCCAACCACTGGGCCATGGACCAGTATCGGTCAATGGGTCATTTGGCAAAGAATAAAAAATATTTTATTGATTATCAGAGTCTTTTATTTTTGTCTTGGTCGTGTGATACAATTTATCCCACAAGCTAGTAAAAATGAGTAAAAAACCAACGTCTTTCACACAGCAAGTTCCCCACTACTTAATACATGTCAGTAAAACTCAGATATGCACAAAACATTTGCAAAGCATAACATTTTATTTTAAGTCATGGTGTTATAAATCTTTTACTATTTAAAGAAGAAATAGCCACTAATCTTTCTGTGTGTGTTTGAGATAAAGTCAGTGCAGCAGGACTGAGTGTGTAAATGTGGTGTGCCATCATTTCCTGAACAGCCCTAGACTCTTCATACCATTCCCATTACAGTAAGTGAGACCACACACCATACAGAGGCGTCTGCATACTTTTATGACTTGATCAAACAAACAGAGGTTGCTTTTTTTAAGACGATTCCACATTTGAGATTTACAGAACATTAACACACTCAGAGTCGTTACAGAGAACCTCACATCTGCTTCACTGCCCAGAGCTTCTCTTCACAATGTGGGAATCATTATTCAGTGATTCACTGATGCACATTACAGTCTAGTCTAATATCCTGCAATGCTGTATTTCAGAAACTGATTAATGTGGTGCAAAACGTAAAATGTGTGAATGACAGCCATGTTTCGTGATTGGGGAGGTCAAATTCTTGCCGTTCCTCCCAGCATACTGAAAGTTCAGGAGCTGTGTATTTTGAGAAGCTCCTCTGGTGGATTTCAGTATGAAATATTCCACTATATATTTGTATCTTGCCATGAATTATTACAAAAAAATCCCAGTAGAAATAAACCTTCATTGATTTAAAACTTATTTGTAAAAGAAACCAATGACTGGTTGTTAATTCCACCAATACATGTTTGTAATACATAGCTATTTTAAATTCAAATCTACAGCCATTACCAAAAGATTCAAAATGACAAGAATTACCAAGCTCTAGTTGATTAGAGTCTGAATGATAAATATGGTCTCTGCAGGTCATAACAAAACTATTCCATGAGGGTACAAAGAGATAAAAAATATAAATACATTAATAAATAAAAATAAATCTCACTGAATTTTTTGGAATTTCAACTTCTATGTATATGAAGTAAAATTAAATGTTTTATATTAATATAATGGCTAATGACAACCCTACTTTTCTGATCTTGCCTTTTCTAATCTAGCTGTAACTCTGCAATGTGGTTGTTATTATTTTATGTCAGCAACTAGAGTAAATTAGAACCAATAGCATATTTCTATGATTACTAATGATAAAAAGTGCTTTAAAGAGTAACACCTGTATGTGAAGAGCGCACGTGGAGGCCTAAAGGGGAAGAGCCAGGATTAGTGACTCATGGAAGACCTGTAATTTGTGTTGGGAAAGTGCACTGAAGCATGTAGTCAGGATGCGGCTTTTTTCATGATCAAAGCCCACATGATATTTTGTCTCAGATTATTTAATTGGGCTATTCAAAGAGCTTGTCCATGCATCCACCCCAGAATGAGCCTCAGAGTGGGGCAGCATCCATGCAGGTCCTTTCCTTGCTTTCATAAACTAATCGGATTACGGCGTTTGTTACAAGTGAAGTTTAAATGAAACATTACCCTAAGTCCTTATGGAAATGTCAATGTGCGGATGACTGAAGCCGTTCCAACATAGATTAGCTGAATATAATGCATCAGGTTCGTATTACAGAACATCAGAAAAGTTCATTGCTATTTTCATGTTGCTGTGCTTAGCAATATCATTTGTGGCAGCGAAATCATGCATAGCTTTTAGCCAAGTTTTCCAACCAACAGCCCATAAAAACAGCAGCACGAAAAGCTTTAATACTGTTCCACACACACACAAACACACACACACACACACATTAAGCCTAATCCTTGAAAATTAAATAATATGCAGAAAATTTTCATATCAGCACCAAACCAATCATGACTTACAAGAATATTTGAACACTGACATTAGACTGTTGCTGATTTAATGGGTCAGATGCTTTTCAGAGACTCTCTTTAATGGGTTCTTTAATGCATTCTAAGGGTCTACCAGTAGTCCACACAACATTAGTATTTATGAAATATGTACTGAACAGGCATTTATGTTTTTCGGATGCCATATTCTGCATGTAGGGCTTTAGAAATGAAAGCTGGCTTGAGATTTTGCTCATTTCTTCCATGTTCACAGAAACATTTTTAAAAGGCAGGAAACCAAAGACAGTATTTTTTCTGATAGATCAATTTATTGCAAGGTAATATGAAACCAAAGGTTTATCCAGGTTTTAAGTATTCAGTGCTTTTCTTTTTGAGAACGCTGGAAAATTCTTAAATGAGACACATGTTGACTGTTCAGTAAGACTGAGCCCCATTTTAGCCCCCTTAACTGCTTTTATGTATCTGGGACCAAAAAAGTATAAATGGGTTGCTCAGCTGGGAAATCCACATCTTTCTCATTAGTGAATAGATTACTTTACAGAATGCAAAGCTGAGGGGTCATTGCCCTTCCCCAGAGGGGGGATTTAACTTCAGAGACTCTCCTACACTACTGTGATTTCATTCGATAAAAAAGTGGGTTCAAATGTGACTATTAGATTCCAGCTTTTTTGATGCCTAACTTAAAAGCATGAATTAAAAGCATGAAGACAGTAATTTCAGTTATTTTCATTAATTTTCATTAAGTGATTTATTGGTTTAATTATGTTTACAGAGTAATCATCTAAATTAATTTGAAAATATGAAAATATTAATTTGGGGTTTGAGTTGTTATTTATTATTGCATTTGCATGTTGCTTTCAGCTCAGACATTGCAAACTTCTTCAGCCCCCTGATTCCCTTGCCCCTCATATATACTCCACTACTCTCTGCAATGACTTTATGAACTTTTTCACC
>JBBPCY010000109.1:36225147-36252241 GCA_037974405.1 Brachyalestes nurse | reverse complement strand
ACAGAAGGAAGTGCGCAGTGCGCACTACGCACTACACTTCAGTGCACTGAGGTAAGTGCGCGATTTCGGACACACCCCCAGTGTAGCTAACATAGCTAACACCAGCTATTCCCAGCTGCCAACCACTATTCTTTTGTGTCTGTGTTTATTTATTATAGTAAGGTGCTTCATTACTCTCCGCAAATGTTTTCCAGTTGGAGATGAAAATAAATGGCTGACTAGTGTGTGCTATTGGGATTTAGCAAATTAAATGTTAACTTCAGCTAACTTTGCTGCTCTCAGTTACACACGGTGACTAACATTAATTAACTTCAGTTATGTCAAATTAGAAGTAAGCAGATTTTTTCTAAGCATTAATCTAAGTGCCTGTACATATAAGGAAAGCAGCACAAAAGCTTGCCTTACGTGTGTCATAGCCTTTAACATCCTGTTGAACTTGAGGTTTAGTCTATTAACAGGTCACTGGTGTTGCATAAACTCTCTTTCTTCCTTTCAATTTCGGCCGAGGCCTGCACACTTGCAGAACTGAAGAGAAATCACCCTAATGTTAACTCCCTGTGGGATACTTTTGGGTCTAAACTAAAGCTGCGTTGTTGCATCATGCATATGAGAGTGCATAGCAACACACGTTTCCATTTATTTTTATTTTTATGGCTTTTTTTTATTATTAAGTTCAACTAGCTGAACAGTTTCAAAAAGGGGTGGAGACATGCCTCCTGATGTCCCCTATCATAAGTGATGGCTCCTAAATGATGCTAAATTATGGCACTAGTCTGCTAGCAGGGATGAGCCCTTTAGCTTCTGTTGTTTTGTGGTATTGAGTGGGGTGATGTGTTTTCAGCTGCAGTATAGAAATCCTTACTGCTGTTCAGCATGAACGCTGATTACAAATCTTTTGTCTAATGTCCCTTGCAAGTGCTGTGAAAGGGTTCCACTTGATTGATTTTTGTTTGCAAAGGAGAGTGAAGAAAACAAGTGTTGTTTTAATCAGTGTTTCATTTCCACCATCATTTAAAATAAGGGTTTGACGTTATTGTAGACCCGTTTGCTCTGTTGGGGTCCTTTTTCCCATTTCAGCTGAACTGGAAATGCTGCTTTCGACCATTTTCGATTGAAATGTTTCAGTGTATCCATACCTTTCACAGTACTCAGCCAATTTCAAACAATATACAACCCTTCAATAGCACAATATTTACCATATGCAGTAATAGAATACAGAGTTTGCAGTTGTTTGTGAACCGTCACATGCAGAAGCACATGTGAATATCAATGTTATTATTTACATGGAATGGAGTCTGGCCGCTGTAGTAGAACTTGCCAAAGTATCTTAATTTTGAGGCCGTCCTAGCTGGAGTACATGCTGGGGTCATGACCGCACAGTCTGCTGTCTTGACCTTTTTCCAGAGACTGTCAACACTCAGCACAAAGGTTTGTTGTGTTCTAGCACTGGACATACTTTAGAATACCAGCCTTTGTGTACCTCCAGGCCAAAGTGCCAGGAGCTTGCCTTGGAGCTGGGCTAAGCAATGCTCAGCCAGAGATGGGCCCCCAAGTTGCTCAGCTAGATATAGGGCTTGCCTGGTGACTATATCTGCAATGAAAGTGCCTTATAAAACATTCATGAAGACATAGTGAATAATTGAACTACCGACTCACCTAAAGTTCTTCTCACTATTCCCACTCTCATGACCACTGTCTGCCTACCCGCCTTCCAAGAAAGTAAGTTTCTTTGAGTGCTCCTTCCCGACGCAGCCAGAATGATGTGTCCTCCCATTTGCGCAGGCATGAGGAAGCGGCAAGCCTTGATTATGGTCTTTCACTGCTCTTAAAATCTCTCTTTGTCTGATTATAGGCATCATGAATATAGAGCATAGAGATAGCACGGCTGCTTGTTAATTTGTTGCACTTTGCACCAGGGCATCAAGGCCAGCTTGTTTTTACATTTATATGAGCTTAGAAATTGTAATATGTTTATCTTTTGTTGTAATTTTTTGTGTATTTAAAACTAAATCTAAGCAGGTGGGTGGCTGTAAACATAAAGATGACAATGTATCTGGACGGCAGATTCATAGATTTTGCCAAGCAGGAGATTATGTACACCTAGCATTTTCAAAATGTTCCTATTAAAATAAATGAGCATGTTTTCTTTTAGTTTGGACTCAAAGAACAGATGGCTGAGGTATTGTTGCAGTCTCAAGGGAAACCCCACTCATCAGTTTTAAAAGTCTAAAAATTCTGATGCTTTTTTATATTGGCTGATGTATTTTTGCATTTGTTTTAAATTATAATTTTATACCCTAGTTGTTTTTTTTTGACAGTACTCTTCTGATTTGATTGTAGCTTGTCAAGTGTGAACGGTCAAACATTCATTTCTCAGATTTGTGCTTTAAGACATATTTTGACTGATTGAACTCTGAAAATGAACAGAACGTCATAGTGTAACTCTGTTCATCTATTTTAGATAATAGGGTCTATTTTCACAAACTGCAATAGGAGTAGAAGTGCTGTTACAAAACAACTGTCATAAATCAGAGGAATCTTATCCAATACCTGTAGCAGTGAGGTTTTGTTCATTTTTATAGTTAATGATAAGTCATTTTGTGTCAGTTTTCATTAATTCGTGAATCACCAATATCCGATGACCTTAGCCGGCAACCGCCATATCAGCAGAGCTGTACTTCTTCATGATCCTATGTCTTCCTTCCTTACTAAGTACACTATCTGATTTCCCTGTATTGTTAAGGCCTCGTTCATACTGACGTCTGAATCTGGGATAAATGAACGCGCTGTGAATGCCATGGGCATTTTTGTTGCATTTTGTATCTGCACTGGCGTTCATTTGACGCTGTTTAACGCCAGCCTGCAGCCCAGTGTGTAGTTTCGTGTATTCACCTGTGGGGGCAGTAATTCTTCAGTCCAGATTGTTTACAATATAGAACACTGGAGTCATGGGACATATTTGATCCTCCAGAACGTCGACCTAATGGCATGTAAATGCAGTACCGGCATTTTTGTTTGTGTTCGTCAGGATTTTGGCAAAAATTGACACCAAGAAAATTTTGCATGCAACGTTTTTTGACGTCACTTGAATGCGCAGCTGACAAAACGTTGGCGCTCGGTCCGCGCTCACCTGGAACCACGAACACCAGAAAAACGCCTGATTCAGATGTCCGTGTGAACAAGGCCTAAAAAGTTTATAAGGAATAAAATTCTCTCTTGCTTTGATGGTATTTCATAAATTGGACCTGTTGTATTCACAACACAAGTCTCTGTCCTTTCAAAATACTGATGAAGGCTAATCAATGAATCTTGTCTTTGCTGATGCACATAGTTTTTATTTTTATCTACACACAAGCTGAGGCTTGATTTCCACCGAACTATGTATTTGTTAGCATTCTTTCAATTTTCCCAAAACCACCAAGGAATAGAAACAGTTCAAATAAAGATTAAATCAAGATTGAGATCTGTGAGATCCTCCAGAATCCATGGTTCAAAAAGGAGCAGTCTGCCATCTTGCCAGTCCAACAGACAAGAAGAAAGCAGTCCAACTGAGAATAATCAGCACGGAACGTTTTTCCAGGTGCTAAGAACTGAGACAGTTTACACTACTTTCAACTCATCCTGAGCATGGGGGGTGCGTCAGAAATTTGCACCATTGTGTTCTAGACTATACAGCCCCACATCTCACGGGGTCCTGAACAGCAGTATTTAAATGCTTCAGAAAAGTTTAATCACTGTCAGGTCAGCAAAAGGTGTGTGTGTGTTTCGCAGTTTATGTAATTCTGAATAGTTTTTTTTCAAAAAAGACCATTTTATGTAATGCCTTCATTCTTTTGCATTTGTTAAAGGTTGTTTTTTTTTGCTGCTGTTAAAACCCAATATGCTTCATAGTGTATTATGCTCAGGCACTTGTTGAATAATATGGAGTTATCAATATTTCATGATTCACTCAACTGAGCTGTGAAAGTGGTCAAGCTCTCAGGCTCTCAGACACTAATTTATAATCAAGACGGAGAGTAAGATGCGAGTCTGCCCCCAAACACTTCAAGGTGTCTTTTACAAGTTACAGCACAACAGTTTAGAAGGCGTGAACAAGAGGTCTTAGCAATGTCACTTAGATTGATTTCCTTTTAGAATTTGCCTGGAGGAGTCTGTGGCAGTCTGAGCGGCATTAAATGCATTCGGTTAAGAGTGTGTCTCCAGAATATTGAGGTCATTGTTCATCAAGATTCGCCCTCTTAAGCTGACATCAACAAACAATAGGCCCTCTCTGGACAAACAATGCAGCCTGCTTACTTTGGGCAGTGCAGCCCATGGCACAGACAAGTTGAGTGTTCCATGGTGATGCAACACAGAACCAAGCTCTGTCACTCCACAGGCCGCATGTCTCTCACTGGTGCAGCATAGGGGGGACGTAAGCGGATTGGCTGCATCTTCTCTTCTGTCCATGCTGTTCTCTCACAAACATGAGTCCATCTGGTCATGAATAACCATGGAAACTAGCACTTCTATTGCAAAAACACTTAATACTAAAGGTTTCTAACTGGTTCTTGGTTTGGACATATGTTTATAAAAAGGAACTGGAACGGTTTCCTTATGTGGAGTTTTCTAGTACTAAAATATTCTTCACATTTGCACATCCCTTTTATGAAAGTGGTACTTTGAGGATTCACCTTCTAAAATGGAGGAGTGGTTCAGTTAGACTTATGTATGACCACGAAGTTTGGTTTCTCTTTCAGGTTGACTGAGCCATCAGGGTACCTAACAGATGGTCCCATAAACTACAAATACAAAACCAAGTGCACCTGGCTGATTGAGGGCTAGTAAGTGTCCTTCTTTATCCTGTTTTCACCTGGTACTTACTGACTATGCTGTCCAGCTTCTGTCCACCAACTATTTAGAGATGCTGTAGTGTTCACAAGCTGTTATTGTCCAAGCTGTGTTGTCAGAAAAGGCGTGGTGGACCTCAGTCTGAGTCACACAGTCTCTGGACTTGGCAGAAACATGCCTGTTGTAATACATTCTAGAACAGATTAGTCAATAAGAAGGAAAATTGAAATGTCATTGCTTTTGTATTGCAGCCCAAACGCAGTGCTAAGGTTGCGGTTTAACCATTTTGCGACCGAATGTAGCTGGGACCACATGTATGTCTATGATGGAGACTCCATCTACGCTCCTTTAGTAGCTGTGTTCAGGTGAGTCGTTTGCCTAGTGCTGTCTCTGTACAGCTATTCTATATGTTAAGATAATGAATGTTAATTGATTCTTAACTTAGACTGTGATAAATTACTACATTGCTGCTGTGCTTGAAAGATTATGTCTGACTAATATATATGGAACTGGCCTACAGTGGTCTCATTGTCCCAGAGGTCCCAGGAAATGAAACAGTACCTGAAGTAGAGACCAACTCCGGCTATGCACTCCTGCACTTTTTCAGTGATGCAGCCTACAACCTGACTGGATTTGAGATTTTTTACTCGTGAGTACTGTTCCCTGCTGAACAACCAGGTTAATGGTGCTCTGCTGTGAGCTCAGTGCTGTAGAAAGCTTTTTCTGAAAGTAACCAATGCAGTGTGTAATCCTACAAGGGTCTTAGTCTCATCCTCTCCCTGCAAATTCAATCGACTTTTTTCACAGGCTTTAACACATTCATTTCTCCCTCTTTATTTTAATCTGAATTAGCAATTTGAATCTTTTTGCTGTTCAAATGTCCCATTCTTTCAACAAATACAATCGGAATGTCTTGATGCAGTTTAACATAAAGTGTGATCTGTACCATGATTGTTTAGCTGATATAGTGGTTTAGTTTGTCACATTTTAGTGTGTATCAGTTACTCTGTAGAGCGTTATCTTGTGCAACATCTTGTGCGTCATCCTTTTTTTCCCCTCTCATTTTAGATATGTTCCTTAACATGAGACCCAGTATCACATGCTTGTTAAAAACTGCAAAAACAAAACATTGACGAGATAATACAATTTTTATTTCCTTTTTAATCCCACATGCCTTTTTCAAATACTTGATTATATAATCCTGTTTCTGTGTCCTCTTTTTTCTGTATCTCTTCCAAAAGGATAAATTCATGCCCAAATAACTGCTCAGGCCATGGAAAGTGCACCACCTCCAACTCCATAGCAAGCCGCGTGTACTGTGAGTGTGATAAATATTGGAAAGGTGAAGCCTGCGACATCCCTTACTGCAGAAACAACTGTGGCAGCCCGGATCATGGCTACTGCGATCTCACTGGAGAAAAGTTGTGTGTGTGCAATGACAGCTGGCAAGGTACTGCAGTCTAAATTTTTCCTCTCCTTTTCTTAAACATTGTCTTTGACAGTAAGAACACAGAGAGGCTTTGCTTCTCCCAGGTATCAGTGGGATAGTGAATACTTGTTCTGTGTTCTGTCTCCCCCTACTGGTAATGCAGCAGCAGTGCATATTCTTCCAACCACTGCAACACTGCAGCATCCTTCTCTGCCCCTTGGGCTCATCACACTGTCTCATGATGATGTGGGAGCGGCCCAGTTAATTTTGTAAAGCTCTGATATTAGTCAGTCCTCCAATGATCAGTGTCAAGGGAGCTTCTCAGTTTATCCATTCTATGCACCTTGGGGGATCTAGAGTTACATAGATTATAAAACATTTTTTATTCTTTCATTGCATCTAGTGACAATTGATTAATTGTTTTTGTCTGTATGGGTTCGTGATGCCAGGTAATTAGCCTCTTCTTGTGCTCTGTCTGACCACCTGTCTCTTTCTTATAGGCCCAGATTGTTCTCTCACAGTGCCCTCTACTGAGTCATATTGGGTCATGCCCACAGTGAAGCCTTTCGGGACATCACTAGGCAGAGCATCCCATAAGGCAGTGGTTCAGGAGAAGGTTATGTGGGTGGTTGGTGGCTACACATTTAACTATAGCAACTTCCAGATGATTCTAAAGTGAGTATGATGAATAGTGGTGTATGAAAATGTGTAAATCCGTTTCTAAATGTTTGCATGAATATGACTGAAAATGACAAGTTCTTAAAGTGGATTAGCCAATTAACCAAATGAAGCATATATATTATACTTGGACATTAATTTATAGAGGAAAAAGATTTAATATTGCATATAAAGGAGTGACAAAAGTATATGTACCTTTGGTTTTCAGTATCTGGTGTGATCCCCTTGAACAGCAAATGTTACTGCAACCGTTGATCAGTCCTGCACATTGACTTAGAGGGCTTTTAGCTGATTCAGGGTCTGCTCACTCCAAGCCCTTCCTCAGCATTTGCATCGAGTAGATTCTGGTGAAATTATGAATTTGTTGTTACATCAATAATGGCAAACCATTCTGACCCAGATACAGGAAAAACAGGCCAAAGTTGTCATACTACCACCACCATGTTTCATAGATAGAGAAAGGCTGGTATGCAGAGTGTTTCATTTCTTCAGACATAACTCCTCTCGGTTAAACCAGACAATTAAATTTTAATCTCATTCGTTCACAAAACATATTTCTAGTAGCCTTCTGGCCTGTCCATGTGATCTTTAGCAAACTGTATAGGGGCGGCAATGTTTTGGAGAATAGTGGCTTCCTCCTCGCATCCCTGCCATGCACACCATTATTGTTTAGTGAACTGATGATGGACTCATTAGCTAATGTGAGAGAGGCCTTTAGTAGCTTAGAAGTTACCCTGGGTTTCTCTGACCTCACAGACCATTAAACCCCTTGATCTTGGAGTAATCCTTGTTGGTCAACATTACCAGATTTTGTAACCTTTTTTCAGCCTGATGAGATTTCTTTTTTTCTGAGGTCCTCATCTCTGTTAGCACCATATTACGTTATGTCTTGAAATAAATCAGGGTGCCAATCAACACTGGATCACTTTCCCCAATAAATAAATAAAATTCCCCAATAAATAAAGTGTAGCGTTTTTGTCTCATTTGGTTTATTGCCTTGTTTTTATCTCAGTGTGTGAAAATGTTCATGTTTATGCAGAAATATAGAACAGTCTAAAGGATTCACATACGTTTAGACGCCACTTCATCTGAAACTGCTTTTCAGCAACAGTGTCCACAGTGGCATGCTCTGTTTTTCTTCTGAGTTGTTTAAAAATCTTTGTTTTTTCTTTTGTGCAGTTATAATCTGGATAGTGGCACTTGGAACACAGTAGCCACCAGTAGTGGGACTCTGTCAAGATATGGCCACTCCCTTGCAATCTATCAGGTAAGAGAACTCTTGAAACTTCTCTCTGTTGCCAGAGCTTGCCATAGCATGCCATAGCACTGACCAAGTGTGAGACTTTTTCAAACTACATTTTAGCCAAAGTTAAGGGACTTTTTAGCTCTCTTGCACAATGGGATGAGATACATTGCACATCTGTACATCTGTACTGTTCCATGGTTCATATAGATCCTTCATCTTGTGTTTTAAAAAGTTTTCATTGAATTTAAAGATGCTGAGGGAAAAAGCAGCTTTGATCAGCATTTAGACAATTTACACATTCATTACAGATTCTTTTCTGCACTTTCATTTGGTCTTCCTGCAGGATGACATCTACATGTTTGGAGGGAAGCTGGAGATGGGCTCTGGTAATGTAACAGATGAATTGTGGGTGTTTAACATACCCACCAAGACATGGTCTCAACGAAAACCCAGTACACCAGCTCATGGGCAGGTCTATGCCGTGGAGGGCCATTTTGCACACATAGCCGAGTTGGACACAGGCGATGTGGTGATGGTAGTCATCTTCGGCTACTCCTCCATCTACAGCTACATCAGCAATGTACAGGAGTACAACATCAGTGAGTGTGCGGCAGAGTGGGTGCTCACTAGCTAGGGTAAAAGCGGTGCCAATAATTAACATCATTAGTCAGAGAACCATATCCACGTAGGATTTTATGCTGGAGTTGACTGATGGTGTGTTCTGCACTCATAGGCTGGGATCAATGAACAGCTTCGGTTGTAGGTGGGATATTAGGCTGATTTATGAAAACAACGGTCGGGAGTTGCCATAAATCATTTACGCTGCGCTCCTGAGTTCAGTAGTGCGGTTACGGAAATTATCAGTTGGTGGCAGTGTTGCACCATGCTGTAAACTGCTTGTCTGCGTTTCGGTTCCTTAGAGATCTTTCTGGGGTTAAGGAGAAAATGCTATATGTTGTAGCAAAGTCACTTATAAAGCTTTTAATGAGAGTTCTTTTCCACTTAACAAGCCTCTAGACTTTACGGAGAGTGGGTATACCTAAGTGCCATTTGTCTGTATGATGTAAATAATATAAGCTACAAACTGGAAGAATGCCTGTGCAGGATGACACATTAGTACGAAGACTATCATTCCAATCTATTAAGTGCCAGTGATGTCCCTTATGGCTGTAAGTAAATGTCTGGATGATGTAAAAGGCTAGATATAATTTGAGGCAGTGTTATGATAGTATTATGACAGCATGTTATCAGTTAATTTCTGAGGCCAAACCTGTAGCTTTTGTTAACATCAAAATGTTAACATCAGAAAGAATACAAACACACTGATGTAATGTCTGTGTTTGTTTTAGCTGTGCAGTGCAAGCACACATTCATACTTACATTGCATTACGATTGCTACCTCATTTTATAATGTCATGGTTTTCCCACTCTGACCACAGGAACAAACACATGGCTGGTCCCTGAGACAAGAGGAGCCACCGTTCAGGGGGGTTATGGCCACAGCAGTGTGTATGATGTCGGCAGTAAGAGTGTGTATGTCCACGGAGGATACAAGTCCCTGCCTGCTAATAAGTATAGCCTTGTGGATGACCTGTACCGTTATGAGGTACACACTCGCACCTGGTGAGTGACCATAAATGCAAACACAAGTGTCACAGTTAAGATTCTTGTAATTATGGTTCATCACAACAAAAAGGTGTCACCAACACCTCTGCAGCCAACATCCAGAATTCTAAAAGGTTTAACATTCATGGCAGCATTACTCTTCCGCAAACAGTCGCCTTGTAGAAAAAAATATATTTTTTAGGAAAGAACAAAATGTTTGTTTAAATATTATTTAAATATTTACACCTAGAATCTCACTGGGATTGTAACACTTTTACAATCCAAGTTTTCTAGTGCATTGACCCAATGATTTGTGCATTTGGCATTTTTGTTGGTCTTTTTTCCGTACTTGGTTCATTGATAATTCAAAAGTCTCACAATTTTGTCTGTTTTTGATTTGACATTAAACCAAGATACCATTAAACACCTTGCATGTTTGGTAACCAGACAGATGAAATCAGACCACAGTAAGAGAGTAAAATTGGCCATTATGAATTTGATGCTAATGAAGACTTGGACCATAAGAGGGAAGTCCTGCAGCACTCATATAATAAACTGATTAAATATAGTAAATGTATCCCGCTGTTGCTGCTATCATCTGTGTTCGACAGTATTCTTCAATTTTGGCACCAAAGCAGCAAGAAGAAATAAATAATGTTCTCGGATTGGCTACTTTCAAACCTCGCGTCTCTGAGTACAGCTGACTGTGATGTCTGGGCCTCGTGCACCACACCCCCGTCCTCGTGCTGGTTGTTTATGTCTGGGGCGGCGCTGAACAGATTGCCTTGCTAACCGCTGCGTTCAAACATAAACAACCAGCACAAGGACGAGGGGGCGTGGTGCATGAGGTCCGGCCATCACAGTCATCTGTACAATCTGAGGCGGGAGGTTTGAAAATCTGCGATGGACTGAAACCGCAATTGCTGATCCACGTTAAAGCCGGGGGGTTACTGTACATTAGGTTTTTTTAAAGGTAGTTCGCTGATTGTGTACGTTTTACGAGTTGAGAAAGAAGTTTGTTTGTCTGTTGTGTTTCAGGACTATCCTCAGGGAGAGTGGTTACCCCCGGTATCTCCACACGGCTGTCCTCCTGGGAGGCACTTTGCTTGTCTTTGGAGGAAACACTCATAACGACACGTCACTTAGCAATGGAGCCAAGTGCTTCTCTGCTGACTTCTTGGCCTATGACATTGGTACGTAACTGGCTAGTTGTACATATGGATTTTCAGTTCTTCCTTAAGTTATTCAACTTGTTTTATCTGTTGAATAAATAATAGAGATTTCTGTTTTTGATTTTCAACAGCATGTGATGAGTGGAAGGTCCTACCCAAACCAAACTTGCACAGAGATGTAAATCGTTTTGGACATACTGCTGTCACTAGTAATGGGTTTGTATAGTGCTGACAGTGTTTGGGACACAAGCACACGCATTCCTACTTTTTCAGATAAAGCTGTATTTTCCTGGGCCAATGCCCCAGCATCAAAGTTTTGGGGTTTCCCTTGATCTTGGGGATTGTTGGACACACACAGTCTTAAAATGTGCAACTAAATGGTTTTTCTATGATATGAGTGTATGAGAAGTAGAGAAGCAAATTAAAGAATGGCTTGTGTTTGTGGTGAGCTGCCTAACAGTCTTGTTCAGAATTTGTGGTTTCCCAAACCCATTAAACCTCACCGTTAATGAGTTAATGAGAATTAGGTGTGATCGAGCAGATAAATCACCAAACTGTGCTAAATATTGGCCCTCCAGAAGTTACACTGAGTTAAACTAAAGCTAAAGATAAAATATGCCACACTAGTTACTTCTGCTACACACTTCTATGCACTCATGCTGTCTTTCTCTTTTTTCTTCCTAGGTCTATGTATGTGTTTGGTGGGTTTTCCAGTGTGCTGTTGAATGACGTGCTGATCTACAGGCCACCCAGCTGTGAGGCATTTTTGGGCCAGGAGCGGTGTGAGGCAGCAGGTCCGGGGGTGCGCTGTGTGTGGAGACGAGCCCGCTGCGTTCCTTGGGAACCGAGTTTCTCCAGCAACACCATACCCGCTGCCTTCTGCCCTGCTAAGCCCGGTAGGTGTTAGTGCCATTTCTGATGTGGTGCACATTCCTTTCCTAGCCCTCACCTGCATTTCACATAGTGATCTGTGCAGTGCTTGACAGACTGTGTGCTGCTCAGAGGTATGTCCTTGCCACACTGTTAATGAGGGGGAGTGAGCACAGCTCTCTGTCAATCTCAATCCAGTTTGATCTTGACCTGCCTGTCAAAACAGCCAGTCAGAGTCTCACAGTACTTTCAGCTAAGCACAAGTGCACAAACACAACGGGATACACTTGTCCTTTTCTTTGTCTTCTGCTTTGTAGGGACGGTGCTATGAACAGCTAATTGCTTGCTTTCAAATTCCAACTAGTGGAGGAGTCCCTACCAGTTCTCAGAAAAGGCCTTTAAAATCAGCAGAGGGAAAATGAGAAGTGTTTTTCTGTAGTGAAACAGGGACATGAAGAAAGTCCCTTAATTATTGAATAAAGGGCTGTCTGGAGAGGAGGAGAGGGGTGTAGGGGGCTGCTTTGATGCCTTGTGTGAGGCCAGTGGTTGGAAGGCTGCTGATTGGATGTAAATGGAGAGTGAAGGAGGGTGTTTCAAGAGCAGACTTTCTGTTTTACCTTATTTCAACTTCTGAAGTATGAAACGGTTCCTGTGGAAGTTTACTCACAGCTCTGAAGTTATTTGAGGATTTCCTTCCTAAGGCTAATTCACATTTAACAGCAGCGAGACTTGAGTCGTTTTTGAACCTGCGTTCTCACAGTTTACATTTTCTCTCTGTTCTTCTGGACTTGTCTTACTCCATCTGTTTCTTCTACAGCTGCGGTGGATGAGAGGTGTCATCGCTTTTCTGACTGCACCAGTTGTACCGCTAACACTAATGGCTGTCAGTGGTGCGATGACAAGAAATGCATCTCGGCCGCCAGCAACTGCACTGCTGTAGGTAGCTCTGTAGAGGGAGCCAAAGTCCACTCTTTTCTCTTATGACTTGCATGACAGTATGTTACTGCATACTGGTCAATCAATGCTGATATGTTTGTGACCTTAACCCTTCAAACCGTAGACTTGTTGTTCTGTTATTCACTTTGACACTTGAGTTATGAATTGAGGTGTTGCATTCCTGCAATTTAAGTGGTTAACTTTTATTTCTTCCCAGAGTGTGAAAAACTTCACAAAATGCTCCATCAGAAATGAGCAGATATGCAGCAAGCTGGCCAACTGCAAGAGCTGTTCGTTAAACCCCAACTGCCAGTGGGATCAACATCAGCATGAGTGCCATGCCCTCCCTGGTAAGGGTGCCCTCTCTATAAAATGTGTTAGCTTGAAATCATTTCATTGACCTTTATCTCTTTACAAGAAAATAGTGGTGGGAATCATTTTGTCCTAATATATTTGTGGACTGTGCTCAGTCTCCATAAAATAAACCATTTCTGTTTGTCCCAGTTAGTTCTGGTTAGGCCATATACATTCTTACCAGTCTTACCTACTTCTGGGTAAGAAGTAAAATGTCTGTAAGTAAATGTCACTCACTTACTTACTTACAGTGCCACCAGAAAGTATTCACCCCCCTTCACGTCTTCCACATTTTGTTACCTTACAGACTTATTCTTACCTTACCTTCTATGCGGACTAGTTGGCCAGTTCCTGGCACAGAAAAACATCCCCACGGCATGATGCTGCCACCACCATGTTTCACATGCAGATGATGAGCAGTGACTGTTTTTCTCCAGACATGATGCATGGAGTTCAGGGCAAAAAATTATATTTTGGTTTCATCCGACCAAACGAGTGTGCTTCTTCCAGTCTGTGAATCCTTAATCTGCTTCTTGGCAAACTCCAAACAGGCTGCCATGCGCCTTTTAGTGAGGATTGGATTCCGGGCTGGCCACTCTACCTTAAAGGCCAGATAGGTGGAGTGTGTTGGTTATGGAGCTCCGCCTTAGTGACCACTGGGTTTCTGCTCACCTCTCTGACCAAGGCCCTTCTTCCTCGATTACTCAGTTTGGTTGGGCGGCAAATCTAGGGAGGGTCCTGGTGGTTCCAAGCTTCTTCCCCTTCTGAATAATGGAGACCACAGTGCTTTTTGGGACCCTCAATGCTGCCAACATTTTTTTTGTATCCTCCCCAGATTTGTGCCTTGACACAATGCGGTGTTGGAGGTCTACAGACAATTCCCTGGACTTCATTGCTTAGTTTCTGCTCTGTTATGCATGGTCAACTATGAGACCTCAGATAGACTAGTGTGTGCCATTCCAAATCATGTTCAATCAACTGAATTTACCACAGGTGGATTCAAGTTGTAGAAGCACCTCAAGGATGATCGGTGGAAATCGGATGCACCTGAGCTCAATTTTGAGTGTCATAGCATAGGGTGTGAATGCTTATGTACCTTTTATGTTTACATTAAAGCAAAAGCCTGAAAACATGTTTTTACTTTGCTGTTATGGACCATTTTGTGTAGATTTGGTAAAATAAAACTATACTCTAATCTATTTTAGAATAAGGCTGTAATGTAACAATATGTGGAAGAAGTGAATGGGTGTGAATACTTTCTGGTGGCACTGTAATAGCACTGTTTTTTCCTTTGGATGTCAGTTTTGATATGAACAAATGATGCCACTATCTGATACATAATTCAGACTCCTCGGTCGCCTCATAGTTATTGTTGGTATGCTGTGTGTGATCTGATTTTGATGCTCATTGCAGTGTCTTTCTCTTTCACTCTCACTTGCATACACCTGCATGCTTTCACTTCTGCTCTTTCCATAGGGAAGTGGGTCGAGAGCTTGTTTTGCTCTTTTTATGAAAACTAGGTCTCTGCTGACTAACAACTTGTGGTTTTTCTGCTTTAGTAGGATAGTTGCGGCTGGTAGGCTCTGAGTGATGACTAGCTTTGTGTTCAGAGCTGCTTAGGTCTGCTCTCTGACTCTGATTTCCAGCAAAACCTCTTTAGTGGTGCTTGAGAGCCCAACTTCTGTCTAAAGAGGCAATTAGATTGAGGAAAGTTGAACTTGTTCCTCTCAGACTTCCTTTCTCACCTCTTGTGAACTGTAAATTAGCACTTTGGCCTTGTTTTGTATTTGGTTTCATTTGTCAGTTAGTTTGAATTGAGGATGATGTTCATCTTTTCATTATATAGAGCTTTGTTTTTGAATCTCAAGACAGCATAGTAATAGCAAATTGATGGTTTTAGCTACCTGAATTGATAAACTCCTGATGACTGCCTTTCTTTGACCCTCTACAGCCAACCTGTGTAGAGAAGGCTGGAGTCATGTGGGAGAGGCCTGTCTGCGCATTAACTCCAGCAGAGAGAGCTACGACAACGCACGGCATTACTGTAAGAACCAGGGCGGCATCATCGCCTCCCTCTCTACTGCCAAACAAGTGGACTTTATACTGGAGGAGCTGCAAAAGTACCAACAGCACGACAAGGTGTTTATTTGTGTGTGCGTGTGCGTGTGTGTGTGTGTGTGTGTGTGCGCTCATTGGGGAGGTTAGATTTATGACCTGAGTGGTGGACCTGAGCTGAAAAAATAAAACCACAGATTACAAGCACAGGCTTTACTGCATTAAATAGCGTCAAAACCTCAAAAAATGTTAGCTGACGTTAGCCAGCTAATTAAATACACTTATCATACAGTATTGATATAAATTTGACTTAACAGACCATGCAAGCTGGATAGCGAGCAAACACCTGCTATAGGTGATCAAGAAGAACTACCTGCTGAAATGAACGATTCCTTGCCTCAAAACATATGCCATGGGTCTAAACCCACTTAATTTATCTCAATTTTGTAGTAATTTACCCTGCTGTTGAGTCCCCTTCCTTCACGGCTCCCACATGTTTCAAGTGTTCTCTCATTACTGTGGTGCTCTTGTGCCACACAAGATCAGATTTACATTGATTGTAGCTAACACACTTCTGCACACACTGCTCCCATCAACGCTCCCGTTTATACAGGTGTCTCCTGTACCGTATTCTTCTTTCTCATGGTCATCCTGTTCTAATTTTTTCCCAGGAGTTTCCCACATGATTATCCCACAAATGAACCTTTTGTCAACTTCGTAGGCTAATTGGGTGAAAATGAATAATTTTGATGAAACCATGTTTCATATTTTTTTCTAGAAGCAACACAGTTTATCCCAACATGGAACCAACAAATTCATAATAAAATTCGTTGACAGCTATTGCATACTCTAATCTTTTAAATTTAATTGTTTCATTGTTGCACTAAAATCTCACTAGTTTACTCAGTATACCAAGTGCTTTTGGGGGCCTTTTTGCATTTTGATGCATGATATTATAATTTATTATGATAATCCAAAGTTGCTACAGTTGAATCACCACCTTTGAATTATTGCATTCTGATGCATCTTCACATCTCTAGTGTTTGTGTGCGTCAGAGGGAAGGTGAGAATGAATGAACTTGCACTCGTTGGATGCCCTCAGTCTGTCTCTGTTTGGACCATATGTACTGTCCATTGCGCTCTCTCTCTCTCTCTGAAGGCTCCTGACCCCGAGTGTGTTTATTTCTGCAGAAGTTGTCCCCCTGGGTAGGCCTGAGGAAGATTAACGTGTCCTATTGGGGCTGGGAGGACAACACTCCCTTCACAAACACCTCTCTGCAGTGGCTGCCAGGAGAGCCTAATGACTCAGGCTTCTGCGCTTACCTGGAGAAAGCGCAGGTCTCAGGCCTCAGGGCCAACCCCTGCAACGCCAACGCTGACGGACTTATCTGTGAAAAAGCAGTCGGTCAGTGTTTGTTTCTGTCCCTCATATTTATCTCTGATTCTTTTATTTTGACTTCTGTTTCCCTTCTTTGCACTTGCCACCATTGTTCTCTGCTTGCAGCCTTTAAAAAAGCTGATCATTTACATCATATGCTTGGAAAATTGTGACATAATATGACATTTTGTCACAATAGTAATTTGTTTTGTTATATTGACATGCTATAATTACTTTAGCCTTGTGGATCCAGTGTATGGAAATGATGATTACACAGATCATCTTAGATCTATTATAGATGTATGTTCAATGCATGTTATGAGGAATGTCCCACAAAATATTTGGACTTATTAAAGGTATGATATTGATAACTGTAATAGATGATCTTGATGTGGACGTCATTGTTTCTACAGAAAGTCGGAATGCTCGTCCATGTAAGACGCCCTGCTCACTGCATGCCACCTGTGAGAACTGTACCAGCCAGGCCACGGAGTGTATGTGGTGTGGCAGCACCAAGCGCTGTGTGGACTCCAATGCCTACGTCATCTCCTTTCCTTACGGCCAGTGCCTGGAGTGGCGGACTACAGACTGCGTGTGTGAGTGTTTCACATTTTTGGTCACATACGTCTCATGTGTGCTTCGTTTGTGTGTGTAAGATGGGTGGAATGCTGTGTTTGACTGTGCTGTGGTTTCATTTTTTTCCCTTTTTGCCGAAGATGTTAGTATGTATTTGAGCAATGCATGCTAGACAGAGAGAGTCAAAAAGAGAATAGAAAATGTAAGTACTTGTAAAAGTGAGGCTGCGATTTTCAGCTGGAGCTAGCGAGATTTCAATCTGTGGCTGCTGTCTGTGCAGGGTGTTTTGAGTGTTTGATGGTGTCTGAAGTGAGACTGACTATAAATGTATTAGAGAGAGAAGAGTGATGGCCTCAGCGCTATGCTGAAATGAGCAGTGCATCAGGAACTTTCCACAGGAGAGACGTCACGATCAGGAGTACAGGACAGACAATGATGGATACCACTCTGGAGCTCACACTGACCTTTGCCTTCACTGGGGAAGCTTGATTTTTAGTTACAGCTGGACTCGTTTCTTTGAAAGGGTCCCGGCGTCAACGCATATTTGCTGACATGTGTACTTACTAGAAGGACTCGATGCTGACAGCAAGTTTACGTGTCAGGATATTAACATCACAATGCAGTACAGTGATGAAACATCCCGAATGTACAATAGATTTTTTTGTAAAATTTGATTTATATTACATTTTGTTTGGAAATTTTGGCCAGAAGATGCCTTATCAGCAGACAGCATTATACTGGTTAGGTCGAGTGTTAATCCATTAGCTCATACACTTCCCAGATTTGTCCATTATTCTGCCTGATGTAACGAGTCATCACTGTAGGGAACACTTCCAGTACTTTATACCACTTCAGCCGACATTTGGCATTACCCATTGTGATACTTTCAGAGTTCAAGATTCTTTATTTGTCACATACTAAGTTGTACGAGTACAGCGTATAGTGTAATGTGCCCCTGTCTCGACCTGTAAGATTATGCAATAAAGTTATCAGTTTGGAAAAGCTAAACCAAGGTAAAAAAAATATACTGAAAAAGAATATTCCAAGTAAAAAAATATTTCCAACATTACAAACAGAAGCAAGAACTGTACAGTAAGCAGAATGTGCTGTGAAGTGGAGTGTGCTAGTTTGCTGGCTGATGAATTAAATAACAGGCACCAGGTAAAATGCAGTGAGGTAGAGAGTTCAGTTTGTCTTATGGTGTCCTGGTCAAGGAGTGTTTTGGCCTGAAGGTCAAATTAATCAAATGTTCCTCTTAAATATTGTGAATCCGGTGTCATAATTCAAGTAAAAGCTTGTGCTGATTGTCATTAATACCCTTACTCCCTCCAGCGTTTACTAACAGTTAGCATTACCAGGATGTTTGAGAAGAGGTCTCTATCTCAGACGAAAGCTCCTCTGTTGCTTCTCATTAGTGGAACCGGCTGGCTTCAGATCTGCTCATAATATGCAATTAGTGTTTCAATTTGTCTGCTTAAATGTTTAGATTTCCCTCTTGGCCATCTAAGATCAGGCTCTCGTGGCAGTCTCTGGTTACTTGAATAAAGAAATCCACAAGCATAGATGTATGTTTTTTTGTTTTTTGTTTTTTAATTGGAGAAATGTTCTCTGGGGATCGCTATGAAAGCAGGCCTTGGTATCCAAATACACCAAGGCCTATTTATTATTTCAATTGCAAATTACAGTACATTACTGAACGGATCTCCAGTCATCTCCATGTGTTGGCATTAATGGCTGTCCATTGGTCACTCGCAGTTGCAGAATAATTTAAATATTTAGATGTTAAGAAGTGCTGGAGGTCCTCCATAGCCTGGGGTCACTCGAGTTAAGCTCCCAGTGTCTCATATTTCTTATTCTCAGTGACAGAGGGAGAATTTCACAGCAGACACAATGACACTGGGATTGTGTGTGTGCATGACGGCCCCTCTATTCACTGATAGAACCGCTATTATGTTCACTCTGATGGAAATTGAATTAAAATCTCTCAGCCAGAAGTGGGTGGTGCAAGTCTGTAAATCTGTTTGACTGAGGGGAAACATTTTTTGTCACCAAGATGTATCTCTCCATCTTGCAGAGTGATGGTTATTTACCATTTCCACAGCTGCTCTCAGCTCAGGACTCTGTCACCGTCCCTTTTAATATTTGTTCCTGTGTATGACTTTTGTCCTGGAGCCCGCAAGGCACTTTGTCTTCGTCTTTGTCTTTGTCGGGGCACGGCTGGATGAGAGAGCCTGGATGGACAGCTCAGCAGAGTGTTTTTGTGACAGATTTACTGTATCTGATGAAAGGACATGCTGTGAGCACTTTTTACGTATAGTAATAGCACAGTGTAGCCTGAACTGTATCTTGTCTTTTGATGGTCGGCGCTTTGCCTACTGCAGTCAAAGATGGTACCTCGGTTATTGATTTCATTCAGTTAATTACAAACAGAGAAAAGTATTTACTCCCTTTCTTTACTTGAGTTTTTTATATAGTTTGGGCATCACAGCAATTGTTCTGCTTTTTAAAAAATTGTTTGTGCATATATTCACTTCAGATGTATACATACATGACTTCCTAATCATAAATATGAACAAAAACTATGTATTCATAAGAACAATGTTTTATTTTTTATATAAATAAAAATTGCTAGAGAAAAGTGTTTGGACACCGCAGATTAATGTTAGTATTAGACGTTAGTATTTTGTAGCAAAATCGGAGTAGGCTACATTAACCTTAAAAGTAAGAAATACTTAGTCCAATTTGGGCATATTCCTCTTGGCAAACTATCTTCAATTTCCAAGGTTATGATATTTCTAATGGGCTCACAATGTTTTCAGTGAGATTCCTGTCTCCTGTCATGATTGTTGTGCCTTCATACTTCACTTTGAGTGTGTTGTTCTTGGCATCCTGTCTTTCTGCAAACATACCAAGGTGATTTTTTTTAATGATATTTTAAATTTTTCAGAAGCATTTTATGTATGTATGTGTGTGCGTGCATATGCGCGCGCTCGCAGGTGTGTGTATATATTTACATAGTTCTATTTTTGCAGATCTGTTTATTTTTTGTTTCATGTTTCAGTTGAAAAGAGTTCACCTGTATGTATTTTTGAGTTGGGTACATTAAATAGCAATAACCAGTGCACTGGTCTTCTGAAATATGTAGCAACATAGTTGCATGGGTAAATTGTTTTGTGTCTGGTGACCCAACTAGTGTCATCGTTGATGGATGTGTGGTTCTGTATTAAATCTGCAAAAGTAGGAAAGTCAGAGAGATGAAAGAAAAGGATCTGACAAAGAACAACAAGGACAAAAAGCACAGCCACTTGTCCTCATGGCGCTGAAGGTTGTGTGAACAAGTGGTTGTGCTTTTTGTCCTTGTTGTTTGTCACACAGTTTGGTGTCCTCTCTCTCTCTCCTCTATCCTCTCTCTCTCTCTGTCTCTGTGTGTCTGTCTGTGTCTGTCTCTCTCTCTCCCCTCCCTCTATGTCTCTCCCTGCTGCCATATGAATCTGCTTTCGTCTGGACTTGCATGTGGTCATGATTTTAGATGAGGAAGCATCTGAAGAGGCTGCTGTTATGGGTGGAACTGTTTTAGATGTGCTCAGCAGGTGCAGCCTCTTTTGTACATGAAGTGAGTTTTGGTCTCCCCGTGTATATATATATATATATACATACAGTAATCCCTCGCTTTTCACGGGGGTTACGTTCCAAAAGCACCCGCGTATAGTGGAAAAATCGCATTGTTGTGTTTTGGTAAAAAAAAAAAAAAAGCCTAAAAATGCCAATTTTTATAGTCTAAACTCTAAATATGCCCCCAAACATGCTCCCAGATTTCATTTCAAACTCAGTTTAATGTATTACCGTTAAAGAAAATGTAATGGTAAACCCGTATTCGCCTCTTCAAGATAAACCCGTCTTTTAATTTAAATTGCCCGCCGAGATTGGCCACTCGGAAGGTTGAGTGACAAAAGTATTGGGACACCCGGTTTTCAGGGAGATTGAAACCTGATCTACTCGGGCTTAAAATACAAGTGAGGGCTCGTTGGGAAAGAGAGAGAGAGAGAGAGAAATTCAGCGCGTCAGAACGGCCATTCTGGATTTTCCCTGAACAGAGAGAGAGAGATTTAAATTCAGCACGGCTAGAACTAAATTGCATTAAAAAAATAAGCCAAAAAAAATTGCAAGAATATTTGCAGTTTCCGCGTTATTGTGGAGATTTCCGCGTATTGTGTAGTTTGGTTCTCAGAAATAAGCTGTGTGTGACTGAATCAGCAAGTGCTGATCCACATGAAACTCTTTTGTGCTCGTGCAATTGTCAGTTATGTTGTGTTAGTAGTCTAAAGTCGTTAGACTAGACACTAGACATTGTCACAGTGTAAGACTAGACACTGTGTTAGACCTGAAGAGATGGTGTGAAGCTAAATGCATAATGGTGTGTCCCATACATGTACCTTTTTAGACAATCCTTCAGATACATTATATAAGTATGTCTTTGTTTTATTTTATATTATACCTTTTACAACTTATTTTATTGTTGAGTGCCTTGTGACGTTTGCCTGCGAAAATTGCTTTGTATATATATTTTGCTTACTTTACCTGTTCCCAGTCACAAGTCTATGACTCATGAATCACAAGTCTATTAACAGCAGGTTGAAATCATTAACCAGAATTGGATAATATAGGTGGTACATTCTGGATTATTAAGGTCATCTCGCTTGACATTTATTACATTTTGTTATGTCTTTCTCACTTCATCCTTCTCTCTCTGTCTCTCCTGTTCTCTCTTTCTTGCTTCAGCTCAGAACTGCTCTGGTTTCCGGACGTGTGGTGAGTGTCTGGAGCAGCCGGACTGTGGCTGGTGTGGAGACCCCAGTAACACAGGCAGAGGACAATGTGTGGAGGGCTCGTACCGCGGCCCCATGAAGAACCAACCCAAGCACACCCAGGACATGGTTCTGGACACTGGCCTCTGTCCCAAGGAGAGAGGCTTTGAGTGGGCTTTCATCCAGTGCCCTGGTGAGAATAAATACATACATTTATGATGCTGTTAAACCATCGGTTAGTTTATTTTGTTCATAATCTCACTCACTGGGACCAAATGTGTAGTAATTAATAAGCAATGTTGAAGCTATGAAAGCTAAAATTCTTTTAGCAGCGCTGGTAATTCTTTCTTCTCTGTTGCAGCTTGTCAGTGTAACGGCCACAGCACGTGTGTGAACGGCAGTGTGTGTGAGCAGTGTCGCAACCTCACCACTGGCCCACACTGCGAGACCTGCATGGCTGGTTATCACGGAGATCCCACCAATGGAGGAAAGTGCCAAGGTCAGTGATTTGTAACACCTTTAGCCAATAGAGGGCATAGTGCCACTGTAGTTAAAAGTATTCAGCAGGAGCAAATTAATCTACTGATACATCCATGCCTCATTAATATACATGCCGATTGTTTCATGTTGAGATCTTGTATGCGACAGTGCAATTAAAAGTAGCTGGAAAGGGCTACGGGCTTATTTTCTCACACGCACGCTATTTACATGTTTTTGGAGATGGCTGTGCGTGTGTTGCTGCCTGAAGCTGGTGAAACAGAAGCATCACAAGGTGTCGTAAAAGTGATAGGAGTAGTGTAGTCTCTGGAACTATCCCTTTAAAGTACTGCTGTCTGGCTCTATAGTAAACCAGATCTGCTGCAAGAGCCTGTTCAGTGGAGAACCAATCAGCACTACCTTCATTGACTCCTGTTGCAGCTAGTTGTTTATTGTCACATTGCAATAAATTGTCACAGTTTACTAGATTGCTGACATTGTCAGTGTTTAACACTGTTCAACCAAGTGTTTCATTGCAAAGAGAGGGTTGTTGCATTCAGTGCAGTGCATTCTATGAAACATTGAATAAAAATTGTTTGAATGCATAGTGTTAGTGATAGTGTTTTTCCCAATTTATCAGTTGTCAGGGGGAAAAAAGTACATATTGCGACATACATGGTTAATGTTTCTTGAAGTATTGTGATATGAATTTTTTTGCAGTATTGCCGTATTCATAGTGTTGGCATGGTAGTTGACGATAGCGGAGGATATTATGATTATGTTGACTACAGCTATTCCCTCTTAAGCTAGTCGACTATATATTATAAAGTTTACACCAGCTACTAAATCTCCCAAGTTCTTTTTGTTCTTGTGAATGTTAATGTGCCTCAGTTGTGCAACACACTAGGCACTATAGAGCTAGATGAATGCAACATTGGGAAAAAAAACAGCAGTAAATAAGGCCTTTCTGATCTATACCTTAGTTCCCTTGTTTAATATTATGAAAAACCTACTTCCCAGAATCAGCTATATATGAATATTTGAAACTTTGAATATGCTAATTGATTTATATAGCCACTAGTAGGTGTTGCCAATTAATCAAGGACAGTGCTTGAGTTTGGTAATGTTTAGTTAAAAATACTTGTGTGGAAATACTGCAGTAAGACAAATTCAGCTGCAGACTGTTTAAGGCAGTGTAGCTGTAGCTTGTGACTCACAGTGTATGAAGGAAAAAAAAACATCTAACTGACATGCAAGCCAACCAACCAAAAACTGTTGCTCTTGCAAATTAGTGTGATGTAATGTCAGCTATAAAATGCACACTATATAGCTGTTATTAGCTCCAGACAATATTCTTAGATGGAATAGTTTTTCTTTATTTTATTATTTATTTAATTTTCCCCAGTTCGGTGACCGTATCCTGTGCTGACAGGCTCATTGATCAGTGGTATGCAAAGATGACAACTGCTTGCTAGTAGCAGTTAGCTTGATAAACAGTCACTGCCCATCATCTGAGCCTTAATCTAAACTACAGAAGTACAAGAAGAAAACTCTGCATATCCACCTCAAAATGCAGCTTTAACTCACTAACAAAGTACTTTTCACTCAAGTCTAGAATACTTTTTTTTATTAACTATTTTAACTATTTTCATTCTGCCCTCTTTGTTCAGCAGTAAAGATCTATGAAAAAAATTGAAAACAGTAGGATTGTAAGACCAGTAGAACAGGAGCATTAAGCTTAAGACAGATTCCTGGACAAGAGAGCAAATGTTGTATATGTAGTTTCATTATGTATACTAATAGCGTAGGGAAAAAAATGTGCATGTGAAAAAGCCCTGGTCCACTGTAATGGCAAGACTTGAGCCTGTGAAGGATACTCTCTTCACCTGTTGCAGTCTTATATGAATAAGCGTGGGCTGATTCAGCTACTATTTGAGAATTGTAGTATTATATAATACTACATAGTATTATATAATATTATATAGTATTCTATGATATTATAGTGTAATAGTATATTAATAATAAAAGAATTGTGGTATTGTAGTAATACAGTATTCTGTTATAGTCCACAAGAAAGTCAAGAAAGTCTAAACCTCAAGAAAGTTTAAACTGGCTTTTTGTTCAGATAAAAGAAGAAATGCCAAGGTTTTAGGATACAATTTGACATTCCTCATGACCTGTGGCTTTCCATCATTATAATGGTGAAGACTAGAGGATGCATTATGAAGCCCAGTGTCAAATACGTCATACTTCCAGCACTAGTCTCATTAGTAGGTTGTGCAACGAAAGTCACCGTTTGTCATCATTAATTTTTTTTTGGTTCAGAATATTCAGAGCATATTGAATCATAAACCCAGTTTTATAAATCAAAACAAATTGTGACCTGAGTGTATCGTTATGCAACTAGGGGTTAGACAAATACACAGGCAGCAATGGCTCTGCTCTTACGTGCCATCAGTGTCTAATGTTTTACGTAATATGTTAACATGCGTGCTAAGGGACTGAGAGAGAAAGAGGACAAGAGTGACAGGGATGTGTTTTCATCCCCAGTATCCCCTGACCTCTGAAGTGAAGGTTAGTGGTTTGTGAGTGGAGGATTGTTAATGCATTTGTGTTTTTGTTGTTATTTCCATCAGCGTATTCATATTGCCTGGGGATGGAGCAGCTTCCTTCACTCATCCTCTACTCACTTGTTTAGCTGCAGACATCCAGGCTCGAAGACCAACGATCGCTCATAACTGTATAATTTGCAATTTAGTTCATATAGCATATAGTTAGCAATATTACAAAGGCTACACTCTCACCACAGTAATGTAAATCTGTTTTTTTTTACCCTCTAATTGTTTGTATGTGTTGATCAGAATGAGCATGGTGAGATAGAAGTCCCTGCCACCCTAATTTAACATGCACATATAGTTGTCATCAAGTGGCAGCAGTGCTGCTGTAGTGACTGTCTTGAAGAGTAAGAGCTGTCAAAGCTTTTATTTATTTATTTTTGTCTTAATTATCCACTGACAAGCCGTTCGGAGCCAATCATCCTTGCAGTGCAGGCTTATGCTCTTGGTTCATGTTTTGATGTTTTTGTTGTTTGTGACACATGCGGGTGATACCTATGAAACCACTGATTTGTAAACAGTAGAACAACTGAAACAACTATTCAACATTTATCAGTCATACAAAATGAATATATTTACCTAGCCTGAATTAATAACTTAACTTGAAGAGGGCAGCACTCTATATATAAGGTTGTGCCCATGTAAGCTGGTAGTAAAGGCCAATTTTGGCTAATTGATTAATTTATTTGCATAATGAATGGACTATAAACATGTTTTTTACAGCTGTGGTTTACACCAGTAAGCAGTTCTCACAAACATGTATGTGAATATATCAGCCAGAGAGACTGAATCTGAGCAGGTACTGAGAGAGAGATTTGTGGTAGGTTTTACTATAAATGTCTCAGATGGTTGTAGCACTGGAAGATTGATGGATAGAGTTGTAGACTCTGGTCAGTTTGTCTTGCCACTAATTACACTTACTGGCTGTAACATATACTTATGTCTAATGTTGTTAAATCTCTGTCTTGACTGTTGAAGTAGCTCGTCGACTCATTTTCTGCTAAGATCAAGCTTTCGTTTGCTGAGAAGCCAAACAGCTGCAGGTTTAATTAGTTTAATTGCCTCCAAGGTGTTGAGTGTTCAGATCCTCTCATCTTCTCATCTAAACAGAATCTCTGTCTTTTCTCTCTCTCTCTCTCTCTCTCTCTCTCTCTCTCTCTCTCTCATGTCCTCTCTCTCTCTCTCATATCCTCTCTCTCATATCCTCTCTCTAGCTTGTAAATGTAATGGCCATGCCAACGTGTGCCAAGTGCTGACGGGGAAGTGTTTTTGTACCACCAAGGGGATCAAAGGAGACCAGTGTAACCTGTAAGTATCTCATCCTTCCACAGAAACACATACACACCTGTTCCTGTCTGAAACGTCCCTGGCTCAGATTCTGCTTTTCCATGCTCCCCACACCCGTAGCTAAAGCTGACCCATGATGTCATGTCTATAGTGCTGACACAGTGCATTGTGTGTGTAAAGAGCTGACTCGGAGCACAAAAACGCAGCATGAGCTTCAACACTTTTAATATGGCTAATGGTGATAGCAGTTGGGTGTGTGGGTTCATGTGGGTGGTATATATGTACTGCCTTTCCTTTAGAAAATTGGTTCCTTCTTGATACTGCACGCCCCCCCCCACACTATACATCACTCTACCTGCTATGTGTATTTATGGTTTTGTGTGTGTGTTTGTGTGTGTGTGTAGGTAAATAATATACACATGATTTTTGAATGAAGACCTCATTTTTATTTTATTTTTATTCATGCAGCTACTCATTTATTAGTCATGTGTGTGTATATTAGTCTTCGTGTGTATGTGACAGTGGGAGCTTGCCCTCAGGCAGTCGTCGGTGCTGCTTGTGTATTTATGCGCTTTTGTTCATCAGGAGGAAAAATGAGTGTGAAGGTAGCAGGAAGGAGGGCAATGCTCTCTTGGCCCATTCTTTGTCTCTGTCTCTCTCCGTCTCCCTCTTTTTCTCCCACTCTCCCTCTCTCTCTCTTTCCCTCTCCCTCCCTCTCCCTCTTTCTTTCCCTCTCTCCCTCTCTCTCTCCCTCTCCCTTTCTCTCCCTCTTCCCCCCCTC
>JBBPCY010000109.1:36199406-36222999 GCA_037974405.1 Brachyalestes nurse | reverse complement strand
GTGTGTGTGTGTGTGTGTGTGTGTGTGTGTGTGTGTGTGTGTGTGTGTGTGTGTGTGTGTGTGTGTGTGTGTTTAACTGGCAAAGGTGTGACCTAAATGGAGATTAGGTTTTAGTGCCACAAAAAGAGTCTGAGCGTTTTAGCATGTTGGCTGGGTGGGTCTGCACTCACTGGAGATTAAATTAAGATACATGGTTTGGAGTGCATTATGTTTCATTGGTCTGGTGTAGGTCAGTATGTGTGTGTGTGCGCGTCCGCATGTGTAGCTTCATTTCTAAAATGTCATCCAGATGAAATGCAAAGGGAATGATGTGTTCAGGCTTTAGAACGCCAGCAGTACTGTTTGTCCTCTGTCCTGTGTACCGTAGTCGAAGTACACTTTACCTTGTCTTCCCATATTTGTCACACGCTCTGGGGAGGGGAGGGTGTCGAGGAGCAGGGGGTTGAGGGGAGACAAATTACAAATTTTGTAATTTTATGGCCATAGCAGACAGAGAAAGCAATAATGAGCATTCCTGTTCAGGCTGCATGAAATGCATGAAATTATTTTGCTATTGGTGGATACTTGATATTTCCATGTGACCTGGTTAATGATGCTGCTGCGTGGTTTTGAAAAACACAACACAACAGTAGCAGTAGGAGAAGTGTTTAAGGAACCACATGTAGTTATGCTGGCCAAATTTGTGTAGTATATTGCTTTATTCATTTTAGAAAGGAACATGTCTTCTCGGCAGTAAAAGTTTTTTGCTTGTTAAACACCTATACAGTATAATACTGAATACAAATTCAGTAAGTAATAAGAATAGTCTTGTTTTTAAAGGTTATTGATCTGTTTGTCAGATTAACATTATACAGTACTATGCAATTGTGAAAAGAATGATTGTGAAAACATTGTGAAAACACTGATTAGATTAGCAATGAGTGTTTTTCCCCCCTGCATTAATATGATAAATATGACTGGTGGCCTGGTGGTTAGGGAGTTGCCCTGTAATCAGAAGGTTGTGAGTTTGAATCCCAGGACTGCCAATGGCACCACTGAGGTACTATCATACACACTGCTTGCTGGGTGCCACTGCTTCATTTGGTGAATAGGTTTAATACAGAGAAAGAATTTCACACTGTGCTGTGGTGTGTTCACACGCCACTTTACGTTGAATAAGTCTAAAAAGAATAAATACAAAAACATTATACAAGTAATTGTGATTTTATGTATACTATATATGTGTGTTCCTTGTGGAAACCCAGTGTTACTTGTAGTTTCCATTAGAAACCTCAGTCAGTCCTTCATTAAATTAAATCAGGAGCTGCTGTTGGAGTTTCACAAGTCCAAGCATTGGCTGGTGGAACTGAGGGGAAATCTGGAATCAAATCTGTGTTATCCTTACTAGCTCACAAAATTACTTCTTAACAAACGTAACAAATCTCGAAACTTACTACTTACTACTTTCTTAACTTTGCTAGCAACATGACACACATGCTGAGAAAAGTGGCTTTAAACAATTTGCATAGGTGCCCAAGACTTTTGCACAGTGTTGTACATACACATACACTGATGCACTACTTCATAAGAAACTGCTGCTACTGCTGTGCTGCGACACTGATCCACCACCCAAACACTGCCTGCTTACTGGTGGTCCTGTGATGCTGCTGTGTATCATTATAGAGTTCTCGTATGCAGTGTCATGGAACAGCTTAATCCACTGGCAGCAGAGTTCTGTCAGTCTAATTCTATGCACGTTTATGTGCCCAAGATTGGCTTGGCCATAGATTCAAAGGAGAGACTCCCAGTGGTTCTCTTGGACTTCAAGGCACATTGAACTGTGGGTTTATTTAAATGTGAACCCAAGACCTGGAGCATAGCTGTACCAATAATTGCACTTAAGAGACCATTACGGTTATAATGAGACTTTATTCCCTGTCCTTTATCACAGATTTCTTAACAGTCATAGAATGATGAATTATAGTATTATGATGTTCAAGGCTTTGCAGTGACTGTATTCACATCCAAATTGTACATCCAAAATGCACTGCTTTTGACAGTTTGAAACCTTGGGTTTAGGTAGGTTTAAAATGATCATTTCAGACAGATCAAAGACCGTTAAAGTAGAATCATTACCGCTCTTTCTGAGGAGGGTCTAAAAAAAAGCCTGTGATTTGTTACTCCTTAACAAGGACAACTCAGATTAATTCTTATTCTCTGATAGAATTTGCATCATGTGTTATTTGCACATAGGCCTGTAGTGATGTAGCACAAAAATCACATATTAGCTATTGTGACCAGTGGGCCAGGATCCTAAAATACTAACAGAAATGTTCACAGTTCAGATTTATATTGTGTCTGTGTTGTCTGTCAGGAATCGCTTCAAAGGAGATTAATTTTATGATGTAATAAATGGCTACATAGAAATGCTATAATAACAAATGGTGCATTTATTGCATATCGCATATTATTATACTGATAATACAATTCAAAAAACATTTTCCTAATGTCATGTTTTTATGAACCAGGCACGTAATGGTTTACGTTATTGTGTTCATAATCTGGAATATAATAGTAAAATTGCTTTTTTTTTCTTTTTTTTTTTTCTTTCTTTTTTCAGGTTTCCTTCACTGTACTCTTTCAAAAACAACTAAGAATAAATTAAGTTGGTTGTTTAATTACAGTCTAGGCTTAATAAGAAATGATGATTTAGAGCCTTTCATGAAAACTCTGCTAGACGTAAAAAAAAAGTCTGAAAATGTTGTTTTATGACTGTTAATTTAGGTTGTTTACTTTGTGGTGTTGCGGAATAAAAGAACATTTCTGTTGGGATTTTTTTAAATCGCTGGCAAAGGTATTACATTGTTTGTATTATTGCATTACACGGTGCAAAATGTAACATTACGTTGTATTACTGTAGTACTGATAATTGATTACTTATTTCCACATTGCATTAGTCCTTACTTTTCAGGGCAATTATGCTGGTTTTAATCTTTCCAGTCCTGTCCCCAAGGTTCCGCACGATGAACACATTGCAGACAATAAAGTGTTTGAAGTGGGAACACAATGCAAGATAAGCCCTAATGACTCCTCTGCCTCACATTACTCAGTAGCCTTAATACGACTGCGTTTACCATTAAGGTCGACCATAACATTTAAACGCTAATTCAGACTGCAGTACAGATGGGATTTACAGGCAAATAAAGCCAAGCGAGATAGGCTCCCTACTGGCAGAAGGTGTCTGGAGTCTTATTTTTCACCTCCTCCAAGAAAGAGCGAGCAAGGTGGTTGCATTGAGAGTAACTTTGCTCATCAGAGGCCAGATACTTTAATCAGGCTTCCGGTTCTTTGTTCAGCAGAGCAGAAGGATGTGTAATTTGCCTAGTGTGAAAGAGCGCTCAGTATGCCATGTGGTGTTAATTGTTTGGTCAGTATGAGAGTGAGGTGGAGGAATCTAGTTTGTCTCCTGGCTGCTGGCTAATGGAGACATGAAAATAAAGGAACACCACATAGGGCATTTATTGCATAAGCCTGGTTTTGATGGGCCAGAAACTGGAACAAAAGGCAACACACACACACACACACACTTATACATTCCAGAGACTTGACTATGTGTAGCATTCAAAACAAACCAATTTTTTTTTAAAAATGCTGGTTGTTTGGACTAGTAACAGTAAGAAGGAATCGAAGAGGACACATTCGTTTTTGAGTTAGCTAGATGAGATAAGGCAACCGAGAACGGGAAAATATTATACTGGTGGGTTCCTTGTTGGTCTCCACTTTTGAAATTCCCCTTCTCCCTTTTCTTTGGGGTGAAGTAGCTATAACAGTTTCTGAAAATCAGATACTGTCTTAACAGGTAAGGAGGTGAGGCAAGGCAAGGCTTTGTAGACCTCACTCTGTACTCCTACTTTTAAATGCCATTGTGTTGTACTGTCACTTAAACGTTCCATTTAAATTTCTTCTGCAGATGTGACTCCGAGAATCGTTACCTTGGCAACCCTCTGAGAGGAACCTGTTACTGTGAGTATGCCATCCTTTACCTGTGGAAAAAAAAGTAATCCCTGTGTAAATGAAAGATTTCTGTTTCAACACTCCATTACTGTCATACGTTACACATTAGTGGCTTTGACATCTCCATCGTTAAAGGAACAGCTCATCCCTGCTACATCTGTTTCATACTGTCTGTTTCCAAGGGCAGTCCTTTTTATATGCTTCCCCCTGAAGAGAACAGAAAACCACTGACTCAAGTTTCTGAATTGTATAAAAATATGTTTGCAATATAGGACTTTATGATGCTAAAATGCTGTAACAATACTAGAGAAGTTATGAAAAGGTGATCTTGAAATACATGCTTTTCATGTAAACCCGCAGGCAGAATTGAGCATCTTCTAATTTAATACTGCTGTAAATGTATTTTGGGTTGGGATATTAAAATTATTGTCTGTGATAATCACCTGTGTGCTGCAGAATCAACAGTCTAAGACTGTGAAATATTTTTTTTGTGAGGGAAAAAAAAAAGCTGTAGAGTTCTTTAAAGAAGCAAAACTCATCTCAGCTGTAACACTGACAGCACATAGTAGTCTAAGATGGTTGATCGGTCTCCCTCAGTGGAACTGGAGAACGGGAAGTGGAGGTAGGTGGTCCGAGGGTTACTCAGTGTGTATCACACAGGATGAGTGACTGTAGGCTGAGTGTGCACAGAGACACGTGTGCACGCTGCGTGAAGGCCGCAGAGGTGTAGCACTAGGTGGCAGTGTTGTGGTTTGTCATAAGTGAGAGTTGTGCATGTTTGTATGCTTTTTACATTCCCTATCAGCCGTCATCATGGAGCCTATCCTGCCTTAATGCAGTCAGAAGCATTTAGGACATCAGATTTCATCCAGTCTGCAGAAGCTGCCAGCATTATCCCCAAGCTATCATCAATCCACATTAAACAAACCCATCAATTTCTCAATCACTCTCCTGCCACTCCACTCCTGGTATATCTTTTAGATGGAGTGCGTCGACTCTGAGCGACTGGTTCAATTACTCTGATTAGAGGAGAGCTGGTGTGCCCATGTCTGCCTCCACTGCACTTCCCTCTGAGTATGCTGTACTGCTGCTGGAGAGTGGGCTTGAGAGTGAGTTGTGAAAGAGGCTTGGTGGAAGTGAGTGACGTGAGTGATGGAGCTAATTAAAGACATGTGTGAGTTGAAGTTCTGGCAGAGGCAGTAGTGCTAGGGGGCACCCTCGCTGTCATTCTCTCTTCCTTGCTCCTTTGCTCTCTCTCTTTAACTCTTTGTTGCTTAAATTACAAGCACGGTCTCAGAAGCTACTTAATATTGTGCTGTCACAGCATGACCTGACCCAACGTCCAGCATTTCTTTACGATAGAGTAGAATTACTAATTGGATTGTTTACTTAATATCCCCATCTGTGCGGACTCTCTGGATGTCAATAGGAGATGGCGTAACTCAGTCTGGCCCTGAGGGGAAAATCTATACAGGCCAAGCTATATGCAGTTCAGTCAGGGTCACATCAGCTCTGGCGACCTGAATGTAGTTCATAAAGGCTCTCCAGACATTTTGTATACTCCCTAGCAGTCACCAAAGGAGTTTTACTGCACCGTTAACTCGATCTGTGATTAGTTCAGGGTTAGAGAAAGCATTGAGTGGACCGTGAGGGCTGCACATGCATGATACAGAGAACATTTCAAATGAAGGCCATCACACTCAGAGTTAGTGTGACCTTTGGCCAAAAATTGATTGGCCTGTATTAATTACAAAACTATATATGTGTTTTGTCCCATGACTGCCTTGCTGAGTGGAACACTGTACAGCTCATTCTTTATTTCATTTATCCTTCCGTTTTCTAGAACCCTGCAGTGCATTCTTGTATGTTTAAAAATTTTGCATATTGATCCAGAATATGTCTCCATATTCCTTTGTTCTCTCTCAAATCTTAGTCTTAGTCTTAACTGAATGCAGTGTTCAAACATGGATGATGATTTCGTTTAAAATAAATTAAAACAATACCTTGCAGTATGAAGAATTCACGAAAGTATACAAACATGTATACCATTCATGAACATTTTGAATTTACAATGGGTTTGCATTTAAGTCTGAGTATCACATTTGCAAAGAAAGTGATATTTCCTGTTGCTGTTCCATTTTTAGCTATACAACAAATTGGACCCAGTTTTCTCTGTGCAGGCGTTGGTGTTCGCTGCTGTGCTATTCAAGCACCTTAACAGTTATGTCATTGACTAATATTTTGCTAAGGCTTTGATATCAACCAGTGCTTTGCATTTTTTGTCAAACAGTGATTCTAGCCTCTTATAGCCTGCTGTTCTTGCACTTACTGTTCGTTGGTTTACCTTTTTGTTGTTTTTCAGTCACTGAGGTGTAGGCTGAGTGAGTCAGAGAGGCAGAAGCACTTACCAACTCAGATTTCTTTGCAGTGCATTTTTACAAAATATAGTCATTTTAATTAAGTTCAAAACATGCCAGTGGACAAATGGGTACATTATTTTTCCATGTAATGTTGATAATTGAAAAAACTGTATGTCCTTTTAAATTTTCAGCCCAAATCTCAGAATTATCACAAAACAATTTAATGCACTGGACGGTATATTTGTAATTATTTATTGCCATAACTGTTTGTGAGGTTGTATAGATTTTTATAGTAACATAGTATAAACACGCATCCATATGTTTCCTTATTGATTTTCCATGATGCAGAGTGATGAATAAACAAATGGTGATTTAGTATTGGAAAACCGATGCTTATAAGAGTACTTTAGTACCTAATGCACATTCCTAGGTGAGAGAAAAGGGAACAGACTTTTTTTTGCCTAAATCAATGGAGCAGTCTCTGTTCATTTACGTATGTTGCCTGAACTGAGGGCAGTTTATAAAGAAAGATTAGATTCTTCTATCGTTGACCTATTACAGATGTAAGAAGCAGAGGTTGATCTGGCACTGTACTCTTTGACCTCAGTATTATTTCATTTCCAATCAAATGTGCAACCGTACAGGACAAAAGCAACAAGAAATCGTTTCTGACCAAAAATTGTACAAGTGTACATGTGAAAACATGCTTCCCAGCTCAAACCGAAAACTTTCTGGAGTTTTGTTGATGGGATATCTAAACTAACATTGAGGTTTCATTTGGGTAGTGTCAGCTAAACATGACTCTGTGCCTCCTGTGTTTTTATACAGCGCTGTAAAAGGATAGCTTTTGAGTTAAAACAGCACTGGCCTTGAATATTTCAATCATAACAACCCTTTAATGGGGTGTCTATGTGTCCTTCAGTTTATTGGACAGGTAATTACTCATTACTAGCTCGGTCACACCAGCAGTCCAGATAGAGGCCGTCGTAAAGACGATGTGCTCTGTATTCTGATGGGGCGCTCCCCGCCGTCTGTTAGGATACTGCTGCAGACAGCAACAGCATCACATTGCCCCTGGATTATGAATGATTTTCTATATGTTTGAGTGCTTAATTTTGCTTATGTAAGAGACTCTTTTTACGTAAGCAAAATTGTCAGACCTCAAAACACTTGTAGATGTCTCAGGGACAATTGAGTTCAATTGGAAGGTATGCTTTTTACAGCAGTGACGCATTCCGAAGGGGAGATATTCATTTAGAACAGTTAAGGTGACAGATGAGTCATGAAAGCACTTTAAAGTAGCTGTTATGACAAGCGTAAAAAAATACTCTAGTCTTTGCTTTTTTGCAAATGCCATCAATGAAGATGCAATGAAGTCATGTTAAGTCAAGTAGGTTTAGTAGTAAGTCAAGTGTGACCCCATTTCTGATTTGAACTACTTTGCAAATGTTAACATTAGTAACAGCAGCCGTGATACTTTAATATCATCACTAGGCAAACATTGCTAGACTAGAGTGCTCCAGGGTAGTGGTGGGTGATATGGCAAATATATAACATTATAATACTCCAAGATAACTTCAGAATATATGATATATGGCAATGAATGCAATTCTGCTTCTGAACACAGCATACAATGTTTAGTTTTTTCTAGTGCTTGATGGTTTGAACAGAGAAATAAGAATCAGTAGTGCAATCAAATACATTCAAAATCTGTAAATATAATGGTTTTCATTCAGTGTTTAACACTCTGCACTTTACTATGTCTAACTACTAATGCCCTTTTCGTAGAGAAATGCATAGTTGGTCAGCGTTCAAACCTGACAAAGTTTCACTATAGCATGAATAGCATGGTAGTGACCAGTCTTCTGGAAGCTCTTAACTAATAGTTTCTTTTGGACCTTTTGAACAGACAACCTCCTGATTGACTACCAGTTCACCTTTAGTCTGCTTCAAGAGGATGACCACTATTACACTGCCATTAACTTTATGGCCACTCCTGAACAGGTTAGTCATCGTCCACTAATGCTGTAATCGCTCTTTTATGAGTGAGCAGCTTTTAGCATAATCCATTTTTGTTGATTCCAGTAGTCATAAAATGAATGTATTGTCCTGCGATTTTGTATTCTATGCCTGTCAATCAACAAAAACAGCTCTGTGATGTGAATGGGATGTAAGCATAAAATGTTGTCGAAAAGCACAGTAAAGCTCTTGTGTGATTACAAAAAGTGGCTTATTTTGCATTTTCTTTTTTAAGACCAACAAAAATTTGGACATGTCCATCAATGCATCAAACAACTTCAATCTCAACATCACTTGGTCGGTCGGATCAACAGGTAATTACATCTTGATGTTTTCCAATTTTCTCCCTGTATTATTAAGTGATTTGTTTTTTAGTCTTATCTCTTTGCATGTTTGTGTGTGTTTGTATCTGTGGTGTGCTCTTGCAGTTATGCTTCAAGGACACTGCCGTTATGCCCACTCCTATTATTTATTATTCTTCCTTCATTCAAAAAGTCACCAGCCAGTTGTTGCTGTGACTTTGACATTTCCACTCCTGTTAAACAGGTACACCCTCTCCCCCTCGACCTTTCGGTGCTCCGCCATTAATATTTGAGGCATCGTCCCCTTGTTTAAAGACTTTCCCCTGAGAAGGACTCCTTACAATAGTCTGGCCCACAGCTCAGAATTCTGGGGCTTCAGGAGTACTGAATGATTTCAATTAAGATAAACGTTCCCACAGAGCAGCACTTGGTTGTCATTTTGAGGGCTTTGTTTCATTGTGGTGGCTTGGAATTGCGAACGTGTGGTTGAAGGAATTAAGAACGGTGGAAAAAATAGGACGATCTACCTTTAAAATATGTTGGTTCTTCTATCTTTTTAACAATCTGGCTGCACTGCCGTGCTTTCTTTTTGTTGAATTATTATTATTTAAATACGAGAGCACTTTTTGAAGCTTACTACTTTATGAATATATATATTTATAAAATATGTGCTAATGTGGACTAATTGTGATCGTATACAGGTATGGAAATATTTTCCAGCTTTCAGTTTTGTGGTCTAAGTTTGGTCAAGCAGGAGGAACTTTGTGTTTAACTATAATGTGTTTGTAATATGCTTTTCATGCTGCGTTCTTCTGCTGTTTGCCCCCTGTAACGCAGTCATTTACGTCTTTAATCTCTTTCCTAACAGCGGGTACTATCTCTGGAGAAGAAGTCCCTATTGTCTCCGAGACCAACATTAAAGAACACAAGGACAGCTTCTCCTGTGAGAAGTTCAGCTTCCGCAGCAATCCCAACATCACCTTCTACGTCTATGTCAGCAACTTCTCCTGGCCAATCAAAATACAGGTAGGCGCAAACCCCAGATACCGTTGGTTCTGCTTGTAGTTGTATACAAACTGAGAGCTGAGGATACAGCTGAGGATCCTATAGACTCCACTTTCCCCCCAAATTCAATTGTAATTATTCCTCTTCTTCCCTGATATTTGTTTTCTTTGATTAAGAGTTTTACATTTTCACCCTCTGTAGATTTTAAAAACTTTAACACACTTGGGTTTTTGTGAAAAGCTACGAAAAGTTCAAGTTGTCCCTTAACTTTAGTCAGTATGCTTGAATGATTAAATATGAACATCCTGCTCCTTGTACTTAGTATTTCCATCAGTATTTCAAAAAAATGTTTCTTGATTGAACGATGCTATAGTAAAGTATTTGGTGTTTTGAATCAGTCAGGGACTCTCTCTCACTTTCCAGTGAAGTGAGTGTTATACTTTCTAAATGTCTTCTCACTGTCAGCACAACTCACCAGAAAGATTACTAGCTACCTTTCACAGGCCTTACAATAAAAAGTCACTCGTTCATAACAGTCGTTGGGAGTACCACTCCGCCCTAAAGTCGTCTGACAGCGATTCATTTTTCAGCTACTTTGACGGTTTTAATGTTCAGGTTGGCTGGCCCTTTGACATGATGTCTGCTAACCTATCGTAGCCTACTGGAACAAATGACTTGCATGTGATTTGCATGCTTGTTGCATAGCATACATATGTGGCAAAGCAAGTACCTTGCTTTTAGACCTCTAAAGAAGTGAAAAGCTTGAAGCGGATTCATTTTCACCAGATCATTTTGAAATGCAGTGCACTTGCATGTGATTCTGTATTTATGTGACAGGTTTGTGGGTGAATTCCATAAAATCCTCTGCATAATTTCATAATTCCATGAGCACTTCTGCCATTCCATGAACCCAGAATCCATAGATTTGAAAGATTTCCATTATTCCTGCGTGGAGTCACACATCAAAGCGGAAATGAAATTCACCAGCCCTTTTCTCCCGTGAAGTGGAAATCATATTGATCACTATGCTTTAAAATGCACTTAGACAAGAGAAAACACTCTTAAAAAGATCCATGGCTTTGTAATGTGGAAATCAATTATTTAGATATGCACTACGACAGTTTTACAACAATTCTCCAAAATATTCATTCCTTAGTCTTATGATCCATAAAATTGAATCAGCTCTTATGTGGGAGTGTATTACATTGCCAGATGCCTAGATGACTGCCACGTAATGACAGTCTCAGAGTGATGTTTAAAGACGGATGGGACTGCTAGGAAACATTAAAGTTGGATTTAAAGCGATGCACATTACTCTTTTTTATGAAATATGTTTGCTGTCTTTATTGCCTGCGGGCATACACGAGCAAATGCACATATAGGAAATTAAGTTTGAAGTCAGCCATCAGTGTTCGCTGTCAGATCATTCTTAGATGGGTGAAAAAAAAAAAAAAAAAAGATTTTTAGCATCAACAAGTGAGACCTGCAGCTCAATATTTGATTTGTGCCTGTCGTGGAAAACGAATCCACTCACCACCTCTCTGTAAGTCAAAACATTCACCTCGACATCTGTCCATCTACGTAATGCAGCAGTTTTCTGAAGTCCCTTTTTTACTGTGGCATAAATAACTGAAGCCACTGTAGCGTTATGTGAGCAGAAGACGGTGTGCTCAGTCCAGTGCTGAGCCCTGAGGGGAGTGACCGCACTTGGAGCCTCATTCATTCTGACTCCCCCTCGCTACGTCTCTCTCCGTCCTGCCCGTGTCGGGCTGAGTGTGGTGCCCAGGGCTGGCTGACATCAACGCTAGGTGCCACTGGGGCCCATAGGGGCTGAGCTGCACTGGAGGATGGTAGGGACTTGGCCATGTGGAGGCAGATGCATATGTGATCTGGCATTGTGGGCTCACCTTCTGTCACTTCAGCCTCAACCCTCCAGTGACAAAACATCAGTCAGGCTTGTTTTGACATGTAGACACTATCCTAGGCTGTCGTTTTCTGGTTAGGCTGATCTTTTCTTGGGTGTGGAAACTCTGTTTTAGTAAGTTTTCTTAGAACCATGCCTGCTTTTTATTTGACCGCAGATTAGTGATATGGTGGGTCAGGATATATACCAATGCCCCCAAGTATCTTATCGATGTATCGGGTGTTGGCCAGTTGTGACTGATCCATATTTGATGGTTTTCATTTAGTCATGGTCATTTATCATTCATGTGGTTTTTATTATCTAGGGATGTGTAGTTACAGCCTTGTCACCTTATTTGTTTCAGTCACATAACCTTTTTCTTAAACCAGTCCTATTCATTTCTGTTGTCTGCTGCATCTCAGTGGGAATGCAAAGAAAGCTAATCTCAGTTTAAGAAACAGTGGTAAAAAAGAACAAAGCATTGATTTTGATTCATTAGTAGTTTGTAGTAGTTACTGGTTTAAAGTCTTTAATATTGGCAACATGTAAGACCAGAACTTTTCTCCTTTCACACACTCACAAAACCACTGTGCCAGTAGAGTCTTTAAAGGGGGCTAAAAAGCGATGCTGAGAAACAGGCTGTAACTGTAAATGAAAAGGTAGCCCTATAGAGTAAGTGGAGCTGATAAAAATGCATAATGAGTTTAGATACAGAATAAGTGGCCTGTTGGTGTGTGCATATTATTTAACATGCAGTTCATTTCCTGGATGCTCGAGTGAAAGCCTGAACCTTATTAACAGGAGAGTCAACACTTCAAATTTCTAACTTTCACTTGTAACAGATTTTTACCTTCCTTTAATTTTTCCACCTTCTTTTATTCTTCCCCTCTGCATTTATTATTTAACATAGTTTTTAATCTGACATGCTAGAGTCACACTCTTGTGTTGTTGACAGAATTTTGCACCTAGGTCCACAAGATCCGCTAGGTCCTGAAAGGAAGGATGCACAGGAAATATAACAGTGAATTATTTTTATGAGAGGATGAATTAGTGCAGCCAACAGAATAATGATTTTTTTTTTTGTTGTTGTATGTAACATTATTCTGCTTAAAAGCTTTTTGGTGATTAAACCAGTAAAGGCACTGAAGACTGATGCTTTTCAAAAGCACTTCTTCATAAATGCATTTGTCATGATTTTTATATTTGAAATGGTTTATTTGTTCATGAACTAATGACTGCTATTATTGTCACTGTGGTAATAACCACAAGCTATTCTCTTTGTAGCTTGGGTGATGGTGAGTCACCTGGGATCAGTCTAGGACAGAATTAAGTGGAGCTTGTCTTGGTTTGAGACTCTCGGCTTGATAATGTGCCTGGATTTGAGTCGAATTCAATCTCAGTAGTAATGCGGTTGGTTTAATTGATCAAATACAAAAATAAATTTTTCAGGGAGCATTGGGTTCAGACTAAATATTCAGATGCAATTATAGCTTTAGTGGCATTCATGGTGAGGATTTGGCCCTCTATTACGCAGAGGTGAGTGGCAGCCTTCCAGAAATTCAGTGACCCTTTCATGATGCACACAGAAAAACACAAACATTGTCCAGGTTGTTTTTGATAAGGCAGTTTGCTAGTGAGTTAATGTCTCCAAGCCTTCTAGATCAGCTGGTCTTACAACTGTAGATCTTCTAAAAAGCAGAAAATAAATGAGAGATTTTCTATTTATCACTTGAGGGATTTTAATTTAAAAGCATTAATCTAACAGCAGTTGTTAAATGTGGGCTCGAATCTAAGGGAGCAGACCTATGCTGTGATATGTTGAACTGTTAGCTGCTTTGAACTGTTATTCTTGTTCCACTAAACTGTCCTACTTCGCCCTATATGCTACATCTTTACAAATGAGGAGGATTCTATTCCACCTAGTGCATGTTCTTTCTTTGGACTTACATTAGAGGCTAAACACTCAAATTCCATGGAAGTCCAGCAACCTTTACTGCTTCACACTGTTTAATATTCAACAGTTGTTATAGACTGATAGTCTTTGTTTAATAATGAGCTGAAAATCTTTATAGTAGAGTGAAGCTGTCCTAGTTAGATGATAGTGCTGCCTCCTTCCCCTCTCATCAGACACTACACCACTACACTACTGTTATCCAAAACCCCAATTTTGCATTTTTCAAATATGTTGAGAGTGTGGGAAACCCGCAGTGGATATGCTTTTGAAAAGTAGGCTACTGGTGCCTGCTGCTTTGGTGCTGGATGGGAAAGTGTAAAGATATATATATATATATATATTTGAAGTGATAGCGTAGTTAAGGTTTTTTTCCCATTTGGCAGATAAGAAGACTTAAATTCTTATTATTTCATATCTTACTTGAATGAACTTCTCTCATGGAAGTTGCCTTATGAGCGTTAAGTCTTGAACCTTGTTATTGACCTTAAATGGTATTTCGTAAAATATTTCACCTTTGATTCTCTGTAATGTTGCGCTTAGTCATTACCACTAATAACATGAGTTCAATAATATTTAATAACATTTTCTGCACCTTTATTTCAGACACTCTCTGATAATGAAACCGCTAGTTAATGTTGATCAGTATTCATGTTTCCATGCCTTTATTACATGTGAGATGAGTCTTTTAGATTAGGTTAATTTATTTATGGACTCTTTTCAGTGCTCCATTTTAGCTGAGCTGCGTTCGTCCAGTAATAGATTTCTATTAGATTTTCCAAAAGCGGAGTTGCTTGTTTACCATGGAGGAAGAGGGCGTCGTTAAATCAAATGGCCTCGGTAACACTATGAGCTTGTTCTGCGCTTGTGTTTATGATCAGAGTGTCCGATCAGCATTTATTAGCTGACGGGGGAAATTGAGATTGCAAATACAAGCACAGGCGTTTGCATATGAAAACCTGACCCCTTAGAAAATATGTGAAATGGAATCTGGAGAGCCCGAGTGCTCTGGATATGCAGGAAACCCAATCTGATAAAGCATTTACTGCACTGCAGCGAGGAGACTGTAGCCACTGCTTACCGCTCAGTACCTCTCATTGTGCCGAGATGAGGTCAGCCGCTCTTCTAATGTTTATGCTCTCTATATCTACCACCTGTAGCTGCTTTGGTTTTAAGTGTGTTTTGTTTTTTCCACTCTATTGTCATTCCAAGAAGAGCTCAGAAATCAATGTTTAGTATCAAACAAACAAAAGCCCTTTTAAGTCTATGTAGGAAGACCTAATATTGTTTAAAAATAAGACACAACAGATATAAGATAATGGCCTGTAAGTTATCTTTAGCTTGAGATAACAAAAAAGCTTGGTTATCTGTCTAGAAAACCTTAAAGTTGTGCACCGGTGATCTTGAAAGCTGGAGATGCTCATGTAGCTAGCTGCTAGATGTTGGCAGTTTTATGATGTTTTATCGTTTTGTGATACATTTTGTTGTATTGATGCACTCTTTATTTCAAAAAGAACATAATCGGTCCTGTTTATTTGGATTTAGTGCATTACAATTGTGTGATTTGTTTGACTAAAAATCCCCATACAGGGTTTGTGATCCTATGTATGCAGCCTAGTACATACTAGTAAATTTTTTTCTGTCAAAATATTAAGGCCTATTGTGTGCCTTAAAAACATCTTGTGGTATTGTGTGTGTGTGTGTTATTTTTTGCATATTTTCTGGGGAATGGAATCTATATTTTATCTATATATCTATATTTTTTCCATATTCTTGCCTTACTACCTGTGTTCTTCAGTCATTTACAGTCAACTTGTAAATGCAACACAGTGCAGGTAAAATGAAACAACTACTAGAAAAAAGAAAGCATGCAGAATATTGATCCAAAGACTTTAGGGAGTTTGTGAGTACATAAAATATGCATGTATTTTATTTATTGTTAATTGTGGGCAGCATACATAGTGGCATACATAGAAAGACATCTCTAGGCATCCCAGTGAAAGAAATGTTAATTTGGTTTTGGCCGTAATTCTGACACAGAAAACAAATCAAATTTCATAATCTTAAAAATGTAGCTTAAAAATATTTCTCCCAGATTCCAGGTTTTCCCTATACTGTAGAACTGCATAGACTAGAGTAACAGTAATTAACGGGGGGGTTGTGTGGGGGCACTTTGAGAGAGTTCTCCGCTGGTTTCTGAGCACGAGAGCCTGTACAGCAAAGCAAGACCTCGCTGACACAAATACACAGTGTATGCAACACTGGCTTTTATAATGAGCCTTTAGGTTTGCACACAGACCTTTTTAATGAAGGTAGAACACAGTTTTTGAACGCTTTTCTCTCTGTCTTGCTCGCTCTCACTCTCTGCTGCTCTGTATATATATTTATTGAAAGTTGTTGAAGTAGTGTGTTCATGATGCATTGTTAAGCATCTCTGAATGACCTTTCATACAGTTCTTCTCCAAGCATAACCTAGTTCCATTCAATCCTGCCGTATCCGCCAGACCACACTCTCCCAGGGAGCTGTGTCTTAGCGGAGGAGACAGGGACCTGGAATGTAGCTGCTGTTTTCAAGCTCTGCCTCTTGCTGAAGTCTGTTTGCTGTGGAGATGGTTCAGCCCTAATGGAGTGTTAAAACTTTCTTCAGTGCTCCCACTGGATCTGCTTCAGCTCAGCTCCTCTGAAGGAGCCAGGCACCTAATGAAATGAATGGTCTCTTCAGAGGGCCTGCCCTCAGTGCTATTGTTGCATTATTCATTCACTATTTCAGGGTGACTTACTGGCGTGTACATTTGGAACATTAATCCATTTATTTTTGCCGCGTATTTACCCAGGCAATTCGGTGGCCTGCCTCTCGGGATGCCGTGACAGTGCGCTCTTTGACACTCTGCTTGCAAGACTTCTTTTAAGTGTGCTGATGCTGAATTAATGGCACTGCAATGCTCATTGTTGATCCACTTGTGTTGCGTGCTCTAAAACATCTACGCTATCTGAAGGGATCATTCCAGCCAGTGAGCAGTCTTAACCCAAAGCTCCCTTTAACTGACCTGCTTGCACTGTGTGGATCAAATAACATTGCACAAACATAAGACTTATAGCCAGACATTACCAGGAGATAGCATGAGGTGTTTGGACTTACTTTCTCACTCTTGTTGTCAATGGAAATCTAATCTAGACCATCAGTCATTTTTAAGCTGCCTTCTGGCCATGAGCAGACACATTCCAGTCCATTAAAACCAGCGGAATTGGGAGCTTTTATCTTGTAGTGTCACTCTTTCTCTATCTGGTCCGTGTAGAGCAGCGAGACAGCAGACCGCAAGCCCACAGGAAATAATTCCATATAGGTGATATAGGTAATTTTCTTGAGGAACATCAGGTTGGATGTCTGCATGTGCTGTTAATGACAGCAATTTAACAATTACCGTGCTGTAAGGTAGTTCCAAGTGGTGTCTTGAGGCAGTAAGGACATTATGTCAGGTCCTGAACCATGGCTAGTGGCAAAAGCCTTTTCCATATTTATGCACATGAGAAAATATTTTTCTTTAAGTTCCTGAAAACCTGTATTTCTTTTGCTATCCCCTTACAGATTGCCTTCTCTCAGCACAACAGCATCATGGACCTGGTGCAGTTCTTCGTGACATTTTTCAGGTGAGTCCATTCCCCCCCTCTTGTCTAACAGTGCTTCACTATGTCAGCGATGAGGTCAAGACAAGTTTTAAGGGTCTGTTGATTTGTTAAATCAATGTGAAATGAATTATCAGCTGCCTGCCTTAACTTATTACCCCAGTGTCTTGATATGTCACATGACTTGTCCATTCGGATTCACAAGTTTGTGCAGAAGCATTTGACTGGGACTTGTGAGTAATGTTTTCAGCAGTATAGCACGCCACTACTTCTGATTTAGTAAACTACTGTGTCCCTGACACACAAACTGGGACTTGTAGAGGATGATTCTACACTGGGTGTTCTATAAAGTTGGCCGAGATTGAAGATTGCAGGGCCAGGAATCTGAGACCACTGCTTAGTACCGAATGTCTGGATTCTTTTCTGGACTCTTCTCTTCAGTTCACCTCCCATGGTGTTCATTCAGGGTCAGAACATGTCAAAAGCTTGATTCTGTGGTCATTGTGTGGTTTAGGATATATTTTCGGATCATTTTGCTTCTGGAAGATCCAGCCATGACCCACTTTTAGCTTTTTGGAGCCAGACTTTTATTTAAAATAGTGTTCAGCAAATAATGTCACTTTCAGAGCATACATGCATGTCATAAATGTAGATTAGTCTTTACACGTCAACCTGAATACCTCGTTCAGTAACTCTGTGAGGAGAAATACGTGAGACTCATACCACAAAAGAAAAGAAAAGACATTCCACAAAGATTGTTTTATTTTGACTAAACTTACTGTAATTAAAGGTTGGAAACATTCATATGCAAGTTTTTAGCACTCTCAGACAAGTGTCAGTCATTCGGCAACACAAGTTAAAAAATCCTCTAAAGAGAACAACATTTTGGACAAATTTTATAGCTTAATTTCTACTTAAATTTAAAAAATGGAAAAAAGAACATAAGTATAAATATAGCCAAAATAAAACAAATTTAAAGAAGAACTTACACTTATAAAATAACAGAATTTGAGAGGCACACCCAGTTTTTTTTTTACATATCCCTGTAGGTCTCTTCTCATATTTCTCATCATTTATTTCAAGAAATTGAGCTAATTACATGTTAACCACACTACCTTGATTTAAATGCCAATCTTAGGGATGCCAGTCATGTACGTGTTGAAATTAAATCTTGTTGCTAGTGACGGGGAAATTTAATGAACTATTTCCTCTATTGTACCTCATAAGTATCTCTTGTTGCTTTCATTGCTGAAAGGATCTGTCACACAGATGTGTTCATGTCAAAGCTATTGGCTGCTGAGCTGCTTAGAATGTTTTGCTTATTATATTTTATTATGTTTCTGAAAACTGACAAGCCCCCCAGTGAGAGTGATCAGATCATGGGCAGTCTGTGAACAGCCCCTTTAGGTGAATGTGTGTCTCATGGCATTCCAAATATACTGGTGGTAAAACTTTGATTAAAGGAATATTCGCAGTGACATCACTTACAATAAAAGCTTCTATATTCCTATTTCCTGGACAGGCACATAAAGCAGGGACAAGAAGATAGCATGATCAGTGTCATGATGTAAAACCCCTGTTACTCTATTATGCAGTTGCAGATGCATTTGTCTGCACGTCAGTCATCTAAGTTTAGTTTTGTCAGTGTATCATCACTGTAATTTCACAGTATTGCCTTTGTCAAATTACAGTGTATCACCATCAGACAAACCACACGTACAGTAAGCAGCATTTTTGTCATGGTGAATCATTTGTAGATGGAATGGTTTTGGGAGCAAGAATAAAAAAAAAAAGAGAGAGAGAGAGATCGGCTAAATTCACCACTGCCTGCCGAGTATTGGTATGCCCTTCATTTTGTGCCCACTGCCATGAGAGGAGTGTATGTGTGTGTAGGGGAATGCGTCTGGTTGTGTGTAGCAGTTAGATTTCTACTTTTTACCATACCAGCTGTCATGAGTTCCACATAAATGGTTCACTTTGATATAATTTCAGTGTAAGTGGAGTCTGACTGCAGCCTGACTGTGTATGAAAGGCATGGCTAACAGCATTGTTTCAGTGTCCATCTGCTGTGTTTTGCGCGTCATTTGTGAGACGGTGTGCTTTTGCAGATAGCGAGATGGTCACAATCACAGCATATCTGTTTGCAACTGCCTCCGAATCGCACATTTCCCAAACACAGATGACGACACTAGCTAAGGAAAGAAATGACAGTGGGGATGAGCAAGCAGGACTATCATGGTTTTCTGTCATCCGTCACTCTCCGCCCCCCGTCAGCACCTGATCTCTTCATTTATCTTGCCTTCAGGTCAACACGGCCACGACACAGCCAAAAATACATGACAGTCTGGTAATGGATATCTTCTGTCCTCATATCACTTTAAAAGGTGCCTTTTTACAGCCTGACAGATGACCAAATCCCTTGTTTTGAAAGTGCCTATTAAAAATTTCAAATTTGGTTATTAACCTCTCAGCAAACGACTGCACTTAAAACGTTTCCAATGGAAATGTGCCATTAATTAAGAATCAGGCATTTTGTAACCTGAAATTACCCAGTGTTTAACAGATGTGAGGACAAACTCAATTTTTCCCTGACTGAATGGCTTTTAAACAGTCACTTTGTCATTTCTGCAAGTTAATGCATTGGGTTCAGTTTCTAAAATCCATTTGCTGTGTTTGGCGTCTGACTTGTGCTATTAGGGCTTCAGGGTTCAACAAGAGCACTTTCCTGACATGGTAAACATGGGTTTCAAAGGTATGCAGTGGTCTCTTTTTAAGCCGTGTTCGGTCGGCATTTTTTTTTTATAGCAACCTTCCTGCCATTTCCTGAATGTTTTTCAATAAATGTGCTTTCTCAGAAACTCTCATGTGCGTAAAGGCCAGCGTTTACTCTCATGAGTAAAGGCCAGTGTAACTCTCCAAAGATATCACCACCCCACTGCTCATATAATCGATGTTTGTAGTGTGATCCTATTCCCATGACTCACAAGCTGGAGGTGATGAAGTTTTGAACCCAAGACTGGAGGCTGAACTGACAGCCTTGGCTCAGCCCTTCTATTTCTATTTATCTTCTGGAGCAGTATTCACGAAACTTCAAGTAGAAGTGCTGACCTAGAATCTGTTCCTGCCAGTAAAGTCATATTTAATAAGAGGGAAATCTGATCCTCAATCAGCGCACTTACTCTGGGAAGATTTATGAATATGGATCCTTGTCTTTGGCCTGTTAGAAGCAGCGGTTAGGGAAGAGAAAAGGCCCAGAACAGTCTAGACGAGCATGAGTGGGAATACAATACATGAACAATTGTTTTTGGCGTTATTTTTTTTTTTTAGCTTACACATAAATCTGGGATTGGACCTGCAGCCAAATGTTAACAACCTGGTGAAGACATTGCTGAACGGATTCTGGACCTTAAGCAATGGAAAAGTTAACAAACCTCTGGGTGCACAGCAGGTTTCCTCAATCAAATTATGTCTTTCTTTTTTAATCTTTTTAGTCTTTGTAATCTTTTTCCTTCCAAAATACAAGTTCTGTATTACGCATAATCTACGTTAGTTTGGGGATGGGCAATATAGCAGAATGATTTCAAAATTCAAGACATTTTCATTAATTATTTAGACACTTATTAAATTGGAATTGATAGAAAATAATGTAGAAATACTACAAAAAAGAAACAAATCACAAATCATTTTAATTCAGCATTTCAAACATTGCATTGCACTAAATTACATTTAACCAGGACTTATTATGCTCCTTTTGTAATGAAACATACAGGTGATGTGTTATGTACCTGTACTGTCCAAATGTTCTGTCATAATTTATCAATGATTAATATGTTGTCCAGCTGAATATTAATGTCAGTGGTGACATACCGCTGTCAGAGCAAGACTCTAGATGCCCAAAATGTGACGTCAGTGAGTAGTTAGAAGTTTTTGAGGTGGTGTAAACAACAGCTGGTAATTAAAATAATGTAAAAATAAGTAAATAAAAAAAACAAAAACAAAACACATTAGTCAACCTGAAATCAAAACTGACTCTCTTTTTTTTTTTTAAACCTTCATGTCCGTGATCATGGCATATCACTGTTCAGATCATATCATCAAACCTGTTCCTACACAAGAGAAAATGTCAAATTTCTCCTGACTGTTAATTGTTGATTGGTATTTGAAGCCTTATAACTAAAGATTTACAGACATGGCAACATAATTCAGGTTTAAACTCAACAGGACAATTCTACCATGTAGTGCAGATGCTTTCGTTATTTAAAGTCAGTTTGTTTTTCTTGTACATTTTTACAAAATACTAAAAAGCCACAGTGCCTACAAGTCTGAAGATATAAGAGTGTGTTCATTAGAGTAGGTTGAAGATGTTGAGACTAGATGTTTGTTGACTGAGCTATTGGTTTGTTTTTATGATCACTAAAATCATTATTTGTTGTTTTTGCACACGCGGGTGTGTTGGCTACTAGAGGCTTGCAACAAAAGGTTAAAATTCAAAATGTTCAAAGTGTAATAACTGTTGCCCGCTCCAAAATGTCTTCTAATTTTTGAGTATCTCACCGAGCACCAAAAGGTGGGGGATAGACACCCAGTCAGCCCCCCTGATTTTCCTGAAAACTCCTTAAAGTTGACTTTAGCACTATTTCTTAGAATTTACCTGAAAGGAAACAGAGGTCTGTTACCAATAGACCTGGAATATTTACTGAAAAAGTAAGCGGGGAAAAAAGTATCTCTCATTCCCCTGTTTTTGTCTGGGAAGACCTTTCTTAAGCCCTGGAGCTCTGAGAAGAGCCTTTAAGTGAGTGTAGAAATGGTTCAGTGAAAAGCAACTTATCTGCCTAATTGCTTATATTTAGTAGTAGAACGTTTGAGTTTACTGCAGCCATTGCTGCTCCTCCTCTTTCCAAGATTCAGACTTGTGGCTTGGAGTCTGTGGTGGAGCTGTTGTGATTGGTGGGTAGGGAACGTCTTATTTGGAGTTTTGAGTACCAGTGACTGGTTTGTTTCTGGATCAAGAAAAGTGATTCTTCACACAGGCCTGTATGCACCTGCACCTTCTATCACAGGTTAACAGTGAGCTCGTAGTCATTTTCTACTAATACGTTCCCAAGCTCATTTCTGCAGAATCACTTCACGCAGTCCCATGGACCCTTTCCCCCTGCTTAATTTCCTCGATTTCCCCACCACATATTTACTTGACTCTTCCCTTCGGTGGCGACGAGAGGGGAGAGAACCTTTTAATTGCTTTATTTCTCTTATTAATTCTGATTCCAGGTGGAACTGTGGAGGGGATTAAATCCTGTTTACTGTCTGAAACGCTAGGGATGAAAGAGACAGATCTGAAGAGGGATTTCTCTCGCACTGCTACTTAATCGAGCCATTCAAGTTTTCTCTCTTCCCCCTTCGTCTCCAGTTCGGCATTATCTTCAAACGAGCCCAAGATGGTGTGCGTTTGAAAGCATTAAAGGGATTTCATCATTCAGCTTTTTTCCCTGTGTGAACCATGAATTAATTTCACTCCGAGATGTTTACGAACGCTCACATATCTCCACAAATACAGATGCCGAAAACCAATTTGCCTGCAGTTCTTGAATTCACTGTTGGCATGCTTTTGAGGAGTTGCTTTTTGAAGTGCATCACCTGGCTTGACTCTTGACCGAGACCCCGCAGATTACATTGCTTGATCTTGGGCACAGAAATTCTTGGAGTTTCATGTGTCGATGTGCAAGCTCACCATTGGGCCAGTTTAAGAAATTGTGAATTTGCATTGGGTTAAGCTTCTTTACCATCACCAATTGTGTTATCATAGACGTCATCAAATTTTAGCCATTTAAAAATTGGAAACCGTAATTTAATTTTGTTAGGTCGGTCATCTGCTAGGATACCTTGACTAATTTCTTCTTAGTACTTTTGAAAAAATTTTCAATTTATCTTTGGATACAGGTAAACAGTGGTAGTTGCGTAAAACTGGTAATGAATAAGCAATAAGTAAAATGTAATATGTGCAGAGGCGGACAAAGTACCTAACTTCATTACTTAAGTGAAAGTACAGATGAATGAAACACAACCTGAACTGATAAAGAAAACTGTGTGTTTGTTTTTTTTTTTTTTTATTGTACACCACACACCTTCACATGTACTATATATTTGAACGAAGTTGACAACTGTTTTAGGCAAACATGGCACACACTTAAAGCCAAACGATTTTTTGTATCTTTTCACTAAACTTCTCCCGCCACTGATTTACCGTGTTTAAGAAATGCTGGCGCCGCAGTGTTACAGCGTACAGACGTAACACTACCAGTGATTTCTGATAGGCTGTCATCTGCTAAAAAACCAATCATGTTTTAGAAAAGTGAGACAGTAACTGAAGGTAACGGGTAACGAGAACCTTGATAGAAATGTAGTGAAGTGAAAAGTACGGTTTTGTCTTTCAAATGTA
>JBBPCY010000109.1:36183612-36198147 GCA_037974405.1 Brachyalestes nurse | reverse complement strand
TGTGTGTGTGTGTGTGTGTGTGTGTGTGTGTGTGTGTGTGTGTGTGTGTGTGTGTGTGTGTGTGTGTGTGTGTTCATCCGTGTAAAACTGGGGGATTACTGTACATTCCAAATGTTTTTGACCAGTTAGTGAAATTAGTAGATTATAGTGTTGTGAATAAGCTTTGATTTGAAGCTTCTCTAATAAAAAGTCACTTCTTGCTGTCAGTTTTGAATGTACTGTTGCTAAAATGTGGAAAAAAATAAACCGAGTGAATCCAGCTAATGTCCAGTTTACTTAACTGTCAGTGGATGTAGACAGCACATTCTTATGAGACCTCTACTACAGTTCTGTTAGTAGATCCCAAGATTTAAACACAGAAGACCACAGATCAGGACTGGATATAATAAACTTATATAACCAAACGTATACAGCCAATGCTTATTTCATTCAGCCATGATTAACTATCTCTGGTTTCAGTATTCTGCGTCAGACCAGAACATCCGTGGTACAAACGTGCTTACATATACAGTTACAGAACTGTCACCAATATGTGCTTTGCCAAAAGTGCATGTGCATCTTCCTTATTAGGGTTACATTATCCGTTACAATAAAACTTCCTGTCTCATACTGTGTAAGTCCCCCTAGTACCACCAAAACAGCTCATGCTGGAGGCCCAGACACCAGTAGACCCCCTCAGTAGTCCAAGATGTAGCAGCAGGTCCCGTTAGTCCTGTAAGGGTCAACATGGATCGGATTAGTTTGTCTGGGACATCTTTTACATTCTCGGTCATTTGAAGGCCAAGTCAACATCTTGAACTTATGATCCTCAAACCATTCCTGGTCATTTTTTTGCAGTGTGGCAGTTCCTTCCATCATTTCCATGAAGGGCGGTACTTAGTCTTCATTGAAGTTAGGTAAAGTAACATCCAGATAAATGCCAGAGCCCACGCTTTCTCAGGGAAATCTTTCCCAAAGTATCACACTGCATCCACCAGCTTGCCTTTTTCTTACAGTGCACCCTGGTGTCATCTCTTTCCCAGATAAGCGGTTCAAATAGCCCATGGTAGGGCCCATAAGCCTGTCCCTGGTTCCCTGGTGGTCCTCCCTTGGACCACTTTTGGAAGGTACTGATCACTGTATAGTAGAGTTGCTCTGAGCCAGCCATCTAGTCATCACAATTTGGCTTTTGTTGCTCAGTTGCTCAGACTTACACTTGCCCATTTTTCCTGCTTCCAACACATCATCATTGTTCACTTGCTGCCACTGTAGTTTTAATATTATGACTGGTTGGTGTATGTACCAATAAGTTTTGACAGTAGTTATTCTGAAGAAGAGTTGTCTGGAGAGAGAGAACAAGAGGAGATGTCTGCAGCTTTTTCTTTTGCACACTTAAATTTGGAACACCAATGCTTTACTTGGTGTGAAAAGGGTGGCTTTAGTAAAAGGTCCTGGTTAAAGAGGCCTTCAGGGAAAAACAAGTGTTCTGTGATTACAAGCCACAAGCTCCACTAATGTAAATTACCATTACAATAGTCAGTGTCATGATCTCCAGTCCACAAATAACTGTACCATAGCCTATGCGATGCGTTTGTCCGTTTGGTAGGATGGATCTGACATTGGTAATCGGAGAGGTTGATCTCTTTTACTCCTCTGCTAATTGACATACGAAAATAAACATGAGCGATGACTGCAGTGATCCAGAACCATATTCATCTAAAGAATTAAAGCCAATAAGGCCTAATGTGGGCAGATGGGCTTTGGCTATTAACATTCTGCTCGCTTCAACACTCCACTTCCCCAATTCAGATCATCTGTTTGTTTCTGCCCTCCAGCACCCTCAGGGAAAAAAATTGAGGGGAAAAAAAGAAGTTTTATCTTTTAATTTGAAATGATTGAAAAGTTTAAGGGAGGCACTCGAGGAAAATAATTGCTTTCAAAGATTTATTTTCTTCCGTCTGTTTGTCTTAAGTTTTGATCAAGAAAGAGGCAGGATGAAGTGCCCATCATTTTGCCACAAATCATTCGTCAAGGTCATACCGGTGATTTGGCCTTTGGAGGTTGCAGTAGAGAAATGAGGCTGGTAGTGTTTTAGTGCAGACCTATTTTCACTGATTTTTTTTCCCTCTCCCCCACTGGGTAACTAGCAGTTATTTATTGCCTTGTTCTTAGCTCGGCACTTGGTATTTAGTTCTTGGGCACAGCAATTTTCAGCAGTTTCCTCTTAGCCTGCCAATTCGTCCTCTGTGCCCTGTTTGTCCTGGCTGACGTAATGAAAGATGTGAGCTGGAAGACAAGATATGTTTAGAACTTCCTTTATTCAAAAGTTCTTTCAGGCAGCAAGATCAAATGGGGGAAACTGTACCTCAAGACATCTTTCAGAAGGCACTACCACAGAAAAATACAAAAAGTGATGTTATTGTTGACATTTTTAAACATTAGTCTGAGTGCATCAGCTTCAGTCTTGCTGACTTTTGTATATTAGAGTCATTCTTAGCAGTCTCACCAAGGGCATCCATTCAGTGCTTACTCACTTAATAAGATGAGTGGTAAGTAGTAGTTACACAATTTTCACTTTGTTTTTTCAGTGTACAAAGGATATATTTCTGTTTCTGATAATTATTTTTGCAAAACCTGAGAGTACTTCAAGAATAGATAATGGTGGCCACTCATTGATTGTTTTCGCTCTTGGGAGTTCTGGACACTTTACAAAGACTTGTTGATTGCTGGTTAAACAGATAATTGTATTATAAAATGAGGTAAAGGTCCGTTATAAGCTGATTTTATTGTAGGGGGGAGAACAAAGTGCAAAACACTGGCGACCAAATTGAGTAAGTAGATTCATATAGTCTATTAAATGTTCATATAAAATACAATCGGTGTCAGAAACTGAAATAACTTGCCAGGTCATCAATACTGATTAAGATTAGAGTTTGCCTACCAAAGTCCTATTCACCTTGGAACTACAACTTACCTGTGTTCAGTAAACCTGCTAAAATAATGATGTAAACACACAGCTAAACAAACAAAACTACCACCTCATCACTGCTCTCTAGGTGAGCATAACTCTGTCTTCATATCTGAAAAATGTCAGATCTGACCACTTTTGAGCACTGTCCATCAAAAGTGTCTGAGTGTTAATAGCTACTCCTTGTGGAGAACTTTAGAACTTTGTTTACCTTTCAATTTGTGAACTGAACGCTAAACTAATTCATTAAACAAAAATTTTGATAGTAATCTAGTAGTATATTACTATAATCTAATAACCTTGTGCATTTGTAACAGCAAATCCAATTTTACTTTATAAACATGAAATCCATAACGTCAGACCTCAAAAAATGTTTATCGTTCAAATTGCAAAGTTATTATTCCGTAATAATAGGTAATTGTGACAAAACTAGTATGCATTATGTTTGTTTCCTTGATTGTTTGTGTATGATTTGTGTTTCTGTGTTTCTAGTCTGTTTGTTCTGGTACGCATGGGCTTATCTGTCAGCTTTGGTTTAAACCGTTATACTTGGAGTTTCTGGATTCTCTTGAAGTGACATTTTAAAACACTGCGTTCTTTGGACCCTTCTGTTGAGCTGGTTTCAGAGCGTGGTTCCACATTGCATACATTATAGCTGATTTTAATTGAACAGTCGAATGTATGTTTGTGAAGCACATTTTTGTATCATCAGTTTGGTTTAGCATAGCGTGTGCTGTGTACATCCCTGCATATATTTACATACAGATCATCTCATATTTCAGGGGAGGTTGCATCAAGCAAGCCATTTTGTTAGTGCCAGAATCAAGGATTTGAAAGTAGAGTTTATTTACATGAAATGTATGGTGTATTCTCTTTTTCACATTTTAGAGGCATGTCTACTATACTTATGCTCAAAAGCAGTACCCATCTCAGTCAAGATTTATGCTGCAACTGCCCTTTGCCAGTCTGCGCTTTGTAACTGAATGTTGTTTGTTGGAGGTTGCTGTTTGCATCTGTAGCTAGAATTGCATGGATAGATTTAAAGCTCTTGGAGTCTGCAGTCCTATATAGAAGATTCAGTGATGTAGTAAATTATTTTCTACTGCTTTACAATAAGCTCCCGTAACCAGTGCACCATTTGGATATGCTTCAAAACTGAGAAGCTCTCTGTCAAATTGTTTTAATTTTTCAAATTTCAATCGATTCGAAGAACTACAGATTCATTTTTGTAATTTAGAAAATAATATTTTATATGACAGATGTGACAGGACTGTCGAAAAAACATTCAGGTTTTTTGTGGGGTCATTTCTGCCCTGCCAGTGTTCTTGTTTTCCTTTTATTTGTGCTTTCCGTTTGTTTTGTGATGATGATAAAATCATTTTCATTTCATTTCAGTAACCGTAGCACTTTGCCAAAGATCATTACATTGCTGCTTTTAGCCATCAATCGATCTTTTGTAAACGAAGCATCCGCTGACTTTGTTGGTCAAATATTAATCTTTCTTTCTTAAAAAGTGACATTTTAACAGCCGGGTTTGTTCACACTGCATAATGGACAAAGGGAAGGAAAGCCATAATCATGTGCAATTAAAAGGCTTTATCTTTTTTTCTCCATTGAGAAGCAGACAGGGAAATCTTTGGTTAGAGGCAGCACTCCTGTCTTTTATTGTATTTGCTGATTTGTTGTTTTGAGTGAACTGGGCTCCTGCTGTCTTGCTGTTTGGCACTATAGCCTCATATTTCGCTGGAATAAAAAAGATTAAGTGAGTAAAATTTAAGAGGTTGTAAGAATTAAATAGAGCTCTTCTGAAGAACTTGCTTCTTTCAGACTGCAACCTTAACAAATTCAATGTCATTAGTGGAGCTAATAGGCTAATAATAAGTCAGACGTGCCAGTCATTTAATTATAATTCTTATAACTAAAAAATATGTTTAGGTTGTTTTTAATTAGTTAATCTGTAATTCATTATTTTCTATTTTACGTGATTGCCAAAAAGGAAAGGGTGAGTGGAGGAATACGTTCTTCCTCCGTCTAAGTGGCTTATGAAGTATTCAGCCTCACATATGAAGACGTGTGATGTAAATGGAAACATGTGGCGAAGACAGACTGGCTGGTCTTGAACATGGATTTACAGAGATGTCATAGTAGCTTTGGCTGATTGAAGTTGGGTATATGTAGCCAAGAAGCCAAACTATTGGAACTTGATTTTTTAGAGACTCTGTTGTGAGCACAAGTGGTGAACATGGCTCTTTCCAGTTTCGGGAGTTGACCAGATATTGAGGTCAGCGGTAAATGTCACTACAGAGTGCGATGAATAAACAGCCAGAAGGGCCACTGACATTTCGCTGCATGGTCCCACATACATGACACCTCCACATGTCACATGCATTAATTGCATGGACTAGTCTGTTTACTGTCTACGCATAGATACATGTTGGGCAGAGTCAATGCTCTGCATAATGGAGATATGCTCAGAAACGGACGGATTTCTGAACTGTGTGGGTCCCATAGGCACTGATCTTAAAGCGTAAAGAGAAATGGCTGTTTGGAATGTGTGAAAGGCCAGTGTCATCACCTCACTCAATGTGTCAGACGACTGGGGTGGAACTGCCGCTTGGGCAGCCTAGAAGCAAGAGCAGTGTGAAAATACTTATTATGAACTTGCAGTTTACAATAACAGCATATTCACTGAGGTTTGTTATGATAACTTTATTGACGTGCCCCAAATCCTGTTTTATCGGTTATTTGTCTTCTATCCATTTTTCCCAATTGTTTGTTGATCAGTGAAGAGTACACATGAATAAATAAATAACTTTACATTAAACGTTATTTAAACCTTGTATATCCTGCAAAATGTTACATTCTTGCTAGTAGTAGGTTTTAAAGATATACCCCAGATGGGAGCAGCATAACCTTTTATTTATTCCACATGTCATTCTATCAGTTTATTTGCATTAGTAGTGCAGTTGTCACTGGATTGTTGTTTTATTCGTACTACATTATTTAGAATAAACTCTTAAAATATATCTTTGGATGCCGAAAACTAAGGAGAGAGAGCTACTGAGGCTCTCCTTTCCTGTTTTCCAAGAAGGTGCTGTTGTGAAAAATGAAGCAGTTGAATAAAGTTTTCTGGGCAATAGCCTATCTCCGCGATAAAACCATACGTTATGAGGCTTTGCTCTCAAGGACATCAGCAGACTTCGGGCCAAGGAAACCCAGTCCTCTGTCTCTTTCAATATTAATTAGAGCTCATGGTTTCTGCTTCCAGTATAAAATCAGAACTGTCACCTTGGTATTGATTCTGTGAGTTTACAAGTGTATATGTGCCGGAACAATAGAAAAAAAACATAAGAAATGGTCAAAATGTGCTCTACAGGTTTATTACTCATAAGCCAAACATTATTAGGGCTGGTTTTGGACAGGTTTTGGACTGTTGACACCAGAAGCCTGATGATAATCCAGCTCTGTCCTGTTTAAACCATATTGCCCTATTCATTCAGTTATTTTGATGCACAGATTGTTCTGGAAAGATTTCCATGAGGACTCAGTGAAGACCTTCCTTGATTAAAAAAAAAAAGGAAGCTGTAGGAGCAAAACTGTGGAAACATATTGGCCCTTTCTCAAGTGGTCCAGAAGAGCTGATATGATCAGTCAGTAAAAATGTTCCTGTCCCCAATGAGCGTCTCCCATATGGCTACATCCATGTGCTCTGCACACTGAGTCATTTTATCCAGTTCATTCAGCACACACTCACCAGGGAACATTTATGACAAATGCACTAGCTGGGTTTTTAAAACTCTGCTCAAAGGCTCTTGTGGTTGACTCATTCAGTTCATTAATGCGCAAGTCCTCCCAAACTAGGTGCTTGAGTGCTGCTTCACAGCTTGGTGTAGCAGATCAATGCAGAGCTTACATACAGACATGGCAACACTACCAGATCAATATCAAATACAATTCTGAGCCAGTGAGATTGACCTGTCCTCTCTGACTTCACCACAGTCAGTGGTCAGTTCTTTGTTGAATAATCAACTCAACCCATTTCGTTATCAATCGACTGAATTTGTTGCTGAAGAGCTAATTAGATAATTGATACTGTATTCGTGAAGTACTTACAGTGGCAAGAAAAAGTATGTGAACCTTTCGGGTTTTTTGATGGTTTTCTGCATTTATTTGTCTGATCTTCATCTAAGTCAAGGTTAATGATAAATATGATGTGCCTAAAATAATAACACAAAAAAGCTTTTTTGAGGTCATTAACTCGGTTCACATACTTTTTCCACAAGCACTATGAGTTTTGATGGTTGCTGTCAATAAAGACGTGAAAGATCAGGATTTCCTTGTGTTATTATTTTAGGCACATTATATTTGTCAATACCCCTTTATTTAGATTAAGATCTGATAACCATTAATTTCCGAAAGGATCACATACGTTTTCTTGCCACTGTAATTCAGGTTAGTGCAGGTTTCAGGTGCGTTTTTGATGTGACCGTTATGGGATAATCTAGGACTTGCTCAGAGTTTGTAGTGGTATACCTTTGTAATGTACTTATTTTGAGTCAGTGCAGGTTTCAGGTGGGTTTTTGGTGGTACAGTTATGGGGTAATCAAGACTTGCTCTAAGTTTATAGTGTCGTAACCTTCTTGTTCAAAGCTGTAAGCAAGAGAACAGCAACAAGCTAAAAGTGTCGCTTTTCTGCAGTAAAGTTTAAGCTCTCTGGAGATCAATAGTCCGCCAGTGTTTTTCTCAAACAGACTGTTTTTATTGGAGTGAGATTTCAGCTTGAAACATTCAGCAGTAAAAAGCACTAATAGCAATTATTAACTGCTATTTTGACCTACTAAAGAGACTTTATGGATTTTACTGCTTCAGTTTATAAACTTCCCATTCCATTTCCACTCTTAGATAATGAGTTCTGCTGAATAAAAGAGACCCTCTACCCATCTGTGCTCCATAAGATAGCAGTGTGATGGTTGGATTGAGAAGGAGGATCTCATCCAAGGAACACTACATTAAAGCCTCTTGTTCTGGATAACAAAGAGCCTCCATCCATCCTGGAATTCACGTTCACACCAAATTAATCAAGTCTGGATGCCATATTCCATGCAACATCCATTTTCATGCATTGGCCTGGGTCCAACTTGGCAGCTGTACATTATACAGTGTGGCCTGTGGTTGGACAAACTTTAATTGGTTAAGCTTAGTTTTTTTATAAGGCAGTTGTCCAAAGCATGCCTTACACCTGAAGAATTGTAATTGTCTATTGGTGGGTTCTTTGTTTTGTTTCCTGATTAAACCTGTGCCAAGAGATGCATGTTGAATAATGCAGTATGTGAGAAACAAGTGTTCAGACATTTTTTTTCCCCGTTTAATGTATACACAATGCATATATGCACTGCAGATATTCTTAGTGCATTTTTATTTTGTACTGTAGGTTTTAACAATCAAGGAGTCACTGTGTGGGTTTAGAAGTCAAATAAAAAAAATCAAAAATTATCTTTCGTATTGCACTTGATAAAAGATGTTGCCACTGATTTTGAAAATTTCATGCAAAAGTAGCTGTGGTGGTTAAGGTGAAGGAGCTTCCTAAAGTTTTAGGGGGTTCGTTACACAGCACAGGGTCCCATCAAAGACCCTTAACATTTGTCAGTAGAGTTGATTCCATAATATGCACAGTGTGGAATATTCATAGAACCAAAACGAACAGTGCTTGGGCCGGAGTGTCATGACGGATTCGTCTCCAGAAAAAAAAGAGAGCCAATAGTCACTCAAAAGGAGCTGCAGGGGTCATCTGAAAACACCAGGAAAGGAGAATACAGAAGAGAATTATCAATAAACGGCACTGCAGTCATCTCTGTTTCTACAGCCCATGTAATACTCCTCTGCTAAAAAATATGCAGAAATGCATATCTGCAATTTGAACATGAGTATTTAGACCCATCAGGGAATAATGTGCTATAATAATAATAATAGGGTCACATGAATCCCAAGAATGTTGTACTTATTGTATGAAGTCTGTTATGGGACTGCTTAATAAAAATACTGGGATATTACATATCATCATAGGAAACAAGTATTAAGCCGTGTAAAAGCATATGTTAGAGGAGAATTTAGTATCCTCAGTAAATGAAGGGGAGGAGAAAGCGACCTGTAAAAAAACTGAAATTACTTCAGGCTGGTTTCTAAAAAGATGGTACTTTCATTTCCTGACTTGAGTTCCTTTGAAAATGTAAGGATTACAAGTCCTACATGGGAACACGTGTGATCTCAGAGAAAACTAATTACTTCTAACTGATTACTAATTACCATAAAAGTGGAATTGCCAACACCAGCTTTGCAACAAAAAGGAACAGTGGTATTTGTGTGGTCTGAATACTTTTTCCCCCTTTTAACTTTTTTAAACAGGTTTTTTAAAATGAATCTTTAAAAACTGAAATTCAAAATTCTAAGTGGATATATTGTACTTGTTTTCCCTGATCACTGTAGATCTTCAGTTTAATTACAAGTTAACTTTTGTAAAGATTGATACTTTATTTTTTTTAATGACGTTTTATAAATATTCCAGCCTTGATAACATCATGGTGTTTTTCTTTCCTCCAAAAACATCTCTCTGCTGTTGCCCTATTTGTTTTGTCATTTTGGAAAGGGCAAAGCACCTAAATGAGGTTCACTGTCTGTGGCCAAGAAGTGTGCTGGTTTTATAGTTCGCGTCCAGTGTATTACGGCAAACTTCTAATTCCGTTGAGTTTTTTGTGGGCTTAACATGAAGCCCACAGAAAAATCGATGGACGATCAATCTCAATTTCACATCAGTGAAGTTTTCACACTGCTACCCTCGGGGAAGGTTTTAAATGTGATTCAACAAACAAATAACAACACGGATTTGACCTGAACCCCACCTGGACTGAACTACAGCTTTTGTTTGTCTGCACATTTACCTTTTAGTGTGCCATGTCTGAGAAAGTGTTACCGTTGCAACCTTTCACAGTGCAGCATGTTCTGGTCAAGATGAGAAATGTGGCCAAGTTTGGTCTTCTTGACCTCAGTGCTTCTACAAAACCTCCTACTTTCTGTATGCTTAGGGATTGCAGCTGGATCCTGAGGTGAGCGTGTCATGGATGTCCACTGATTGGCTGGCTTCATCCTGAGTGATTGTTATGGGGATCTGGTTGACTTGCTAAAGGAACTGATGAGTAATAGAAGGTGATGGAGAGAGATGGATAAATTGCAGATGGTGCTTTCTGGCTGTCAACAAAGAGCCAGGTTGCTGCTGAGAGAGTGTCTATTAGCACAAATGAGTGCATGCCACAGCACACTCTCTCTCTCTCTCTCATACACAAGCATGCTTGCTCATTCTCTCTCTCTCTCCCTCCTTCACACTCATACATACATGCACACTGATTGGCATCAGTAGAGGCTGGGATCGGATTTCAGAAGTGATATCAATGAAGTCTTAAATCTTCACAAGTTTGGTCCTCCAGCGGGGCGCTAGGTTAGTGAAAATGTCTTCAGTGTTTGATGAGTGCACACCGTCATGATGGTATCGAAGAGCTCAGCAGGGGCAGCATTACTGCCTTCCTGTCCCTGCCTCATTCATTTCCTGAATGGTTACCCTTTCTGTCTCTCTCTGGCTCTTAACCAGAGGTACAGCTGGCAGGCCATTCATTATAGCAGCAGCAGCTGGACCTGTGCCTCACCCTGTGTGTTTGGTCAAGTTATGGACAAGCGATCTGTGATTGAGAACCCTTTGAGTCTCGCTCAGGGCCACTGCTCTGCACTCACTCACACACACACACACTACACGTGGAGGCATCTCTCATGTTGAGACCCTCTGATCAGGTTGTACCATTTAAGAGAAGCTGTGAAATATGCCGTGTGCATAGCTTTGATAATTCAATCTGATTTTGCTCTCCGAGGGATCAGTGGTAGCAGTCGTCCAGTGGTGATTAATAAAAGGGATAATGAATGATTAATTACTGTGACGCACATGGAGCTCCTTTGAGCTGAAGCCACTGAGGAGGCTCCTTTGTGTTTGCGTAGGAGAGATGCTCTCATAGACGGCACTGTATGGCTAAAAACCAATGCGTGAAGGACATAACCTTCTGTGTCTTTTCATTTAACTGTTTGGGTGGGTGGGGGATGTGGCTTGGTAGAGTTATAATTAATGATACAACAATACACTTGGCTCTATGGCCACACAATTAATTGTACTTTCAATCCCTATTGTTATAACACACATTTTTGCTTGAAAAGCCCTTACCCTGCTAAAGAACTACTTATAAAAGACACAAATGTGCACAGCTACATGCAACTGCTCTTAAGTACTATCCTGTACGTACAATCTTTTCTTTGTGTAAACATGAGGAAGATAGATAGAATTAAATAAATGAATGTAAGGAAAGGTCTTTTTCACATCCTGTATACAGAATGCAAAGAACAGAAGGATACACATCTACTTATCAGTTTAACGGCCACTATTAATAATCTGTTATAAATCGGCAAGTGGTCCCGCTCCATATATATGCACTCTGACAATCTGATCCAAGGAAGGACAACCAGTAGACCACTCTTATGGAATTTGTATTACCTAATAGCAGTGGTCTTTTTCAGCAGGATAATATATCCTGCCACACTACAAAAATTGTTCAGGAATGCTTTAATGACCCAGTTCGAGGTGTCGACTCCAGATTCCCCAGATCTCAGTCCAGATCTCAGTCCAGTCGAGCTTCTGTGTGATGTGCTGGACAAGCTAGTCTAATGCCTGGAGGCCCCACCTCACAACTTACAAAACGTTTTAAAGATCTGCTGCTATCATCTCGGTGCCAGATACTAGTGGTGCAACGGATCAAAAATGTCACGGTTTGAATCGGATCATGGTTTTAAGTCACGGATCGGATCAATTTTCGGATCAGCAAAAATGTTATGTTTTTATTTAAGTATTTTTGCTCATTAAAAACATTCAACTCATGACTCATTCCACGCTATTATATAAAAACAAATTAAGGTGCAATATAGAGCAAGATAATTATTTCCTTTAATATGGACACAATCGAAATGGGCAGCAAAGCCCTGCTTAAATGTCGCGAATATCAGCAATTGTTGCGCAGCCTTTTGACCACACGCACCACAGTGGAACTTTTTTTTTTTTTCCTCGAATCTTCGGATCACGTGCGTGCCGAACCGTGGAGAGAGATCGGTTCGGATCACGGATCAAAAGTGATCCGTTGCACCACTACCAGATACGACAGCTTACCTTCAGAGGTCTTGTGGTTCATGCTTTGACTGGTTAGAACTAAAATTAGGCAGGTCTTTTTAATGTTATGACTGGCATGTGTAAGTTTACAGCTTCTAAGTGTACGCAGGCTTACAGCTGGAAGTGTGACATCGTATGAATATGCTAGTATGGGTTTAGAATGTGTTATGTGTGTCATTGAATTTTCTGTTTTGAGTTTAAACAATCCCCCAACATTTAGATGGCATGCAGACTAAAATGCTGCTGATAAAGATGGTATTCAGAAAACAAAAGCCATGCACAATTTTGCATCACAATTTTGTTATAGATATGTTTTTCTTGTCATAGTACATTGTCAGTACACTGTTCCATGGGCCAAGTGTCAACCTGATTGCCGTCAGTTTAAGATATGGGGTTGTATGATTGATACTACTGAGTGATAATGCCTGTGCGTAACTATTGATACCTTTAGGCAGGTCTGATAAATCACATTGGCTGGCTCTGAGCATGCATTGATTTCTGGCTGCCATCCTCCATACTTCACAAGAAGGACGAGGTCATTTAACATATTTGTCTCCAAGCAAATTGCTGTTACAAACAATCAAGTGCTTTGTGCACATCATTGAGCTGTAATACTTCATTGTGGTACTCCTTTGTAGAAATGATGAAAAAAAGCACAGCCCCTGTGCAGCTAAATGCTCCCCAACAGCCGGTATTTAATTTCTTATTAAGCAGCCAGCACGAAGCTTTTTTTATTGACGTCCCTTTGTCTGCTGCGCTCCATACGGGCTGAATGGGCATGATTGCTTTTTTTGTGCACAGAGATGAAATGGTCTGTGGGATTCATGACTTTCCTTTCCACTGTTTGTCTGTAGCACTTAGCTTGGCTGTGTGCATCTCACAGTGTGTGTTTGTGTTTGCAAAGAGGGGGATTATGAAACCAGTATAAAACCAGGGGAGATACCAAAGAACAACAGTTTGCTTTGGTTGCTAATCTGTGAAACAATTAGCACTTAATGCAGCGTACTCCTCCTCATCGCACATCCAATAGCAATCAGTCGTGTCCTTGGCACCCAAATCGGCCTGCGTTTACATATTGATTGGCTTTGAGTAGCAGTGACGCTGTACTTCGCTGTTTTACACTATCGATTAGCCACAGGTGATGGAAGTATCACTTGCAGCTTAATCATGCCAAGGTAGGAAACTCCAGGCAGCTTTTAAGAGGAGTTTCTTTCAAAAAACAACCTTTGTTCTTTGAAGTTTGCTGAAGTTTGTTCTTGTTGTCCAAGCAAGTTTAATGCGTATTTTATGCCTTGCAACATGGAATAAGAATTAACAGTGCATGGTTGTTTTTCCTCTGTATTTCTTCTCTAATTCTCTTTCACTAATGATCTGTGCTCTGTAAATGATCAGAATTAAGTTGACCATGATTCTGGTATATTAACATAACGAGTTGCAGTATCAACACACTTAGGAGGTCTATGTGCCTAAATATGTCTGTGCAGTTGTGAGACCATTAAATGAAAATTTAAACAAATTAGATATTAGTGCTGTCAAATATATTTTTCTAGGTTGCCATTAATGCTACTACAGATATGCTTTTACACTTCGACATGCCAGCACTTACTTACATCCTGGCATTTTTATGTCTGCAAGCCAGAACATCCTATGTTACTGATATTAGATATTAGATCATGGTTTCCTGGCAGTCCTGAGTGCTTCTTTAAGCACAGACATCTTGATTTAGCCTCGAAGCAATAATATAAGAGACAAATTCATTTCTGTTTTATGGGACATGGATGTCATTTTATGTCATGGTGGGTAGTCCTGTGCCAGTATGACTTTATCAAGTCCGTCAAAAGGAGAAATTAAGTGAAAAGCATCATTAGTTGAACCTCAACCCTGGAATACTGATTTCCACAAAATCAATGGCAGAATGATTGCTTGTCATGCATGTTATGACGATGGAAATTCTGTTCCAGTGTCTGCAGACATTCGATTAGCTGGGACCTTTAAACTTTTTTTTTATTTGGAAGAAATGAATTATTCAAGCACCTATTTCTGTCTGTGCTTGAAAGGGGAAAAAGGCCAGTTTGCTGTTGATGACCTGTCCTCCTTCCCATTCTGCTGTCTTTGTATATGCTCTCTTTTAGTCTTTTGTCTCATCTCTTTTCTGAGATGCTCAAATATTTCCCTTTTGTCCAAAATTCTGTTGCAAAGTGGCATAGTGTCTCTTCTCAATCCTCACTCTTTTTTAGGTCTGTTTTTCTTTTTTGGAGGATGAAGCATTGAAACTAAAAGCAAGAAGTGACATAGACAGTGTTTACAAATGCTTACTCACACTTTACAAATGCTTACT
>JBBPCY010000109.1:36153045-36181515 GCA_037974405.1 Brachyalestes nurse | reverse complement strand
GTATATACAAACATATATATATATATATATATATATATATACAACACAGGTTCCAGGTTGGACTCTCTAGACAACACCAAAGAAAAGAACTAAACAAAAAGGTCCCTAATCCTGCCTCCCTATCCCTACTATCTACAAACAATCTGCCTCTAAGCATGGATGGTGTCCTCTAAGTATGCCTCTAAGCTAGTGTGTCTAACATTCCATTCAGCAATCCTATGTAATGGGTGTATAATGGATTTAGTAAACCGTAATAGGTCAAATCTGTCCCAATCTGGAATAAACGGGGTGATGTAAGTGGTAAGTAGTAATTTACTTAACAGTGTATTTTCCAACAAGTATCCAACCACGGTTTACTGCGCCGATCGGCCCGCGGCCAATCCGCTGAAGGCAGGAGGCAGGACATCGCTGGCAGATGACCAATGGGAACTAGGCACCCTGACATCAATCGACGAGACGGTAGAATGATGTAGCCATCCACCGATCAACGTCCGCAGATCCACCTACGCAGAGTGTAACAGCGAGAGAGGGCGAAACAAAAATATTATGTGCCACGACATGCATCACCCCCCCTCCCTTCCATGGCTATGTTGTTATTTACATTCTCAATGTTCCATGTGCCTTTGTTTTGTTTGTAATTCTGCCCTAGTCCCGCCTCCTCTGTAGTGTGTCCAACTTTGTCATCTATTTCCTCCCTTACCCATGTGTTCCCTGTGTCCTAGTCAGTATATGTACCCCTGTGTTTCCTCTTTGTGAATACTCCGTTTTTGCACACTATTGTTGTGTCGCCTATTGTCATTGTCATCTCCCATTCTCATCTGACCCACTGTGAGTGTTTTGTTGATGTCACTGTGTGTTCCCCTTTTCAGTGTTTGGATTATATTATCTCCGTTTGTGTCACCTCTTTCCAGCCTTTGTTAATACCCATGGATTATCTCTCACTACTGTTTACCCTCGGACTCTCTGTGAGTTCTTTTATGTTTGTTTATTAAAAGTGGACTTCACACTTGCATTCAGCATCAACAAATTCCTGACGTGTGTGTGTGGGGGGTTTATACACCAGTCAGCCACAACATTAAAGCCACTGACATTTACAGAGGCACCTGTAACGAGGTAGGACATATTAGACGTCAAGTGAACAGTCAGTTCTGGAAGTTGATGTACCTTAAATAGATCTGTAGTTTATTCATGCCTGTGATGACCTGTGTCTGGCTGCTAGCACTGCTGGAGTCTTCAGAGTCTTATGTTAAACCACTTTCACAGTTTTAAATGTTGCGCTGAGTAATCAGTACCTGCATGTACTCTGGGCTGTGGAGGAAAATCCAGAAGTTGGCCCCTGTTTTCTTGCATCTGGCACCAGCTGAAGGTGAAAGAAGGGAAATGAGTGTGTTTCTGCACTGTAAAGGTTAATGAGACAGCATCTGGAGCTCTTTAACTGTTTACTGGGACCTGCTAATCAAACTGAGGACAATCCACAGCCCTATCCGCATGCAGTATCTTTATTTGCATCCATTACTAGGACTATAGGAAGATGATGATGCTTGCTGTGTTATGGATTGTTGGTTATGTTTCAGATGACTTGAGATATGTAGTTCAAGAGCAGCTGTTTTTTTTTTAATTGCAGTTCTGGGCAAGCTGAAGCTGTAGCTTTAAGACTCAAACATAGCTTTTGTGTTTTTGCGAATGGTAGGGGAACACTAATCATAAATGTTTATGCCCAGCTCTCATTTCTTTACAGTCAGATTGGACATTTTTATTAGCTAATATGCAGTAATTCTGTGTTTTTGCTGTGTCTGAATTAACACACTGGCTACAAGACACAGGCTGGTGGGTATAGCTAAGATTTGCATGGATGTGCATGCACAGCATTCAAAAGCGGCATCTGTGTGCTTTGCTGGCTCAAAGGAATTGTTCTCACTCTCCGAGTGTCCGAGGGATGAAATAGATTTAGCGCTGTTAGGATTATGATATTGTGATCATTTTAATTATCTGCATCTATATGGCAATCAATAAAAAGACAATATTGTTGCAGTCGACTTAAATGTGGAGGTCAGCAGCATAGTGTCAAAGAGAGGAAGGCATACAGAGAATAGTGCTGATGACACAGATGTTGCTCCATCACCGTGGCCGGCACACAACATATGGAGCCACTAACAGACATGGAGTGTGATGGATGGAAGCTGTCACCAGCACCATCAAAATGTGTGTGTATGTGTGTGTTGCTAGTGTACCCTTATCTGTAGTGCAGTGCTTATGTAAAGCGTAGGCACGTCTCTCCACTCCCTCCTCTGCGGGCTCTCCTATTAGCCATGCAAATGAGAAACACTACAGCCATTTAAAAGCCTGAGGAAATACAGCCTATATATGCGTCCAACTGCTTTATAACTTTATTTGCTGTTCCATTTCCCTTTTCCCTTTACCACATATACCAGCAAAACCTTATTGGCATCGTCTAAGCAGTATCCAGTAGAGAGGCATACTTTTAAGTTGTGAGGGAGATGAATTGGCCAGATGAAATGATGAGAGAGGTAGATGAAATAAGAGTGTAATAAGAAGACAAATAAAGTAATGATGCAAAAGCAGCAGAGCCATGGCTGATGGAGTGAGAAACAAACTGAGTGTCTGGGGGATTCAAGTAGATAAACAATTGAAAAAAGTGGAAGGAGTAGTGTGTGTGAGAGAGAGAGAGAGAGAGAGAGAGAGAGAGAGCTGGTCTGAGTGGTACTGCTGCTGAACTATAGACACAATGCATATAATGAAACTAGTCCTCCATTAGTAATAAATCTGCTGGACTGTTTACTGGCCTGCCCACATGATGGAGGCTATCGTTTACAAGCCCACTGAACTACTCTGAATTCACAAATTCACAAAACAAGGATACTGTATTGTTGGACTCATGTGGATCCTAAAGACATTACTGGTTGAAATCTTCCAGAATAAGCTATACATACCACCTAGTAATAATTTTATAACTTAAAAACATGTCACTTTTACTCTTTTATTGCTTGCTTAAAATGAATCAATTAAAATCTATACTCTCAATTAAACCAACTTATTGATTACTTTTGGTAATCTAACCAGTCTCTGCATATACACACACATACATAATGTGGACTAAGAATGAATGTTTACAGTTTTAAATTGCACATGTATAATTACACAATCAACGTAATCACTTCACTACTCAGTTGCTAATGTAATCATTAGTTATAGCCCTCATCTTTTAAGAGACTTTAGCAGTAATAGTGGTATCATCTGAAAAGTTGAAGGCTCTCTGACACCGTTATACGTGTTTCTCCTACATTCTAAGTGTTTTCTGTCAGAGGTACAGTCTCACTTGAAACATGATGCATTAGCCTGACTGTTATGTCTTTTTGGAAGCTTTATGCCTCATCATTAGTTGTGTCATTGCTTTGCTCCCCAAATGGACTTCGATTGGATTACTCCTGATCTGTATGGTGCAAGGCTAATGTGAATGAGAGGAATATCACACAGAATTTGAAACCATGAGTGATATGGCCAAATGCACAAAAGTGGATTTGCCTGATAATTTGGACTTGTTGGATCCAATTTGATGGCCTCATTAACTAGTTTCTACATGGGAGGCATGGCTCCTTCTAAGCCATAACAGCCTAATGAGGTTCATTTAGGCATATTGTGAGTCATATTGTGTGAGAATTTATTGAGATATTCTCCTTCCTAGTTGATGTCCTTTTCTGTTGTAGGATTTTGCTGAAGCGAGCCTCAAGCATAGTCAGATTTTAGCTGTTAACACTGAGCCTGATTTACTAAGAGCCTAAGAGTACTCTTTTGTGTGTACAGCACAGTAGAGTTTGAGAGCAAATTGTGGCCGATTTACAAGGGATAATCACAGAGATGATGACACAAAAAGGAAAAAGGTGGAGAAAAAAATAAACACACAAACTTGCTGGAATGAGCCTTTATAAATATCTGTGAAGTATATGACAGCTGTCATGAAAGCCTTATGTGGTTGTCATGTAGCCTTGTGAACTCTGCCATACAGTTATGCATCCCTAATGGTTAGATAAAGCTTTTTTTTGCGTGTGCTAACTGTTCTCGGCTGCTGTCTAGTTTAAATCTAAATTAGTTGCTTGTTGAAGAATAAGCATATAATAGCAAATGTAAAAAAAAGGCCTTGCGCCAGTGGTGTGGGTTATTTTAAATTATTAAATTATTAACTATTTTAAAATAATAGTTGTTATCAATAGGCTAGCACTTGTCTATTCATCGACTATAAGAGTCCTTTAAATAAGTTTCAGGCAGTCTGGCATTAAGTAGCGACCACTTGTCTATTCTGATAAGTGGACCGCGAGGAAGCTGGACCAGTGCAATATTTATCAGTATGTCGTTTTTTCCACCTGCCATGTGCACAAAGCACAGTCACGAGCAAAGTGTTTGTTACACAAATGACAGTGGAAAGGACACGCCAATTTCATGCTGAAAAAAATATATTTTTTACTGCTTGACGCCTACATGCAAGTAGAAATGTACAGGGTCAACAAAATACTCCTGTTTGTCACACACGACAGATTATTTCCCTGTGAAGCTCCAGTGGTAGTTCTGTTAAAAGTAGGGTGATTAGAGCACAGAACTGCGTTCACTAATCTAGCTGACAAAACAGATCAGAGCACATTTAAATACAGAACAAGTAACTATTATCATTAATGTGGCATTTTGTAGCCACGGTCTCATTAAGACTGCAGTAGTGTTGAAAGAACAGTATTAAGTAAAAGTGGGTGTGAAACATTTAAGAAGTTTGTCTTGTTCCACATCATAAAATCTTCTCAAGACAATTTTATTTGTCTTTTTAAACTTTAAACTTCTTTTTAAAAGCTTAGCATTTGCTCCAATTCCCATTTTAGCAAACTCATGTCGTTTGATCAAATCTGACTTTTACTCATCATAACACTGACACGTTAACTTATTTGCTTACTTAGTGACTGACTGATTTGTTTATTATTTAGTCACGTTTATGCATGAGTATAATCATTTTACGAAAACATGAAATGTATATTTATTTTTATTCATGTTTTATATGAACCATTTAAAATCAAAAACACAGTAAATAGTTAAACGGTGTAATTACAGTAAAACTAATTACCATGTGAGACTTGCAGCGGAGTACCCCATGAGCCCCCCGTTAATAATTTAAGTATACACTCGTCATCTTCAGAGTTATTTTCAGGCTTAGTTAGTCGCTCTGCAGGGGCTAAATTCATCAAAATAATTCGTTTTGACTTTGCACTGTATTTTGCACACTTTGAAAGAAACACCCAAAATTGCATATCCTTTAAGGCAGACATGCAAATTGTACAGTGCTTGCTGTTTTGCTCATTAGATAACTCCAGTCCTCCACGAACCCTGTTAGAAGATCAGCATGCATGTGGGTTTTTTGGGTTTTTTTTTTTTTTGCTTGTGCTATCGAGTTTGCACATGTTCTTACACACACAAACCCGTAGTAAATCAGGATCTAAATGTTTTTTTTTTTTTTACTTACTGAGGTGTCTTATAACCCTTTCTTTAGTCCGTTAAACAGTATTTCCGAAGGACAGTGTGTGTTCCCAATACTAAAAAGTGCATTTTCATATTGATTGATATGTTTTTTCTCAGAGAAGAAAATTAATTCAACCCCTTTAAAGTAATGGCCATAGCTGCTGCATAAATAAAAATGCGGCTCTAATTTTGTTATTTTTCATTCGGGTGGAGAAACAAGTGAGGGTTTTGTTGAAAATGTGTTTTCGAAACCGGAGGTGAGGGACTTGAGTCAAATGGCAAATTTAAGGACTTGAGACTTGCTTGACTAACGCTGATAACAGACTTGACTTTAACTTTGAAACCAGGACTTTAGACTTGATATATATTTTTTGATTAAAAATGAGCATTTTTAGTTCTGTATTTGGGTGATTTCTAGTGCAATGCTCACAAACCTGGCCACCTACTAAGACGAGGCAGAGGCCAAAGCAGAAGGTAGCTGCCATGGAGGAAGCTAGTCCAAAAATGATACAATTTGGGTTCAAGGATGTTGATAATGATGGTAAAATGAAGAAATCATCCAACTTCATCCGTCACTACAAAACCCACACAGAAAAGTGCACGAATATGACTTTTTAGCAAACTTATTGGCTAGTCAGATATTAGATAAAAAATGTTAGATAAAAAATGTTAAAGCTATGTAAGACTTGACTTGGCATAAATTCTGTATGTTATTGAGTTCTGGGCTTTATAACCAGTTCAACTCTCTGGGAACTTTACTAACAGAGCTATGCATTCATGAATACAGGTGTGACTTTAGTCTTCTCATGACTTGCCATTGTACCTCTTTCTCTGCTGTTTTAAGTGCCTCTTTAATACACCATTCATTTGAATGATGTGTCTACTCAGTTACAGTCTAGTGACAGCTGAATCACTTTTCGGCCAGCGTTGTTACAGCAAGTGTTCACCTGAGGCCTTGCTTATGCTTATAATGCGTCGTGGTCATTGTCATATTAGAAACTGTCTTAAACGTCTTCCCCACTGTAGCAAGGAAACTGAAAAAAATCGGGTCATTACATAACTGTGCAACGCATAAACACATATTGGTGTCACATAGGGCTGCACGATATGCGATAATGTTGTTGAGTGTTGCGATGGCAATATCACATTCGATAAGTAAGTAAAAACATAGCCTTTATAGTGTTAATGTTTTTGTGCTTTGGATTTGCTTCCAAATAACAGTTGCGCTGTTTCTTTTAGGTACGAGTTCTTCACCCACATTTTCAGGACACGTCTGTGTTGTCTCAGCCATCATGACGCCCGTCTATCTAACTCTGAGTCTCTCCATGTGCTTCGCACTTGCATCTACTAGGGGGCGGGCATAAGGCAGTAGGACTCCATCTGATTGGCCAAATATGTTGATGTGAAGAGCTTTGAATAAACACCATTTATCGCAGTTCAGTCAGTCTTTCGCGATATGTATATTGCGCATGTTGATATCGCGATGACGGTAATTTTATGATATATTGTGCAGCTCTAGTGCCACAAAGAAAGCTCTCTGCACATTTAGCATTGTGGTGAATGGGCAGACTCTCAGTTATATAGGTTATCAGTGTGGGTGACAATGTTGGAAACACTGGTATTTTGGTGTGTTATTTAGCAGATGTGTTTCCAATATACATTTGATTTGATTTACATGTAATTATTTAATAATTTATTTACATGGAAATTATGTTAGTGTCATGCTAGATTTCCTGAAGCTTCTGTGTTTGACTTAACTTTCACCACAGTAACTTGGGACTTGTAGGTTAAAACCTGAGACTTGGTTGAGACGTGCATGTGTGTGTTAATCCTACCTCTGTTGTGAACTTAAAACGCTAAGCTTTTAAAGTCAGTGTTGTGTACAACCTTGGTTTGCAGAAAGAAAAACATTTTACGTAGTAATTTACGTAACTGACCATATAATTAACCATGTTATAATATAATAACCATATGATATGACCCAACTTATTTTAAGTACTATTGAAAGTGAAATTAATTACCTTAAGTTCAGAAGTCATATATGTTTGTAAATTATTACATATTAAAATGGTTTAACTGTATCTACATCTAAAAGATTTAGGCCAGTGGCTGTTGGTCCTGGTCTTGGCAACGGTGTGTTGAGCTTGTTGACTTTCCTGTGTTGTAATGCTGATTGTTAGGCTGTGATTAAAAAGCCAACCATCTTTTCTTATCCATAGGACTGTATGTATAGCGTTGCCTTTCATGCCAGTCTTCTACAGTTGAGGTATAAAACAATCATAAACATTAAACCCACATGTAAGTGGTTTGTGACTAACTTTAATTGTCTTGTCACCATGGCACCTGTCAAGGAGTGGGATATATTTGCCAGTAAGTGAACAGTCTTTAAAAAGACATGTTGTGAGCAGAGAATATGAACAAACATAAGAATCTGAGTGGTTTTGAGATTTCTGTGATCCTTGTGTGTTGTGTGTAGCTAGAAGATTGTGTCAGAGCATCTCCAAAATGGCAAGTCCTGTGGGGTGTTCTTGGTATTCAGTGGTGGTTCAGCGACAGACAACCAGTGAACCCAGTACGAGGTCAAGGGTGTTGAACGAAGGCTAACCCATCTGGGACAATCCCACCATATAAAAACTGTAGCACAAATTGCTGAAAAAATGCTGGCCATATACTAACTGTCTTCTGCCGAAAGCACCTAAAATGGGCGTGTTAGCATTCAGAAATGGACCATAAAGCAAAGGAAGAAGGTGACCTGTTTCAGTTAATAATCATTTCTTTTACATGATGTGTGTGTACGCCTTACACCTGGAGAAAAGATAGTCCCACAAGTGGGAAATCAGCTTGTCATGGCAGAAGGTGGACAGTACAAAGGTAAGAGCAGCAAAAATGATAAAACAATAGGATAGAATAAAAAAACTATACCAACAGTGCAGTATAAAATGTACAATATACAATCTAGAAATATAAAAATGTAAACAAATGACACCAGGATGCCCTATGATAAGAAGGCAGGGTGTTGGGAGAAGTTGGATGATCTGGTCAGTTCTGCCAAACCTCGGTTCCTGGCATTCAGGTGGATGACATGTACCACTTAAACACTTTTGCAGACTATTTACTATTCCCATTTCTGGCAGTGATATTCCCTAATGACAGTGGCTGGATAATGTGCTCTGCCACACTGCAAAACTTGTTCAGGAATGATTTGAGGACATTATGAGTTTAGGGTTTTGACTGGGTCTCCAAATTCCTAGATATCCTTGCAACCTAGTCTGATGCATGGAGGCCTCACCCCGCAGCTCATAGGATCTGCTGCGTAATGGTGCCAGATGCTGCTGCACACCTTCAGATGGCCATACCTTGTTGGTCAAAGCTGTTTTGGCAGTATAAGGGGACCTTGTGTGTTGTACTGGTGGGTAGAAATGCCAGGAATGCCATTCACTTCATGATTTCATTGTTCAAGTGAACTCATTTACTTTGATTTCTTGGGTGATTTTGCTCTTTCTGGTGATATATTGAAAGGTTTAAAAAAATTCAGAATATTAGCATGCATTTAGGGTAGAACATGTTCCTTTTTTGCATTCAAATTAAAATGTGCTTGAGTCTGCTGAAAAGTGGATTTTCTTGAACAGTTTAAATGCATGTTTTGAAAGACTTAGTCAGGGTATGAAATTCAAATTGATCTTTCAATTATGCATACCTACCAGGCTCAGACAATGGCAACAGCCAGAACATGACATTTAAATGTAGATCTGAAGATGGAAATTTGTGGTAATTAACTGTGATTGGTAGGTTTTGTCAAATAATGAATTATAGCACATCAATTAAAAAGAAGAGAATTAAAACTTACTTTAGGCGAAAGAGCGGCCTTCAGAGTATCCAACTGCCAAAGTTATCAGCCTTTGCAGTCTGAAGACTTGAATGAGACTCTTTTTGTGTGTGTAGTGCAGCAGAGCCTGGACCCCTGCAGTCTAAAAGGCACGACCAAGAATTTTATCGCCAACCCGGAACCCCATGACGGCCATTATCAACAGTAAACACATAGCCAGTCTTGCTCTGTGATGGAGAATGTGCTGTGCCCTTCACATCTGGGTGCTCTCCCTGCAAGGCTTTGCCCAGGAATTTCAGGACAGGGAAGAATGTCCAGGGGCGACAGCTGAGTGGCTGAGGGTTTTTGTCAGGGAAATCACGTCTCTTTCAGCAAATGCTACATAGTGCAATAAAGAGCGAGTGAGAGTTCACAGAGGAAAATAGAAAGAGAGAAATTCTGTACACGCAGCAGTGGAGAGGCTGAAAGGAAAGCCAGACGCCCCCTGCCACCCCCCATCACTCCGAAACAATGGCTTTGAACTTTTAAGTGCAGCACAAGTGGCCTCTTTTCCTCTCAAAGAGACAGATATTGCTCTGATAACAGCCTCTGTCCACCAGGCCTGATGGACTTCACTGTCAGCACAGGCTTAATTTGACCTTTCACAAGCCCCTCCATGCCTGGGCCGTCTAACACAATAAGTACTCTTACGAAGTGTGTGTGCAAGAGTGAAACGGAAGTGCATGGAGGTGTGGCCACTTGTGCACACGCTCTTGCATTACACATTACTTTGAATCTGTCATTTCATGTATGACCATCTTCCCCCTAGCTTTTCCAAGTGCCATACATTTGTATTATTGACATTATATGACATCTATATAAATATTCAGTCTGTGTGACTTCTGGGTCTCGAATGGTTCACTGCTGGCTTGCTGAAATCTTTTTCTGTAAAAATAATACTAGAACCATTTGTGTTAAGATCAATATCTAAATGCATTCTGTAACATTATTACACAGTAAACAAATGGATTTAGCTCTGAAAGTACTAAGTAAGTATGAATACAGGTGTGCTTGGGAACTTGACATTGTTTCACATGGCCCATTTTCTGTGATGTCATTTTCTGCACACTTCTAAACTTTTAAGATTGGGTGCCTGTAATTCTTGATGTATTCCTCTGTAATTGTGTGTGTATCTTCACCGTTCGGTTAATAATTCTTCACAGTACCAGTATTACAGTAATGCATAGTATTATGGTGCTAATATTCCCTACAATCATGTCACCTGACTGACCTTTCAAGAATCAAACAATTAAAAAAATGTTATATATTAAAAAAACTGACAACTCTTTGCCAACTTGAGAATGAAAAGAAATGGTCCATTTAGTGTGCAAATACTGTAGCTGTTAACATTTTACTTTCAGAACAAAACCATTTTCTATCACTATTTGTCATTTTATTTAAAATTTCATGACAAGCCATTTAATAGAAATTTTCCAAAATGAATGAAATTGAAATCTTGATGCGTTAACAACTTTTTAAAATCTGGCTCAAGAGGCCAGAAATGGCACGCTAACATTTGTGTACTTTCATCAAAGGCCATTAACATCCTTCTGTGGATAGCCATCGCTTTTCAATGCAGAGATGGGACTTTAGTACATCATGCAAGCTTGCAAGTTATTTAGAATTATGGAAACTGCTTGTGCTGATTTAATAACCACAGTTAATAACAGCCAATTGTACTGTAGCACTCACTGAAACATTAGGTACAAATATTCATGCAAAACCTCTAATTGTTGGCGTTCAGCCTGCTGTCACACCATTAGTATAGTTTTCCGTTTTGACGTGCATTGCTAATATTACAGCTCGGTGTTACGTAGGTCGCGAAACATGGCATTAATGCTGCTCCCGTCATCAGCAAGATCTGAGTTCAGAACTTTATAGCAAGAAAGCTAATTACAATGACAGATTGCGCTGAGGTAATTGTGGTGATTATGTCCTTGGAAGTTGTGACTCACGTTAAAGAAACCCGTGACTGAGTGCAGAGATCTTCACAAGTTTGGGTCCAAGAATTGTGCTTATGTTTTTTTTTATCTTATTTTTCATGTTTATTGCACTGTTTTTATATACATTTTTGTATCTACAAAATGGTTGTCTTCACTAAGATACCTAAGCGTGATCTTGATATAGCTTTTTGAGAGAGAATTTCTTGAAAATAAGCCTCTTCACCGCTGAGTCAGTGTGCAGAGTACCAGAGACAAGAGTCTCTTAATTGGTGGAGAGGACCTTGAAGCGACAATGTTCATAGCAAACACTACTGGTCAAACTACTGGGGTGGCACTTGTTTCTTCCTCTTAATATAAGTACATAAAATGGGACCGTGTCTGTTCATAAGATTCGTTTTACCTTGGGCTAGTGTACGTCTTGACAGTTTTTTTGTTTAGATTTTTGCACCACATAATGGCCTCCTTAGAACCTCACAATATTTCGGGTTCGGTGACTGCTCTTACCTCTCCATGATAATGCTTTCCAATTTCTTAGAACTCTTTATTCCCACTGTGTCATATTACATCAAAACGCAAATGATTACAAATCACCAAACAATACAGGCCACCACCAAGGGACCAACTGAAACTTTTCACCAGAACAGACCAGTACCTGTGACATATCAACCAAAAGACAGCCCTAAGAAGCAGTCTGCCTCCTGAAATGTAATCTGGCCTGTAGTCCAAGTGCGATCCCTGCAGGCAGATCTGGCAAGATTGAACGTAGCAAAGTACCAGAAGACTTGCTACTTGATTAAACTTCAGAGATATGAGAGCTTCAGAGCAATAGAGAACTACAAGAGAAAAAGAGAATTCTGTCAATTTCAGGAAATGTTCCTATAAAGAATGATTGAAGGTTTCTGTTTGTCAAGCAGAGAGACATTATAGCTGGTTTCCATCAAGACTTCAGTTGAACAGACCACCTAGCCACACTTTTTATTGTAATTGAAAAGTCTATCAAGTAGCCCTTACCACCAGTGGACTATGAAAAGCATTGGACAACATTTTAAATCTACAAAGGGCTATAGCTGATTCAATGGTTCCATGGTGGTTTTTGGACCCACTTTTAGATCCCAAAAGGACCTTTCACTGAATGAAACGGGCAAGTGTGAAGGGCTCATTTTTAATTTAATAAAAACAATTCTGCATTTTGCTAGAATGACAGAATGACTAATGACAACTAGGGATATTTACAAAATCTGTGAACTCAATTGCTTAACTCTTAATTGTCTTAATGATATGCAATTAATAATTGGGCCTTAATGTAAAGTGTTCACCAAGTTACATTCCAGTACAGGAGGACTGAAATGGAATGGAACATAATGTGTAAGAGTCAGTAGACATGAGCAGAGAACAGTTATTGTGATCAGAAAGTATATTCTTTCTCTTTTTTTTGAGAGAGAGGTTTGTTTGAAACCACTCCCACTTAGTACTCCAGATAATGCATACTGCTATACCCAGCTATACCTTGCACATGTATGCTAAATTAATATAAATGCTGTGCAAAGATTTCAGAAGTACAACAAAGCCTCAAGTAAGCATGTCTGTATGAAGTTCCTGTCAAAAGACTGACATCATAACCAAAGGAAGCAAATTTGATGACCTTTTAAGCTCTAGTGTTGGCAGTCACTCATGCCTCATTCTACCCTTCACCACTCCAATATTCACTGAAAGGTCGCACTGGTGTCATAGCCATGGTGATGCACAGGGATAGTGTTTATGGAAGCAGTGACTCCGTCTCTGAGGTCACTGAGTGGTTAACACCAAATGTCTGTGACCTGACTTGCGTCCACTGCGTCTGTGTGACTGTGACTGTGACTATATTTGAGTGATTTGTTAGTCGATGTGTTAATAGCATGTGGCTGTTATGTTGGCTTGTGAGATACACCCTCCACAAAGGTGTGAAGCATCACAGTCCATATTGGGGAGCATGACGTTAACTTTATGGTGTACTTTTAATTGGGTCAGGCTGTGGGTTAAAAGTTTGTAGTTTGTTATTTTAAGCATTTCTTCCTCACTTATCTCCTCAAAGGGCCCTCCCAAACCTGTCGCCATGGAGCCCTGTTCAGGGGGAAAAGCGGCAGTACTGACGGTGCTTATATGTCTCCCACGAGGACCATCAGGGGTTCCACCACCTGGACAGTCAGGTATGTCACTACGTTTTGCCTTAGTTATGACACTGGAATTGAAGCTGCATTACTTTAATTTCTAAGGATGCACAGTGATCAAATCAGTAGTAAGTAAACTCATCTGGGCCTTTGGTAAAGACCAGTCAACAGCTGGTTGTGAGGTTTTAAGCAATAGAATTTCATATGACAGTATCAGCAGACTTCATACTGCTGGTCCATTAAGCCCTGTTTCTAAAGTACAGAGTGTGAATAGATTTTGTGTAGAAACCTGAAGTCTATAAGAAGTACAAGGCAACCAGCTGGTCACAGATGGGTTTAAAGAATGTGTTTAAAGTTGGCCTTTCAAGGCCAGTACAGTCATTTCATTATTTGCATTTTTTTTTTTTATTATAATATATTTTCTATATGGAGAAATATGTTTTCTGGTTTAGCCGAGCTTATTGGGCTTTTTCGGAAAAAGGGAAAAAATGAACAAAGCAGGGAAGATTGGTATGATGGTATAAGAACAATGTTACATCCATGCTACGTACAGTCAGTAACATTTAATTGGTAGTGAAACAAGTAACCCAGAAAGCACCACATCTTTCCGCTAGATTTATTCCAGTGCTCTCTACAGCAGCGGCTCCATTTTTGCACCACGGACCAGTATCATGTAAAACAATATTTTCATGGACCGGTATTATGTAAAACAGTATTTTCACAGGCCGGTGTAGATACAGCTAAAAACAGAGTGCGTAAAAAAAGCCTGTGCTTGTTTCCCCCCCTAAGAGCAGGTGACCGAGATGAGTGTGTTTTTTTTTTTTTTTTGGAAAATAAAAGATCTTTCAGACGCTGATAATCAATAAAATATTTTTTATTCTGTCTTTCTGTGCGGCCCGGTAAAATGACTACCGGTCCGCGGCCCCATGGTTGGGCACCTCTGCTCTACAGGGTCTGAAAGGTTTATGTTTCATGCTTTTAATGTATCTTTACTTTATCTTCTTGTTAGCTGTGGTAATGGTGACTGCTTTCAGTTGCACATTCAGAGCCGTCCTCCCGCTGTGTGCTCTTGTGACACTGACAAAGACTTGAAGGTGCTAAAAGCACGGTCAACACCTTGTGCTTATTCAGTGCTAACACTGAAACCTTTTCATCACTGAAAGATCAGCGACAATTGAGTCACAAATTATGTCTAAAAACAGCATCTGCCTACTTTGTGCCACTGCATCAAGGTTCCTGTGAAAGATTGAGGAGCATATTCTCTCTCTACCGTGATTTTTGTTCGAGATCATTGAATTGTTTAACAGTCGTTTTTTTTTTTGTTTTTGAATGCATAAAGAACAGGTTGACCAAATAGGGTAAACACTTTATTCCTTGATATTCTATGTATTCTTCATAAAATCAAATTTGTTAGGCACTTCAACTTAATTTCCATAATTCTTGATTATAATTTCTAAAAATGTCTAAAAACTAATGCATTTCTAACTCAGTTCTTGTGGAAGATTACCTCATCGTGATTTTTTTTTTTGTTTCTTTACCATTGTGGTAAAGTGAGGAAGAACTTGACTGGTCCACACAGAGCCCTGACCTCAACCCCATTTAACACCTTTGGGATGAACTGGAACGGAGATTGTGAGCCAGACCAACATCAGTGCCTGACCTCATAAATAACCATCTTATAACACTTTTACTATTTGTAATTGGGTTATTTCATTTATTACAGAATTGTGATAAACGGGATAATATAAAACACACTTACACGTTATACAGTTCAGTCTTATAAGGAATTGTCGTCATTATTTAGTGTCCATGCAATCGAGTTTCCAGTTTAAAATGCTACCAAGAGTTCAGGCTGGAAACAATGATACAACTGTGTTAAAGTCAGCATAAAAACGCACATTAAAAAAACCTCCTCAGTTGTATTCTCACAGTGTAAGGTTCCATTTGAAAATAAATATGTTTCATATTAGGTTGCGTTTGTGGTCAGTTAGGTCAGTTGTAAAATAGAGGACTGAAGTGTTCTTCTGTCTTGTTGTAAAACTGTGGCAGGTGGAATTGCATGTCTGCTGTAAGCGTATGACTGCATATGGTGCTTCCCAGACTGGGTAACCTGAGCTCAGGCAGGAAGTCGGAGCAGTAGATGCATGTCCCTGCGGTGATTTGGTGTAGCTAGTCTGTCTCTGTTGGACATATTCTCTTACACCGTAGTGGCTAACCTCCAACGTACTCTCTCTGTGTTTCTGCTCTGGGTTAGAGCAGCCCTGCCAGCCTTTGTGGCTAATTATTGCATGTAAATCGAGAGATACATTAGTGGATATCATAGCCTCTTGTCTTTGTCCTTGAATTTGATGGGAAGGGTTGTTGTGTTCCCAAGTGCAGCAACCTGCAGCAAGTGTACAAAGTAGGATCAGAATAATCAATGACAGGATAGTGGTGTTCGGTTCCTGTCCTGATCTTTACTTCGTTTCTGCCTTATTACAGCTCCTGCGATCCAGAGCCTCCATCTGTGTCCATTTTACAAAGGCCTTTTCTGTTACAAGACTGTTAGCATCAATCTAACGCACTTGTACTTCAAATTTTCTTATGGAACTGGCTGCCGCCTTTCCACTTGCACTATTTTGAGGTTGTTGTGCTTTTAAGGTACTGTTCTGAAGGTCTGCTTTCATAGATTTATCTGCTAAGAGCTAGCAGAGTGGCAGTGTGTACCAGAGAAAAGCCCATCTACCCCCCCTTTGCACAGCAGGTCTGTCAATCAACCCGCTGCTGTATGGAACCTCAGCCCTTTAAGCTCTGCTTCCTCATCAGAAACTGACTGATCTGGGGAAAAACCTACTGTTTCAGAGCATCTCTTCTAATAGTTGTGCTTGACAAGCAAAGCGACTGAAAACATATAACAGCAGCAGCTTTCACCATTGTGCAACAAGAAAGGAAATGAGCTTTTTATATTGAAAGATGGCAAGAGCGGCTGCTTGTTGTCCTGTTATGGTTTGTCATGGAAAGTTCTGGCAAAAGGCACTTCAGAGAGAAAGCAAGTGACAGTAAGAAACCCCACTTACGTTCAACAAAAAATATTTTAATAGGGGAACAAGGCACAGTGAAATGGCTATAGTGCTCAGCAGATGTCTTTTTCCTGTCACAGTTGAAAAAGGCCCATTTTAGTTCAGCCGCTGTGCTTTTTGGACGTCACAAAGCAAGAGTGCATCATGAATGCAGTGTCTGTCAGGCTAAAATAGAGCATTACCTGCACATAGCAAGTCAGCGTGTGAGTGATGTTGAAATTGAGTGTGGAGTCGTCAGTGATGTTTGCCGTCTCCATGCTACTTCTGCAGATCGCTCTCTACCTCCTATGATCATCAACCTTGCACCATTGTATTTAGAGTCAGCTCAGGACCACTCACTTCTGTAATGAACTTGTGAAACATGTAGTTTGTATCATGTATGACTGACAACTGTACAGAAGTGAAGTTCACTGATCTTGTTTCATGATTACTGGTAGGCTTTTTTATAGTTCAGTGTGTTGCTCTCCTGCACTGTAGCTACTCTGTCAAAAGTCAGGAAAAATTGCACATCTGGGTAAGGATGTCAGTGAACAGAAAGACCCAAGAATTACCTTATGTTGCATGGAAACACTGTCAAAAACTGTGGGGAGCGACTTCACTTACTAGTAGAACAAAAAGCTTATTACTCATGCCAGTAACACTGAAGCCACCTTCACAAAGCAGCCCTGCACTGAAGAAATAAACCTATACTACCTGCTGACTGTCACAGGTAGAGCAGCGAGTGGCAGGGCTTCAGCATGCGGAGGTACTTTACATACAAATGAGCTCCACATTCTTTCCTTTATTTATTGCATTCAGCCACTCAGTGTGGAAAGGTCAGATCCAAAAATGGTACGTTTAATGGGATTTTGAAAAAAAGCTATGCGAATTAACCAGCATTAGCGTCGTTAATCGCAAACCCATGAGTGACTTTGGCTGTTGCGTTATTGTCCGCTCACATCTAGTAATTGCGCAGGTCCTAAACACAAAAATGTATTGAGAATCACAGGAGTCATTTAGGGAAACATTTCAGACAGAAGGAGAGAAGCAGTCATCTGTGTTTCTGGCCCATTAGTTTGGTCCCAAAATCTTAATTGCACCAATTGTCTGGGATTCTGGGACAGCACAGAATGTGCGCTAAGTTAGCTGTGTTATAAAATGTTATGACTGATAACTTGAGTGCTTGTACTCAGCGCTTCTTGGCAAACCACACTGTTGACATCCCCTTTGCTCTCGCCCAGGTGTGATGGCTAATAAATCGAAACAGGCCAGAGTGGCTGTCTGCTCGTTTTTGGATGTAAATTCTGTTCACCTGGAGCGGCTGTGGCTTTGTCTTGACATGCTAAATTCAATTCCTTTTGGCTGGCCTGTCTTGAAGTAATGAATTGTTCCCCTCCAATAATTGTATTGCTTCAATAGCAGAGAGGGAGCTGGGCCAGGTCAGTGCAGAACACAAGTGCCTGTTTTGTTTTGGGGATGATTTGTGAGATGGCTCTGTGAAAAATGGCCAGAGGCTGTGGCCATGGTTCTTGCCACAGCCTTCTCTGACAGAATGCTGGCATGGAGCAAAGCAGTATAGCACGGCAGGCTCTGGGCCAAGCTCCCCACACCACAGAGATAGTGAGTGAGGGATGTCCCACCCGGCACAAAAAGACTGGAAACATGCAGTGAGGGACTCAAGAACCGCTGAGGGCTCAAGAACCGCTTGATGGAATTGTACATCTGTTCTTATGTGATTATTCTTTCTTTTACTGTCAGCATGAATATTTTTTTATGTTTGTTTTCTCTTAGTCCTATTTGTGTGAGCAGATCAAACTTCTGCTCTTAACATTTTAAATCCTAACCACAATAATCAGCCATTATTTAGACAACTTTAGCCCAAAGTTTTGTTCCTATAATTGAAGCCTTTACAGACCAATTGCGATTTATTCGGCTGTCAGAAAATGAATTCAGACATGTCTAATATGAATTTTCAGACCAAATGCAACAATATTATATTTGCCATCTGTTTTGTGAACTTTTTTGGGGGGGTCTGTGGGGGCTCTCAGTGTCTTAGCAACGACAGCATTTGATAATTATCTTCTCCTTTTGTCTCTTTTGTGGTGCTAGCATCTCTAAAAGAAACTTGAAAGGATGAAGTAATGAAATTCTTTGCAATACTCCACAAAAAAAAATTTCTAATGGAAGAATATTTTCGCCTATTTATTTACGCAGGGTCTGTATTTTTCTTTTGCATGGCATTGATAATTTCATACTGTAATACTTATATGCTGCTTGTTTCTCTCCATCCTCCCTCCTGCTTCCTTTGTTTTGATCTTTAATGGCCCTGCTGCAGCTAACTGTGACTCTTATCTCTGTGTTTTTATTCTGTTTGTAGGTATTGCCATAGCCAGCGCACTGATTGACACCTCTCAGCAAAAGCCCATGGACTTTAAAGAGAAGAGTCAGGGTTTGAAAAACCGCAAAGCTCTGCCAACAACTCACCAAGGCACGTGTGTGTGAGAGACCCGTGGCCTCCTCTCGCCGGGGCCAGAGTGTCCTGCTCTGATCCACTGCTGCAGACCACCGGCAGCTTCTGTGTCCAGAAGCCCCCAGTGATGGGATTTAATAAAGTAGCAGAGTGCTTTTCTCCTTTCCCTTCACCATCTCTCACTATAACACTATGGGTCACTACAGATCTATGCTTACCAAATATACCAAATCCCTCATACCCAGCTTCACCTGTGCTCCAGTACACCCCCTCAGCAGCGCTTGGGTCTCGCAACAACTTATCTCTGTTTTCATTTTCAGTACCCAGTTCAGCTCCTCTTCCCATGTTCACTGCAGATCGCCTCTCTGAAAGCCTAAACTTCACTCCAACAACCTCTAAGTTTGGCATAGCTTATTCAAATGCCTCCCGACTGCACTCTGCAGGCCCTAGCTGTGAGACCTCACGGTGACTACCAGCAGCCCTTCAGAACTGCAATCAGTGAAGGGGCCAGATCCACTCATCTCCCGTTCACAGCCTCTATAACCAGCCAAGCACTGATGTGCCTCTGGCCTGGTTTGTACTTTCAGTGAATGAATTCGTCCCCATACTGGGGTGTCAGAGCAGAGGAAGTGTATGATACGTGTTGCATACCTAGCAGTAGAGCTTTTGAAGGTAATTTATGGACTATTAAAGGTGTTGTTACATGGGTGTAAATCCCATTTGTTTGCTTGCAAGGTAGACAGTCTGTGTTTGCTAAGGAGCTACTTAATCACACTTTAATGCGTTTCTAGCCTTTTGGGCATTTTACTTAAAATCCAGCAAAGAGAAATTTCTGCCATACATATAGCACAGGAAAGCTGTTAGGGTTGATTAAGCTAATGAAGTTGTTGAATGCATAAGATATATATGTGGGTTGTAGAAGATTTGGAAGAAGAAAAAAAAAACACTAATGTTTGATGAAAAGAAACCCGTAATTTCCTAGCGAAATTTTTTTTTGCCGGCTATTCTGGCAATGTTTTTTGCATGAACTGCACACTAAATGCTTTAAAACAGTTTGTAAGTGAAGTCAAACTGTCTTTATTCAGTTGGGTATCGGAGTGTACAGCCATTCACAACCCTTCACCGGTAGCTACGCAATCCATGGCACCCTGATGAAGAGGGCTAAGCAGGAGACCACGGGTGTGACTGAAACAGTCCAAGAATTAATGCACCACGTGTCATCCACCAGTCATCGAAACAGAAAGGTTAAGTGGTGAGCCCAGGCAAACTTTAGAATTGTATGTTATACAGGGGCTTGGTGCCTTTGTTGTATAGTACTCTTGCTGTATAATGCTACGGAGTAGGATTCTAGTAAAGCTTTTGTTGTCATTCTTTTGTTTTTCCTTTTTTGTTTTTCTTTTCCGAACAGCACGGTACCGTTTCAGAGTCAAGTTGTCTGTTGACTTTGCAGTAAAGCTCTTTATAACGGATTTTTGGACTCCTGATTTTCACATATTGTGAAAGGAGAAGATGCCCTTTGGACAAGGAGATACTTCATCCAGCCTGTTTGCTTCCCCCTGCAGTCTGCTTTTGTACAGCTGCCCCAAACATCTCACCATTACCAGCTCTTCTGTAGCGTCATCTCGAAGCTCACGTTGTTCCAGAGGCTGAGAAAGCTCATGTGATGCTGGGAGAAGCACAGACATGTTACAGGACCTGAAGAAGACAGGCTGAACTGCTCTACGCCGACCTTGTCTTTAGGATGGTGACGAGAAAGTGTACAGACAGCGACCTTCCCTTCACGTGTTTGCATTACATGAACCTGAACATGCAAATCAAATGTGAATCGTTCAGTTGTTCTTCATCTAGCTATTTTAATGTTTCATTCACCATTTTTTGGTTGTTTTGTTTCATTCATTTCTTTTTGCTGTTTTTAATAAAGTATATTAAAAGGTCACATTTATTTAGGGGCCCATTCTCTATATAATACCCATGATGATGATGAACAAAACCATGTCTTTTACAATGTTTGTGAAAAAGAACTGTTGACGTTTTGTTTTGATAACTGATTCCTGTGTAATACCTCTGTTATTATAACTTTAGTCATTGGAGTCATGTAGCTAGCTTCAGTGACCATTTTTTTCTTACCGTGTACACAGTTGCTGTTCGCTGCAGCTGTTCCTGTATAGTATTTTGGGCATTTGTAGTTACTTTTGTCACATATGAATATGAACTACATTTTGATGATGATTTATTTTTAAAAAAGCACCTGTGGATGGGAGTAACTGTATGCAGTAGTACCACAGTGTACGGTCTTATTACACAGGAATCATCTCACTGTAATGTCATAGAGAAAAAGACGAATGAAGCCTTCATTCTTCAGTGCATATCATTAATCGTCAATGTATTTTAAAGATGGACAGAAAAATAAAACACTTGAATATTCATAGGTATCTTTTAAGCTCTTTTGGACCGTCATGAAAATTCTCTTCTTGGGCATCTGTTTTCACCAGCTACAAGAATTTGATCAAATTGACACTAATTCCTCTTAACCCACACACTGAATCAATCAAGAGCTCTGAAGTTTATTTCTTTATTTTTTTAGGCTAATATAGCTATCTACCCAAGCTTGTGTGAAAGTTTATGCACCGTCGGACAATGTGCTTTAATGGTTTGATTTTCTGAGTGAAAATGAGCATTTTTTGTTTTGGGGATTTGACATACTGTGGTGGGGAAAAAACAACTTAAAATAAGGCCTGTGCAAGTGTAATGGCATATAAATTAAAAAAAAATATTTTTGCACTATGTTAACCCCAACAGTTAAATAGAAGCCATGCACTAAAACAGCTATATATATATATTGTTTGTACATGAATTTGTTTAAACAATCTAAAAGATTGTTTTTAGGCCAAGCCAGTGTCACTGGCTTTCAAGCTTTAAATGTAAGTGGAGGTGTATGTATGAATGTGTGTACATATAGATAGAGAATGTGCGTTATACAGTTATATACAGGGGCAGCTCTGTGGGTGATGAGTATAACTGATAGGAAAGAAAGTAATTCTGCTATTGCTATTCTGCAACATACTATTTATATATTACAGCATGTCCGTGTCTGCATCTGTGTTACTGAGGCTGTTCAACACTACGTCAGCTGCACTAAAATGAATTGTGTACGTTTTTCAACTATTCCATTTGCACAGTTTTCCCCCGTGCCTGTGTTTAACGAAATGCCACACTTTTTCTTTGTGTATTAGAAGAGGAGGTGAATGGAGTTTGTGGGGAGTTCAGGGACTCTGTCTCCCTCACCTTTTCCAACCCCTCCACCTCTCTGCATGTGCACCAGTATACCCTACTTAGTCAGTCAGTCTGCTCAGGTATGCACATCGCCCAGAGTGACAGAGACAGAACGAGCTGTCACTGCTGACTAATGTCCGTAAACACACTCTGGGGAACAGTGTGAATAACTCGATGTGGATCTGTCTGTGTGTGTGTGTCTGTGTGTGTGTGTGTGTGTGTGTGTGTGTGTGTGAGTGTGAGAGAGAGAGAGAGAAAGGTACAGAACAGGAAAGAGAGGGAGGGATGTGTGCCGGCTCTGGCGGGAGAACGATGGGAGACATCCGGATCGTTGCACGCCGTTTCAGAGGCTCTGATGAATAAGACCAGCTAGTTATTTATTCACACTTCCTCTCGCTCTCTCTCCCACTTTCTCTCTATCCCAGTCTCTTTCGCTCTTTCTCCCTCGCTCTCTCTCGCTCTCTCCCTCTCCCTTTCTCTCACCCTCTCCCTCCCTCTCTCTCCCCACCTTTCTTTTTTGTTCTCTCTTCCCTCGCTCTTCTCTGCCTTTCTTTTGTCCACTCTTCTTTCTTCCTATCTTTTTCCTCACTCTTTTTCTCCCCTCCCCCCTTTTCACACTCGCTTCTCCTTTCTTTTCCCCTCACATTCTGTTTTTCTTTTTCCAGTCAGTAATTTTTTTGCAATTCTCTTATTTCTTTCTCTCCTTTCACACTCGCACATTTTTTACTTTATTTTTATTTACTTTTGCTCTATTCTAATCTTTTCATCCACTTGCATGTTCTCTTCATTTTTGTTCTTTTGTTCATATATTTTTTCACACCCTCCTTTCTGTATTTTCTCTCATCCCTCCAGCTCTCCATCCCATTTTCTTCCACTCCTTTTATTTCTTGGCTGTCTCGTTTTCTCGCACTTTCTCATTCTCTTTCCAGCGCTTTCTCTAATTTTTGCTATTTTGTCTTTCTTTTTCTGTCCATTTCTTTCACACACGTACTTTTTGTTGCTCACAATCTCATCTTTCACGTTCTCTTTTTTCACCCCATGTACCTTTTTTCAAACCATCCCTCTCTCGCATTCTTTCTCATTTCCTCGTTTCCCCTCACATTGTTTGGGTCATTTGGTCCCTCGGTCTATTTATTCCTGTCTCTTTTTTTCTTTCAATTTTTCTAATACCTTTGTTTTCTCTCATTTTCCCTACTCGTTTATTTTTTGTTTTCCTTCTCTCCTTTTTACTTCTCCCACACACATTTCTCTCCTTCTCACTCCCTGTCTCTCTCTCACACCCCCCCCCCCTCTCTCTCAGCAGTGGTGTAACTCAGGGCCAGCGTGTTTTCAGGGCTGCCGTATATCTGGGCTGTATGTGTCAGCAGACGAGCGGAGTGAGGGATGCCCTGCGTCTCTTTATCGCTTTCCCTGGGCAGGAGGAGCCCACTGTAAATCAAGGTGTCTGCCGCTAACATTAAGAGATATTAATGAATGTGTGGCTTACTGGTAATACAGAGGGTAAGAGAGGGATTGAGGGATGGCGTAGCTCCACCATTCATTCTTATGATGCCTGAAGCCCACGGAGCCATGAATATCTGTCCTGCTCTCTCTAGTATGTCCAGGTTTCAGTGCTCAGAAGCAGCGGATCATTTGCCTGTATGTAAAGCAATCCAGTGAGTCATCTGAGGCAAGCTGTGTGGCAGTAGATACCTGCTCATCCCACATCTCGTCTGAAATCTAAGGTAGGGGGGGCTTGTACACTCTGCCGCACTAAAAGCCTCAATTTTTCTGAAAAGGTTTTGCATTAGATGATGGCACATAGCTGTGAGGATTTGATTGCATCCAGCCACAGGAGTGTTGGTGAGGTCAGGTACTGGTGTTAGGTGGGTAGTTGACCCCACAGGTATTGGATTCCATTACCCCAGAGAATGCAGTTCCAGAGCTGGGGGCTTTACACCCCTTTAGCTTGTGATTGTCACTGGATCTGGTGACCTCAGCCTCACAAATGACTACTCCAGAGAATCCCGTTCTGTTGGGAATGTTTTCCTATAGAGATGATAAACTGTGCGCGCACAGTTGGGAACACTGGGTTGAGTTCACTGGGTCATAAGGGTGTCTGAATACTTTTGGACAAGTCTACATTGAATTGATAAAGCCTGTACATTACACAACGTCCATTGGTAAGCTGTACATTCAATCAAGCATCCAATAGATATAATAACGACTAATTATTAATATTTTTATTGATAGTTGTCAATCATCATAATCATAACAATAAAAATAATGCATTTTATTTATAGGCACCTTTCAAGGTTCACCTTTCAAAGGACATCTTACAATACATAATATCAGATAGTAGTATATACAGTAGTATATCAAATGTGTACTGTAGTGTAATAAATGCAGCCCAATGAGTATAGTATAATAATGCTGGGCAACGATTCAAATTTTTAATCACATTAATCGCATCGTTATACGCAAAATTAAATAATTCAAAAGTAGTGTATTGTGCACTTTTTTTGTGTATTTTTTGTGTATTTTTAAAGTACTCCTATTTGAACAAAAGTACAATCACATTTGGTTTTCAAACACTTTTAACAAATAAGGTGCTTTTTAACAGCAGTGTTCCCTTTAACACAGTTACACAGCTGCAGTTAAAAGATTTCTAAATCTCAGCTTAAACATTAATGTAATCAAATCAAATAGCCCACCACCCCAAACAACAGTCAAGACATAGAGCCTATTTTTTTTGCCTACTTCTCATCATTAACAGTTATAAACTAACTGTATAAACTCTCAAACACTGCTTATAAGTAAATATTTTAAATATATATTTTCTCTGATTATGCAGATTAATTGTCTATTTCTCATCATGATCAGTGTTATACACTGATGGCAGGGTAGCATGAATCGATGGACTCTGCTGTCGAATTGCGCATAGGCAGCATAAATCGTCAGAACACTGGATCCATGGTCCAGAGCCACGATCAGAACAGAATATCAGGCACCTTCTGAGCAACAGCAAGTTCGCATGTATAATTCTGTTTTTTCTGAACAGGTACCAGCAGAAACATTTTTCTTTTATCAGGGAGCAGCAGAAGTAGTCAGTATGTTCAATAGAGTGTCCCTGTTAAAGTGAGGTGAAGTGGTCGAGCTCAGAAAAATGAACTTTCAAAATAAGAGTCATTAAAAAAATGCATTAACACAATAAAATAACTAATTATTATATAATACCATAAGCCGTTAACGCTAGGCTCAGAGTGAATAAGCAATTTTAAAGAGGTGTGTTTTAAGGCAGGATTTGAAGAGTGTAGTATTTTAACCGTCCCATCCAAAAATCCAAAATACACTCTTTGAAGTGGTTAAACGGATGCAATTATGTAATTTGACTGTAAATCTGTCACCCTCTCATCACCCACAAAAAGTCTATTTGTGGTTTGAGCGTAGCAGTCAGTCCTTGCCATTTTTAACAGCATAAAAATGAAGTGGTGTTGAGTTTGTGATCTCATTCAGCCTACAAGTTTTATATGATGATGGTGATAAACTATTTTTGTGTGACTTCACTCAATGCATTGATGCCAGTGTAAATATACCCATGTGTTTCCTCCTGTTGATAAGAAGAATCTATATGTGTTCCCCACTGCCACATATTGATCTCCTCAGTACTGTTATGGCAGTTCCACTTCTTATGCATTCTTTTGCATACAATTAGACGTTAAACTTAAAGCCCTCATGCAGCTGTAAATGTGCTAAACTGCTACTCTTTGGATAAAGGGGTGTGGGGTGGGGGGTATACATCAACGTGATCAGAATATAGAAGGAATGCACAACCTAAAAAGTTTCGCGACCTCTTCTATATAGAAACCAGATGAATTGTCATCATCTCGTGCCTGTAGTCAGATATTATTTCTCCCCAGAGAAGTGAAATGTGCTCCTGGTCAATCACTCCTCCATAATCATTTCCCCCCTCTGCCTCAGATCTGAGATGTTTTTCTCTGCAGCCAGGACCCAGCGTATGCATTTAACTTCTTTGTTCTTCTTTGTTTTCCGGCTAAGTGGGTCTTTTTGTTTGAACTGCTTCCAGCGCCTCAAACCCGGGACGAAATTTCAGATCCAGCTGAGCTTGCTGTAAAGATGAATGCTAGGTTTTTGGTTCCTCTCTTTCGTTTCCTTCTTATGGCCTGAACTTTTCAGGGCTCTCAAGTCTCAAGTCTGATCTAAGTGTCTTCACACGCTCACACAACATACCTCCGATTTGTCATGCAGAAAATCTAGCGAATTTAATAATCTAGCAGTCCTTGGCAAATAAAGAAGCAGCAAACAACCACCCCCCCTCCACCCCCCGTCCCCTTTGCTCAACGCGCGGCAGCTAAGGCAGCACCCCACTCCCCCCCCCCTCAATGCTCGGTCTCACATCCCGAAAGTCTCACGCGCAGGTTTTGGTAAACTTGAGAGCCCTGCTTTCCCTCCTGGCAGGAAACGACATTAACAGAGTGGACCAGGTCGCAGAGACCCGAGTTGTCCTTCTGCATTTTAGTGGCTGAAATGAGCATGCAGTCCGTGCAGCAGGAGACTCTCAGCCACTCTCAGGGCTACTCATTACTTTCATTTGTAGGAACAATGAGTGCCTTGTGTGCTTCAGCTGTCCTCTGAGTCATGTCTCCTGTCCCAGCTCACTGTCCTACTGCTGCAAGGAGCGCTCCGTCCTTTTTATAGCTCAGAGCAGTTTATTATGAAATGGCCTTTTCTCAGTCGGGGCTAAACGTGGGGTTTCGGAGTTTGCTACACTGTACCAAAAACATCATCTGTTATCAAGGTCCTTCTTAGCTTGATTAATTCTGACAGAAGTCCTCAAGTACAGCCATATGCAATGTAGATGGTCATAGCACACATATTAGGTATTTTGTTGGTTTATTCTTGTTTCAAATGTCCACTTTTTCCTAGCCTAACAGTTTTACTTGCCTTCTCTTCAAAAATCCAAAAAAATATGTATCATTAGGCCAGAGCTGCCCAAACTTTTCCATAGATGGTTGCATGCAGCCACCTATGATGTTATTAAAGGTTACAGTCACCATTATGGGTACAATGCATTCAGATTATGTTTAGGATAATGTGTTCCCACACACACACACACACACACACACAAACTTTCTAAGAAGAGAACTAATGGCAAGAAAACATAATTAACAGAAACCCAGAAGAACTGCAAATATGTTTGATACCTTGTGCTGTTTAAAGTTAATGATGTAACCATAAAGTAGAAATTACTATAATTTCTGGACCATATATAAATGGTTTCAGCCAATATTGCTGCTTATTAAAATGATTAGCTTCTTAAAATTGATTCCTCAGTGCGTCATAAAACATCCGTTACACTCTACCCTCACTGCACCTAGTGGTCCTAGTTCAAACCCAGTCCGAAGCAGTGAATGTACAGACTGGGAATCCTGTGAGCTGCGCTGAGCTACATCAGTGCGCCGTATCTTTTCCCAGTTTGAGAGTTTCGGCCAGAACTTTGCAAAGTGGGAATTTCATCATGGCTCAAGTCGGGATGATTGCAGAAGAGTCGTGGCATCTTGGTTGCATTTTTCTCTATTATTATTGCACTCTATTTCTGTCTCCCCCCCCCTCCTCTGCCTTCTTCTGGTCTCTTTGCTGTGAGTGTTCTGTAATTGTCGCCTGATCTTCTGTGGCTTTGCGCATGAAGCGGCAGCAGCTGCTCTTATCGCACATATGAAAGGCTTTCTGTGAGTCATATAAACACTGTCTCCCGCTTCTTTTTGTTTCTTCGTGTTCCAAGTAATTTTGTTTTTCTCCGTCTCAGTTGCCTGCAGAGCATGCTCGTTTAAACGTCTGTCTTTTTTTAATATTTCTTTCTCTTCTCTGTTCTCTCTTTCTTACTCTGCTATTTCTCTTCTAGCTTTTCTCTTTCTCTCTCACCTCTCTGCCCCTCTCACCTTTTTCTCACTTTCCTCTTTTCTGCCTCTTTCTTTGTCCTCTCTTCTCTATCTCTCTTTCTCTCTGCTCTTTCTCTTTATCACTTCTTTCTCTTTCTTTCCTTCTTTCTTTCTCTCCTTCTATATCTCCCTGCTCTTTCACTTTCTTCTCTCATTCTCTCTCCGTCTCTCTCCTTCTCCCCCTGCTCTTTCTCTTTCTTCTCTCTCCCTCCCTCTCTTTCTCTTTTCTCTCTCTCTCTCTCTCTCTCTCTCTCTCTCGTAATTCACTTTCTCTACCTCTG
>JBBPCY010000109.1:36136810-36152939 GCA_037974405.1 Brachyalestes nurse | reverse complement strand
TCTCTTTTCTCTCTCTCTCTCTCTCTCTCTCTCTCTCTCTCTCTCTCTCTCTCTCTCTCTCTCTCTCTCTCTCTCTCGTAATTCACTTTCTCTACCTCTGACCCTTTCTATGTCTCTCTCTCCCACTCCCTGATATTTCTCTTTCTTCTCTCATTCTCTCTCCCTCTCTTTTTCTCCTTGTCTCTCTCCCTGCTCTTTTTCTTTCCTCTCTCTCTCTCTCTCATTATTTACTCTCTGTCTCTCTCCGTTTCTCTCTCTCTCTGCTCTTTCTTTCTTCTCTCTCTCTCTCTCTCATTATTCACTCTCTGCCTCTCTTTCTCGCTTTCCCTACTCTTTCTCTTTCTTTTCTCTCTCTCTCTCTCTCTCTCTCTTGTTATTCACTCTCTGTCTCTCTCTCTGCCACTCCCAGCTCTTTCTCTTTTTTCTCTCTCTCACACACTTCTGTCTCCTTTCTCTGTCCTTTCCATTTCTATTTCGTTTATGTCTTCTGTCTCACACACTTTCTTCTGTTTTCTCACTCTCCTCTTACGTCTCTTTTTCACTCTCTGTTTCTTGGTCTCATTTTCTCTCTCTTTTTCACTGTCTCTCTCTCTCTCTCTCTCTCTCTCTCGTGCTCTCTCTCACTCACCTTGTAGTTTGAGTTGAGGAGAAGGGGGCTCGTACATTGTCAACATTATCAGTGAGTCAAATCATTATCTGGGCTTATTACCTGTGCCCTTCTCCAGCACTGGAGGAAATCATCTCCGCACAGCCACTCTCCGCAGATCTCTCAGCCCAGATACACACACCCTGACATTTACTGCACACAATAAGATAAAAAAGCCAGGTAATAATGTTGGAAGTGGCACTTTTCTGTGAAATGGTAAAGGTGAGGGCTGCGGCAGGGGCTGTGGGGAAAGAAAGGGGGAAAAAAAGCATTCTCTGAACAACAGTAGGCGATGTTGTCAGGCGCCGAGTTCAGAGGTGAAGTAATTAGATATAATTTCCTCTCTCATAGCAGACAGTGCTCTCTGATTACATTGTCTCTTCTCCTTGGCCCCTCTCCTTTATTTGAAGGAAGTCATTATTTCATGGTGGGTCGGTCTATCTCTCTTTTTCTCTCTCTCCCTCTCTGTCTCTATCAGCATTTCTTTCTTATTGAACGGTTATCTGGCCACAGAACAGACACCCTCCTCATAACATTATTCATTTATTTTCTACCGTATCATTTTGCTTTTTCATTGGCTTTCGTAGCTCATAATGTTGCTCAATGCTGATCTGTGAAGTCGTTTACAAAGAATGTTTGGATTCCTCACAAAGGACCTTCTGATATCATATTAAATCTTGCCTTTTGTCCTCCTATTTGAATTTAGCACAAATTCACATTTTTCAAAAGTTGGCACGGCACATATTAGCCCATATTAGTTCTACTTTATTTTTTGTATTTCTTTTCCTCAGGCACCTCCTGTGACATTTGTGTTGATTTATGTGCCGAAGGAAGTCAGTTTGTTCTTTTTTTATCAGGATATTTTTTGGTACTGGGCCTTAAAAGGTAGCATAATGCACATCTCAAAACTTTTGCAGTGTTTACACACTACATCAAACTCATCATTTCCAAAAAGCGAAAAAAATTCAGTTTTCCATGAGATGTGTGCTTCAGTAAATCCTTGACCACACTCGTGGGCACACGCTCAATCATAATGTCTGAGGTAATGGCTACCGGCTGGTGTTAAAAAAGGAAAAAGCCACACCTCAGTCTGACGCTCGTGACAGGGACAGGGCCGCGTCCTTGTGTGTGTTATTGTCCCTGGTGGAGCGAACTGATGTGATCTGACTGGCAATCATGCCGTGTCCCCTATTATCACTTAATCCTGCCTGCTAGGAGTCCCGAGTTAATACAGGCTGATAAGCAGAGCAGAGACTGAGGTAGCACTCAATCTGCAACAATGCAGGTGGACATCCTAGGTAACACAGCCCTGAGGCACTGAGGACAAAATACTGGAAAACTCAATCTATTTCAGCTCTGGCATCCGTCAGTCCGAAAAGGTCGAACTCGGTAACGCTCCGGATAAGGCTTAAGGTGTGGCTCCCGAAAATGGCCACATTTTCACGCCCTTGCTCATTTGTGATACTACATTGCCCCCATCATTTGAATGTTGTGAACATTTCCACTGAGGTTAAGTACATCTTTTATGGAGCAAAGTGACCCATATTTCCATTTTTTTACAACACACGTGTGTCGCCACATCTAAAACAAACACTGCATTTAGGCCTTTTACAGCTGCTGAGGAGGAGAGAGAGAACTTGAGTCATCCGTCAAAGTGATAGGACATCACTAAAACCAAGGCAGCATTTATGACACCCCATTTAAGCGTCAACTTTAGTGTTTTAAAATGTAATGGTGGAGAAAAAATATCACAAGCTCCAACGACTTTTACTGTGTTTGATCAGCGGCGCCTCCGATTCCGTCTGGAATGATATGACTAAGCGGAAATGAACGACGGAGTGCAGATCTTAATTCAGCGTTCTGCTCCAAACCGAGCAGATGAAAAACAAATTAGAAAAGTAGGAACTTCCATGCTGTGATCTGTGTTTGCAAGACAACCTTCGTCACTTTTGCCACACTCACTGGTCAAGGCCGGAAAAGGTTGGGGGAAGTTGAGGAACATGACCATAGCAAATAATGTTATGAGTGAAGAGCTCATTCAGAAAGGTTCAAATATAGGGACATGTTTAAAATGTGAGTAGTTTTACCAGCCAGCCCACTTAATCCATCTCTTAGGAGGAGGTGTGGTGGATTATAACAGCAGTGAAAGACAGTCATACTGAAAATAAAGTGTCAAGTGTGGGAGTGAGGGATGAAAGTGAATTATATCGCTCTCCACTTAGCTACTTAAGTATTGATTCCACTCAACTGATTATTGCCAATTTGGCAATTAAAAATGGACCTCATTGATGAATTGGCAGTAATGGTTTTTTTTTGCATGGGTTGCAGTAGTGCAAAGGTCCTGTGTTTGATTCCTGGCCTGGTGGCTGAGGTTTCTTCTGTGTGAGGTTTGCATATTCTTCCTGTGTCTGCACAAGTTTTCTCCTGGTTGTCTTATTTGTTCCTTCAACAGTCATGAGATACTAAATTGCTCCTAGGTGTGTGTATAAAGTGAATCATGTGTCACGTTTAACACATTCACTGCATTCAGTTCCTTTTGGTCTCTCTCCCTTCACAGGCTTAGAAATGAAAGATGAATGTCACAGTTCTAACACTTCATTTAACGCATTCAGCCGAGTGAAGTAGGAGGTAGTGTGTGGGGGCGGTACCTTTCTCAAGGGTACCTCAGTGATGCCACTGGCCGTCCTGGGATTCGCAGAGGAGTTTCTTTAAACTAACCACCAGACCACCAACTGCCCTATGTGCGTGAATGGGTGTGTCTGTGTTTCTGCCCTGTGATGGACTGGCGACCGGTTGTTTCTTTGTCTTTGGTCCTGTGACCACTGGAGGCTCCAGCACCCCTTCCATCCCAGGTTAAGGGTAAACAGATCAATTAATGGATGCATAGATGGATGAATTGTTTGTATGTTTCAATTCATCTCCTGCTCCATCTGTCTTTGGATATTTGCATAATTTATATTTTGAATTCGTATTTTGAATTCTTTGAAAAACTCTACAAGAGATGATGTTCATATAAGTATATTTTCATGGTTTGGTCAGTTTTATTTGATCCAATGATATATAATTACACTCCTAGTCAACAGGGTTCTTTATAGCATCCATGACGTACATAACAATAGTGGAAACATTTAAGATACAGTATAGAATCATGGTTTTAAACACATACAACAGGTTCTCCATCATGGAGAAGAACCATTTAAGCATCCAAATGGTTCTTTTAAATTGTTGTGGTTTATATGTAACCGTTGCCTTTATGAAAGAACTGATGAACCCCTTTCTGTATCACTAACAGTCATATACGAAATGATATGTTTGGAAACAGAGAACACACTTCTGCAAATTTTAATACACAATTACTGTTTATTTGCTGAATTGAACATACTGGGGAAAAAATAGAACATAAAAGGCAATAAAACATTTCACCAAGGGTGTTCAGAGTTTGGACATGACCGTATGCTTCATGATGACAGTCCTTCGCCGAACTATTTCTTTTAAGCACAGAAATCAGCCCTGCTCCCCTGGATGTCACGTTCTTCTCCTCAGTGGAAAAGACTAGGTTGACTTATTTACAGCTTCTGTGTTTTTTAATGAGCGAGTGAGATTCTAAACTTTTCACAAAGATTAAAGGGACTTATTTAATGTCTTCTTCAGCCCCCTTTCATTTCTCCCAGCCCTGGTTTACATGTGTATTTATTTATTCATTTATTTATTTCCTTTTACAGTTAACAGTACCACAACAATGCTGAAATGCTTTTAGGGCACCTCAATTAAAAGAAAGAAAGAGGGAGAGAAAGAGAAAGAAGAGAGAGAAACCATGTTCACTTACTGTACAGCACATTTTAACATATGGGTACACTAGATTGATTCGTCAACCTTTGTACACTTTTCTGTGACTCAACACTCATGTACACCGCTAAAACACATCAGATGATATTGTACACAGCAGCTGTGATATTCTGGCGTACGACTGTGAAAAAAGAAATGAGGAGGCATCATAAACAAAGGCTGGTATTGTACAAGCAGGTGGTAGTCAGAATGGACTGAGGGTTTGCACCCCCAAAAAACGATTTCGTCGAATGCTGGACATTCTTCGTTTAAAAGAAAACGTCCCTTGAGCGACACCGAATGAACCTGGTGTCCATTATGATGAGGGAATTGACCAGCGCTATGCTCGCTGATGCGTTCTATCATAGCAACTACTGCGAGGTCAGACAGGCTTCACTGACTGTTGGAGAAAAGACCATTCTGAAGCATTCGGGTTGGAGTTTAGAGTGCTGTGCTCAAAATGCGAGTGATCTTGTCTGTGATAGGGCACTGAATGGAAAAAAAAAATACGAACGGGCTGCTATGCTATTCTGATGACAAAGAACATTGTGGCTTTTATACACATACAAGATAAATATAATTTGAAATAACACATTCTAAATACAGATGTTCGGGGAAAAAATTGGAGTTGGTTGAATGGGATCTTTGCCAGGGTTCTCTGTAGCTTGTCCAACCCGGCAACAGTTGCCACCAAAAATTGCATTTGTGTGCAGAGCATGGACATGTCAATTCTGGTTCCAGAAGACTACCTGCCAGACTGTCTGTCTGTTTTGCACTGTGTCTTCTCCCTGTGCCCTATGGCTCAGAATCTATCTGCCATGCTAGAGGCAGACAGGAGAAACAAGGGACAGGATCAGTTCTCTGAGAGATGCAGGGCTTCCTCTGCAGCTGAGCATGAGGATTGCAAGCTTTTCTCTCATACCACTGATTGAGGAAATAAATGTTTATTTTGGAGTCTGTTCTCATTAGCCAAAAAGTGGAGGGTCATCTTATTCCCTTTAGTGATCTTTCAATTTTTCTCCTCTTCAACAGCCCTTATGGACGGTCGGTAAAGTTCATGTCCCAGTAGAAGTCATTCCCAACACAGTTGACCACATGCTGTCCAGTTGCTTAAGGTAAGTTCGGGTCAGTCACTTCATTTTTGTCCCATCAGCACTGATCCTCCATCAGTCAGAAAGAAAAAGCAGCTTTAGCACATGTAGACGTCACACCTGGCACAGCATCACTTGCAGGAGAAGATCAAATACGACAGAGTGGTGAGTATGATACAGGAGCAGTCCGACTTGGGGCTGGGCTACAACAGCAGCGCCTTGTGGGGCAGCAGCTGGAGGGTAAAGAGCAGAGCCAGCAGCAGCACATGGACGGCCACGGAGTGGGCAGGGCTAGCTGAGCTTCCTGCTATAGCGTTAAAGCTGCTGGGGTCAGCCAGATTAGGGTCCTGTGGAAGACAGGCATGTAAGATCTCATAGCTTTCAGCTCAGACACTGTTGCCTGCACTAATCCGACTGGTTGCTTTTTTTATGTGGTAATTTGATTCTACTCTGTCAAAGGTTTGGGCATGCCTTGATTTTCATTTTTTTCATTTTTATTAGAAACTTTTTTTGCAGTTACTTTTCAATTATGAAAGTACTTAAATACAATACAAGAGTATATATATTCTTTAGAAGAGAACATTTTGTTTCAATTATTTTTTGCGATGCTTTACAGCTTCCTTTTCAAACCACTCTTAAAATCTTATATGAAAAAATCCTTTGGCCCAAAGCTGGTCAAATCGTGTGAGACCTTTTCATTCCAAATGTATCAACCTTTCTTTCCAAATCATTTTTGTAGTCAATTTGTCATTAAATGTTCACAGAATATAAAAAGCAGCAATGACGTTTTTCACAGTAGCCATAAAAATTCAGCCTTTTTTGGAGGTCCCTAAGTTCGACCTTGAATTTTTGATCATTTTAATTCAATTGGAAATGTTCTTCCACTTTTAATTATATACTGAATTAAAATATTATATTTGATGGCATTAATAACAATATCTGTTGAGCTGATTTCCACCTTACCAAAGGAAAAGCCATGAGGAGGGAATTACTGGGCATTTATGTTCAATTTAATAGAACTGAGATGTCCTTTGGGTTGGCACTGTATGGCCTATAGCTCTGTGAATGTACATGCTACTGTATTCTGTGTATGTACATTTGAGAGTGTGTGTGTGTGTGTGTATGTTAGAATGACTCAGTTATGCAGTGGATTAGTGTAGGCTGGCATAGATGTGCCATGACTTCAAAGTTCAAGTCCTCTCTCACATGATTAACATATTAGTTTCATAGTTGTTACTGGATAATTTATAGTTAGCTCTATATAGATTAATTATTATATATATATAAATCAAATATGTTTAAACACGAGCTGGACTTACCACACAGAGAACATCGACTGTGCTGTTCGTCTTTCGTTTCTGAGCCTGCGAAGGGAGAGAAACCAAAAGGGACTGAATGAAACGTCCATTAATACAGAGAACCATTTTGCTTGAGTGATAGAGATGGTTGTTCTGTTTGGCCTAGCTGCAGGTACTCATAGTCTTTTAGTGTAAAATGGGTTGGCCTCCTCTGGCTCAGGCCAGCAGGGTAATAGTCTGCTCTCACCAGTGGTCAGAGCTGTGCTCCTCTAAAGAAGTGTAATGTTACCATAATGAGCGCTATAGGCCTCACCGACTGCAGTAAACTCACGCTGGGCCTATTGCTCACAAATCGATCCGCTGCTGTGTGTGGTTGTGTTCCGGTAGCAGTGACTGCATTAGCGTGTGTGTGATGGACCAATACATTACAATACCGGGTTTTATGAAACTTTGCTGTGCTGTTCACTTTCAGTACACACACGCGCATGGAGATGGGATTTGGTGGCATGATAAAGTGATTCCATAGAGAGTTTAGAACATAATAAACCTGCTGCACAATAGAGAGAATGGAACTCATTCTGGGGGAATAGGATTGCGGGAAAGGATGATTAATGGCCTTCCCGGAGGTCTATCCTGCTGAAGAAACCGCACCCTCTAATAAATCATATTATCACTATTAAAACTATATGATGAATAGTTGCGCTAAAGGTATGAGAGTATATCTAAAGCAATCAGATTCAGCTGTAAAAGTCTGGACGGCAAGGAAAATGCACGAGCTTTGGCTGGCCCAGAATCTTTTAAACAAGGGTACACCAACACAGCAGTTCTGGACTGATGTCGATATCTGATACCTACATATCTGCCAATGCCAGTGCTGAATCTGATACACACACTTTTATAAAATGTAGACATTGGAGCCATTTCCAAATATCCCTTTTAGAATAATAGGTGGATGTGGGTGGTAAGATGTCTAAAACGTTCAGTTTTTTTTGCTAAATCATTTTCACAATTTCTTAGAAAATGCATCATTTTATGTAATCTACAGATGCATGGATAAACCTACCTTATTTCCATAAAACTGTATGTGTATGAAGATACAAATGAAAACAGCATGTCAAACACTGACATTTATTCCTGATCACAAAGGAAAATATCAGCTTCAACCATAAAACTGAAATAGATTTTTTTATGACCTCTGTTGTATGTTTTTGATGAACCTGATGAATTGCAAAGGAAATTATATGAAGTGCTGTTATGTTTATGCTGTGCAGCATAAAATGAACTCTGCTGTATAGAGGCAGTACTTTAGCCTGGCTAGCTGTCACTGAGTTATTTACTTGCTTCAAAACACCCTCTGACAGTGGGTGTGATTTATACAGACAACTTAAAAAACAATTATGATGAAAAGAAAAATACTTGGTACAAAACAATGATCAGGGAGAGAAATGTCTGTCAGATCACTGTGCAAATTCGCAGATTATGATGCTGTCAGGGAGACCGGGGAGAGTTATTTGTCTAAGTCTCTAGAATTCAGTGATTGTTTGTGCTGTACCTTTCAAACTTTTATATAAATAAATACAAATACCTACAGAGTGGAAATCTATTGCTTACTCACAGAAAGTTTTTGTAAAATACTGAGAGTTCCACTGCCCCTACCAGTCTCGACATACAACGCTCACTCCCACTCGGCTTACACTGTTAGCCTCGTACTTATGGACTACGTGGGCGAACTAGTTTGGTTGCGAGCGGCGGAAGAATGCGCAGTAACACGGTGTAAGAGTGAGGGAGTTTTCCTTTTCCTTTTTCTGTGGCTTAGTTATATTGTTATGCTTTTACAACTGTGTTAGGATCGGTAAGTGACTTAGGCTGGGGTGCGTTTCGACTGACACCTAAATTCGGGTTCCATCACTGTTGAAGGAACGGATCTGTGTCGTAACTCGAGTACCCCCTGTACTTGTAAAGGTATTGTTTTTTCTTTTTTTCAAATCATGGTATGAACAGAAAAAAACACTTATATTGAAGATATTAGTAAAAGCATTTCATACTGCGTGTGTGTGTATTAGTTTAAAGTAAAGTGCCACTTATAGTCAGGCAGTGGGCAGCCAGGAATGCAGCAGTGTGTGGGGACGATACCTTGCTCAAGGGTACCTCAGTGGTGCTACTGGCAGTCCTGGGATTCAAATCAATGACCTTGCAGTCACAGGGACAACTCCTTCACCACCAGGCCACCAGCTGCCCCAGAAGTCTGCCTTTAGTTGGGTTTGAACCCAGAATGCTTAGTCACCAACCCAATACCCTAGCCATTCTAACATATATTTATTTACAAGGGAAAGAGGATGAATGTGATGTCGTCAGATTTTCTTTGACAGGTTATCTTACTTGTGTTGGGACATGCTATCTTATTTCTTTGACAGGTTATCCATTTTTGAGTGGGTCCAATCATATTGAGGTGTGTGGGGATGTGCACAGCACTGTAGCTTATTTCTGACTTCTGAAACTGGGGTATTACACCTATTGCTATGTTACAAACCTCCCTACTCTTCCCTCACTGAGCCAGCTGGTGGTCTGGTGGTTAGGGAGTGAACCCTGTGATCAGAAGGTTGTAAGTTTGAATCCCAGGACTGTCAGTGACACAACTGAGGTACCCTTGCGCAAGATACCGTCCCCATTCACTGCTTCACAGGCACTGTGTCTGCCCACTGCTTCACTTGATGAATGGGTTAAATGCAGAGAAAGAATTTCACATTGTTCACACTGTGTTGTGATGTGGTGTGTATGCGTGACCATATGGGGCCGCTTTACTGAAGCCTGTTAAACTACACACAGAAATCACAATTTCCTAGTTTTAACTCACTGTCCTCTATCATTTATCTGTATTCTGCGTAATGTTACAAAAGGAAGTAAAAGGAATAAAGGGAGGCATTTCAGCATAGATCCAGTGTCACCTAACCATTCTTCAAAAAATGTTTATTATCTAACACTGAAATATTCAGACATTGGTCAAATCTAAAAATCAGTCTGATGCCAGTTTTATACACATTTTCTAATACTAGTATGATTTCAGTATCATTGTGCATTCTTACTTTTTAATCATCTTTGGAAGTTCTGAAATCTTGATATACCAGTGAGCTACATAGAGAAAAAACCCCAGAGTGTTCTTTGAGTCTGGGTGTGTGTTTCTTAGCCCTGTCTGAAGCTGCCTGCCAGGCCTGGTAGAGTGAGATGAGGCAGATGAGGGGGGAAGATATGCTATCCTCAGTGGAGTCTCAGTGCTGCTGGTGTGAAGGGAGAAATGTTATGGGTGGGTTGCTCCTGCTTAAGGGTTTTCCTTATGTTAATACGACAGCCAATTAGGCATGACATGGCAGCTCTGGCAGTTTGATGTATCTCATTTCCACCCATAGGGGTTGTGTGTGTGTATGTGAGCATGTGTGTGTTATCATTGTGACGGCCCACGCCCATCAATCAAAAGTGAGCCAATGTCTCACTCGCTGAATGAAAGGCATCATATGCAGAGCTTCGTCTGTAAACAAGCTGCCGGCTGTTTGCAAAGTCAACACGGGTCACGCTCCGACTGTGAAGGGCCACCACTGCTGTTTGTGAGTCGCACTGTTTGCTGTGTGTGGCATCTCCTGACTGGCACAACTCATGCAATACCTGGAATGCTTTGTCTCCCCCTGAGACACACACATGGTAAAGAGACCACACTCCCACTGCAAGCCATCAATGTCACTCACTCGACTTGCCCTAATCGACAGGTAGTATTAATTGCGTGCCATGACTTTAGAAGATCCCACAGGTTCCTTCACGCAAACAGATCTTATTTTAGAACAAAAAGGTTAAACGTACTTACTTTCATTAAAAGTTCCGTTATAAAACAATGACCTTAGCTCATTATGTGATTGGTTTTTTGCCTGCCTTCCCAATCAGCACACTTTTATGAGGGACAACTTCATACAACATCTACATGCTACAAACTTATATGACACCCTCCCACAAACTGTAATACACAATTACCAGTTATTTTTTGCATGTTATATTTTGCATGTTATAAAATGCATGTAAAGGTTTGGGTACCTTTGCACTTGTGATATTTTGTATGTGAAGTTTTAGAACCTATTTGACTTATTAGACCCTAATCAAACCGGGGGTACAGGATTCCAGAGCATAATAGATTACGTGACCAACCTTCTCAGGGTGTTGCCCTAACACTCATGAGGCCATCCTAAATTGGCACGTTGGCAAGACAATGGTACAAAAATGGTGTGAGGATATATGGAAGAAAGGATTATACTAAAAACAAATCCGGGAACTAAATTGAAGCAACTGAAGAAGAAAAAACATCAAAACCAACCTTAAACCTCTTAAAAAATGAAAAAGTAAAGTTTGAAATGGTCTCTCTTTGAAAAGTTGTGATTTTATCTAAAAATGCTATACATGCCAGATGTAGGAACTAGAAGTGTGACAGTATGACAGCAGCTAGGGGTTAAAAAAATAAGTCACGAGACACACATTCAACACTTTTCAAGAGAGGTAGATTGTGATGACTGTTCCTCCTACCTGCAGATTTGAACAGAAGCTGTAGACTGGGTTATTGTTGGGGTCCAGGTCGCTGGCGAGTGTTTGGTCCTCCAGTGCGTTTGACGTCCTGTGCTGTCCTTTCTGAGGGGTGTTGGGGTAGGGGGCATTGGGTGGGATGGGGGGCTGGGGCTGCCACACTCCAACATCTGTACCGTTACCAAAAGCCTGGATAGCATTACCTACACAAGGTACACACAGAGGGACAGGTGCAGATTAACACGCTGCACACGCACAGCTACTGTGCTGACAGAGGAATTACATTCATCTCTGTTTGTTTTGTGTGGCGCTAATATTAATAGGTTTGGTCCACTCTATTCAGCACCAGAGCCGATAAGCTGATAAAGATCCTCACGCTGCACAGAGTCTCCACACAGGAGTATTACTATTCCAACATGCAGGACTCAAGAGCTTTATACAATATTTGGATGATAAAAAGGAAGATCATTATAACAGCGATGCCTCTTTTAAAACAACTTCATTCTTTAAACCCCCTTGAAAGGAAATTCTTCACTCTTCCTCTCTATTTTAATGTGTATAAAAGGATAAAATACATATGAGTGTTTCCACACATACACACGTGACCTGATTCTGTTGAAAAATAGGAGAGGAAAATAAGCAGAACTGTGCTTTTGCACCAAACATTTTTCAACTGGAAGGGAAAAAAACATTTATATTTGGTTTCCAAGGTTAATGTTAGGGTAAGAGTGAGGGTACATTCTTATACAGGCAGGTACTGGGGGGTGCTATATTTTATAATAATACAAATATATATTTATATCACTGACTGTGAATCAAATAGAAACGAAATTAAGAACCTTAAAAACCCCGTTTGACTCTGATATTAAGCACTTCATGATATTCCTAAAAAGGGGCAATGATGAAAATAAATAATATAAAACCTGCACACAAAACCATTTATGCTTAAATGTATTTGTCATCTAAGAAAATTGTATAGTTGTGGTAATTCTGCTTTGTGACCTTGTTTTGAATTTTGACCAAAAACTAAGCAAAGTGATTGGTGCCATATGTTTGTTTTTTTTATGTATGATACTGATAACCATGATACATGTCAATCTGGTGTATGATTATAGTACATTTATACATGTAACTGTATCCATTTATACATGTAACTGTATAAAAGTTACATGTATCCATTTGTAACTTGTATCCATGATACAAGGCTTTGTCCTGACAGCTATAATGTAATACATAGACTATACACCAATTAGCCATTACATTAAAACTACTGAGAGGTGAAGTAAATAACGTTGATAACTTGTTACAAAGGCACCTGTCAAGGGGTGGAGTTGATGTGTTGGAAGCAGTAAAAATCTGAATGACTTTGATAAGGGGCAAATTATGATGGCTAGATGACTGGGTCAGAGCATCGCCAGTACAGAGTGATTAGTATCAATCAAATGAAGTCCGAAGAAGGACACAGTGAACCAGTGACAGGGTCATGTGCATAAAAGGCTCACTGATATATGTGGGGGAGTGCAGAGTAGCCCATCTGGCCCAATCTCACTGATGCGTTACTGTGTGTCACAGTACACAGTGCATCGCAGCTTGCTGCTTACCTGAGATCTGGCATTCATATGGATGTTACTTTGACACCACCGACCTAAACATACTTCAAAAAATGTTCAGGAATCATTTGATTCCCAGAACTCAATCCAATTTAAGCATCTTTGGGATGAGCTAGACAATCCATGGAGGCCCCACCATTAATTAATATGAAGTAAGTGGTTTTAATGTAATGACTGATCAGCGCATGCTCTTCATTTAAATATTTACATATATCATTTTTTTGATAAAAATTATTATTATGAGGTTTATTATGTACTGATGTGTATGTATGGAGAAATTCATAAAACACTGCACCCTAAAAAGTAAGTGAAAATGAAGTATATATAAAAAAAACCCCGATGTGCTTGTGTGAGGGTGAAATGTCACACAGATGACCTGTCTAATCTCTGAGCATGTGACTTCTCTGGCTAAATGAACAACACCGGTGACATTGACTGATGTGACTCATGAGCTTTTTTTGTTTCTACTTTGCTTCATCATTGTGCATCACTAACTCTGTAAGTGTAATGCCTGTCTCTCGGCACACTCAGTCGGTGTCTGCACGCTCTTTTCCCCTGGCACTGCATGCCAGTAATCTTATAAGTAAAGTTAATGGCGTCATTCCAGGTATATTATGGAGACATGAGTGCTAAATAACATCAGGTGGATTAGTCACATCAACTCCTCCCATATTCTGCTTGTTTATTACCTTCTCCTCACATTGACTTTTACAGATTCGGGGGTGGAGAAGATAAAATAGCTGGACTATATACTGTAAGACAGAATTCTTCACCTGCTCCCTATCTTATTTCCTAATCTCTCCCATCACACCCTGTCGTCCACCTGATGTAAAAGAAAATGTGATTCTTCAGACCAGACCACCTTCTTGCATAACTTAAAGGACCAGTTCTGATGCTCACATGCCCATTGTAACGGTGGGCAGAGGTCGGCATGGGCACTCTGACCAGTCTGCGGTTACAGCTTTTTGTGCAGTTTGTGCTATAGTAGCTCCTCTGTGGGATTTGGCTAGATGGGCCAGCCATTACTCACCATACACATCACAAGACTTTTGTAGATATTAATCACTGCATACCAGGAACACCTCAAAAGACGTGCTGTTTGGAGTTGCTCAGATCCTTACGCTTGCACATTTTTCCTGCTTACAAACCATCAGCTTCAAGAACTGACTGTTTGCTTGCGGCTTAATATAGCCCCCCCTTGACAGGTGCCATTTTAACAAGATAATCAATGTTATTCACTTCACTTGTCTGTGGTTTTAATGTTGTGGCTGATCAGTGCATGTGACTGAGTAACATTCTGTAACCTGCATACCTAAATCATCACATGTTTGCTTCAAACTTTTTATCTCAAATAAACTTAAAAATGGCAGCTACTAGTGTTTTCATCTATGTGCGCTAGTATACCACCCACTGTCTGGGTACACAGATGTATATGGGTTTTAGGAGAGTCATCCAGTAGTAAGTAATGAGCAGTATGAATGTTACCAGAAAATAATCAGGACAGTAATCCCAGCCCATATCCTTCATTTTTCTTGTATTTTTCATTCCGGAGTTGGCCTACAGCATTTTTGCGTGGGCTTATATGCCAAAAAACAGTCAGAAGTTTTACAACTCATCTTTATTCCTTTGTTACTGTACCTTTCTGAATGGTCAGGCCAGGACGGGGCACCGTGTATTGTGCCTCTTTCAAAAAGCAGTCACATTTTAAAAATATCCTTTATAATTTCAGTGTGAATGGGTAAGACTAAAATTCTGTAGGCTGAATAGGAGGATATATGTAAATGCCTTGATTTTAGTTATGCCATAAAAAACAGTGAATTTGAGACATTTCCGTAAATGGGTGATATGGACATTTTATAACTTTAACAGTGTTCTTATACCATGTTAAACGTCTTTAAATTGATAGAAATTGAAGTAATTGGATTATAATTACTCCAACACTGACTATAACAAGAAAGACTACTGGAGATTACTCAGCAACATCACATAGTCACCAGAGAAGTTAGCAAAAGTGGCTGTTCTACCAATGACCAGCACCTCATAAACACACAGCGTCCATCTCATCTCCTCCCTGTCCATCTCCCCCCGACGTCCGCTCCATCTAACTGACAAAATAATACCTGTTTTCCCACTTTTATCCCAGCTCTGACACCTGAGTAATACTTTATTGCCTTTTTATGTCAAACCCTGCCTGACTCACCCCACTTAAGTGTGATTTCTCTGTCTCGCTGCTGCCTGAGATTCCCTCACAAGTGCAGAGCGTTTACACAATGCTTTAGATTTACAGTTGTGGATAATGAATAATCACCAGGATGAAGGAAAGCAGCGTTCCAAACTGCGCTTCACATTGTAGGCCTGTCAGTCAGTGCGCCGTGAGGCACGGCTGCCAGACCCTGAGTGAGCCGTCAGTCAAACAGGAGTGGACGTGTGGGAGCCTGCTGATGTGCAGAATTAACAAAGAGCAGGGGGACTCACGCAGGCAGCGGTTGTTAGTGAAGAATTCAGAGAACTTGTCACACTCTGGCTTGCTGTTGCCACTGTTGCCGCAGTCACACCAAGGGGACACGCTGATGCTGGGGGAGCGGAGGTAGTTCGGGGTCATCACTGTACCTGCGTCACAAAAGCAAAGTGACATAACAGTCAATCCAAAAGAACTCAACCTTTTTTCCTTCTGCTCAAAATACACAATGTGGACAGGAGTATTAGAACACCTGCCCATTACACCAAAAAATACAAATACATAGACTTTAATATGGAGTTGGTGCCCCTTTGCAGCTATAACAGCTTCCACTCTTCTTGAAAGGCTTTACACAAGATTTTGGAGTTTCTGTGGGAATTTGTGCCCATTCATTCTGTAGAGCATCTATGAGGTCAGGCACTGATGATGAGAGGTCCTGGCTCACAATCTTTATTCTAGTTCATCCCAAAGGTTTTGGATGAGGTTGAGGTCAGGGCTCTGTATGGGTCAGCTAAGTTCTTCCACATCAAACTCATCCAGCCATGTCTTTATGGAGCGTGTTTTGTACACTGGGGCACAGTCATGCTGGAATAGAAAAGGTTCTTCCCCAAACTGTGTCCACAAAGTTGGAAGCATGGCGTTGT
>JBBPCY010000109.1:36104649-36117474 GCA_037974405.1 Brachyalestes nurse | reverse complement strand
TCTGTCTGTCTGTCTGTCTCTCTCTCTCTCTCTCTCCGATCTCACGCTCTTCTCTCTCTCTCTCTCTCTCTCTCTCTCTATCCCTCCCTCCCTCAGGCCTCTGGCAGCTGGCAGGCCTGGTGTCCATATCAATGATGTGAAATGAGACTGGAAATCAAATTGCACTTCTGAACGTTAGCTGCTGACAGGGCCATATTTTCATATTTAATAAAATCTTTCCCTCGTAGAGCTGTGTTAAAATTCATACCAATACCAGAGAAGTTTGAATGGATTTCCCTTAGACAAACTATACCAATTCAGTCAAAGTATGATTTAGACCAAGGCAAACATTTAAGACAATGAAAGAGTTTATTCTGAACGACCAGAGCAGTGAGCTACAGCTTCAGGAGACTGCATGAATGAAGGCAACAAAAGACGCTCTAAATGTATTCGAATCCACAAATTAAATTAGAGACGTATCAATGGCTTTTTATCATGAAATGAAAAGCCACTAAAATCCATATTCATATTCATTTAGCCTAACAATTTCCTGCCCTCATCGAGTAGCTTTTTTTTTTTAATCTCCTCGCTGCCATTCTCACTATGTGCTCGGGCTGGTTCAGGTCTGTGTGGCTGGCTTTGAGTGACAGTTCCTCACTAATCACTAATAGTTTAATAGTTTCTCTGCGTTTTGCTGTAGAAATGGCCCGGTCATGCTCTTGATGCTCACTCACTTTTCATAAGAGGGAAAGGTCTTGTGGGACTTGTTACAGTGTTGTGTCTCAGCTTTAGGATGTGAATTATTCAGCAGGCCAGCGAGCCTTGAGCTTTACTCTTAAGAGAATATGCACGCCGCCTGTTTTTCATTTCTCTGCTCTTCTTCTCAGAATGGCAGAACAGAGGTCAGAAAGTCATGTTTACACTGCAATACTGCTTACAGCGGTATGAAACACATAGCATATCCCTACTGCTGGAACACAGCTTCTCCAATATGAGAAGCAAAAAAAAATAATCTTTAACTGCATATAACTTAATGTAACAAGACTGAAGTCTGAGTCATCTTTGACTGTCTTGGTCCATTTATGAAATGTACACACAATATAAAGGGCGGCTACTATTTTCAAACGGCATAAACAAATAAAAAATGGAAGAAAAAAAAAATCCAAGGGTTTGATATGCCAGCTTTGATACAGTTTACAGTACTGGAGATAAGATACATGTGTCTACACAGTACAGAACGAGTAGAACGTGAAGTTTCGAACATGACCTCAGTGTTCATGTCCCTGCAGCTGTGACAGATTTTCTCCCCTTTTAACACCATAGTGAAGGGTGATGTTTTTCCTTTGATACCCTTTAACCACTCTCTATACACCATTTAAACATGGGCAACACTTTTTACCACCACAATCCAGTCCTGGTTGAAGAATCATGCAAACATGGCAGAGAAGTAACCTCTAAAAGTAATATAGAAGACAGCGGTATGAGCTCTAGTCAAAACTATATGACTGCTCTACAGCTTCATTATATCCTTACAGTGCACCTTTGTATGAAACATCTTACCAACAAGCAGTTTTAAGATTTTTAGATTAGGGCTCAGAGATGCAGTGTTTTATGCAGACATTTCTTCAATAGATTACAATATACTTCACCTGATCAAACCTCTGAGCTGTTTTCAGTATTAATTTGTTAAATATATTATGAGTGAAAAGAACCATGATCCCTAAATAGTCTTTTAAATCGAATCATGCATTGACCATATTGTTACACCCCAAATGGTAGCTAGTGTTTCACACGAGCGCAGATTAAACAAAAAACAAACAACTATGAACCACTTTATAGATGTTATTCATCACAATAAATTTTATACTTTATACATGTATATAGTGCTAACACCATGTTTCCAATTAGGAGTTTAATTGAATTAATAATGCTTTGACAATAAAAAAATGTTCTAAGACTTCTACGATTTGTACTGTTATTTCATATTTCAGGACAACATTTTATATTTACGAATTAAAGGGCTTATTTAATACATAATACTCTGACCATAAAAGACATTTAGTAAAAGTAATAATACAATACATTTGTATTGTCAATTCATTTTTAATTAGGTTAGAAATAGAAATGCATTGTTAGCTTTTCAAGTTTTTGTTGGGCCATTTTAGAGCGAATCCAATTTACTGATTTAGCACAGAGATAAAATAGCGTCTTTAGGACGTTAGTCGGGGCTCAAAGAGATGCTCACAAACGTGTGATATATGAGGTCATCCTTGTTCTTTGCTGCTCATGAAACAATTTCGACGACACAAAGTAAGCATCTGCAGACCCAAATGAATGCTGCAGGGCCAAATGCACTGCAGATTGTTAATAAGAATTGTTAATAATTGAGCTTCTACAGATCATACACAGAGCACTATCTACCGAAAGTCTGACTGAAATTAGACAAAGGGGTTTTTTTTCCTCCTCACCTTACTCCCTTTATACCTTACAAACACTTACATATACTGACACGTACACAAGCAGCCTGGAGGAGGTTCAGGTTGGTAGAACGAATTAATGCCGTTTTGTGTCTGCTCCATTACTGGCCCAAAGCACCGACACAAGGAAATCAATTAACAAGGCTTGTCATGAGATTCATCACAGCCTCAGCAGCCAAGAACGGTCAATTGGTTTGTGCCGTTCTTTCTTTCTGCCCACCTTCTTCAGCCCATCCAGCTATCAACTCAGACAGAACACGAGAGACCTGTTTGTTTGAAGTCACTTTAATCACCCAAACTGTATGACCTTTTTTCATCTCTCCCCTTCTCTTTCTGTCCTGCTCTCTTTCTCCCCCCTCTCGTTCTCTTTCTTCTCTCTCTCTATCTCCTTTTCCCTCTATCATGACTCTCTATCTTCTGTCTTTCCTAGTCTTCTCTCATTTCTCTCTCTCCCTTTCTCTTTACTCTCACCCTTTCTCTCGCTCTTCCTTGTCTTCCTTGTCTAGTTTCTTCTCTCTCATTCTCTTTCATACTCTCTTTCTTTTATGTCAACCCCCCTGTTTCTCTCTCTCTGCTTTCTTTCTTTCTCTCTCTTTCCTACTGTCTTCTCTCCCTTCTCTCTCTCTAACTCTCTCTTCACTCTCCCCGTTCTCCTGCTCTTCTTCTTCTCTTTGTCCAGTTTTTCTCTCACTCTGTTTCCTACTCTCTTCTCTATCTTCTCTGTCCCTCTCTCTCTTTCTCTCTCTTTATCACTGTTCTCTCTCTCTCTCTCTCTCATTCTTTCCTTCAGTCTCCTGTCACTGATTCACTCTGTTTTTTCTCTCCATTTCTCTTTCACGCTCTGCAGTCAGGTAGCATGTGATCACCAATCAGGCATAATATTTGAAACCAGTGACAAGTGAAGTGAAAAGGTGTGGGAAATATTAGGCAGTCACTTCTTAAAGTTGTGAGAAAAGCAGGAAAATGCCATCATCTCAGTGACTATGACAAGGGCCAAATTGTGATGGCTAGATGACTGGGTCAGAACGTCTTCAAAATGTTTCTTGTGGGATGTTCTTAGTGTGCAGGGATTAGTACTAGATGGACAATATGAAATCATTGTTGTCTCAATATGCCTTTCTGAGCATATCATGATATTGTCAGCATTTGAAGAATGTTAAGTGCATGCCTCATTACAAATTAATGGGTACTAGGCCACCACCACCCCATGCCCAAGGGCAGTGTGTGAAACGTCGAATGAAAATTTGTACTCAAAGCTTTTGATAGTATTTTTAAAATAACCAAAAGTGGTTAAAGAAACTAGCCCATCCCACGGAAGAGATTCCGTGGCACATATTGCTGAAAAAATTAAGCTGGCTATAATAAAAAGGTGTCAGTGCATCTCAGGTAATTGCACATGGCTGTAGAGTAGAGACTGGTCAGAGTAATCATTCTGACCCCTGTCCACCTCTGGAAGTGCCTCCAATGGGCTTGTGAGCATCAGACCAAGGAGAAATGGAAGAACGTAGCAAGGTCTGATGAATCACATTTCCTTTTACATTATGTGGATGACCGAAAGCGTATGCATTGCTCACATGGGGAAGAGATGGCACGTGGGAAGAAATGCTGATGGAGGCAGTGTGTTGCTCTAGACAGTGATCTGCTGGGAAACCTCTGGTCCACCCAAAACACTATTGCAAACCAAGTACACCCCCTCATGGTAACAATATTGTCTAATGCCAGTGGCCTCTTTTAGCAAGATGATGCTCTCTGGTTTGGGGAACATGACAAAGACTTCAAGGTGTAGACTTCTCCTTCAATTTCCATGGAGGCCCCACCTCATAACTTATAAGACTTAACCTCTTTGTTCCATATACCAAAGCCTGCCTTCGGGAGTCTTGTGGAGTCCATGCTTCAATGGGTCACAGCTGTTTTGGCACCATGAGAGGGATCTACACAATATTAGGCAGGTGGTTTTAATGTAATGGTTGATCAGTGTGTCAGAATGACTGCGTGAATCACAATGGATGGTGACAGTGTGATCATTTTTCTTCGTTCAAGGCTGGCTCCTCCATTGATTTATGAAGGAGGCGTCTTTTCATTCAAACACTTCCTCGTGAATTTATTCCAGCGGTTATTGGTCTGCCGTGTCACACGCTTCTCGGGTTTGGATTAATGGTGTAATAAACACATCTGAGGAAAGACCTGAGCTGCAACAAAGTCACGGCGAGTTTGCAAAGCTGGGAGGGAAAACAACTGACCAGTCACACCAACAAGAGCCGTTTACAGTCCATTAGGTGGCCAGTTAGACTTTTCTTACCTCCCTTTTCTGTGGCAATACAATGCAAACTTACAGCACTTTACCATAGGAATGCTGAGCCTTGTAATTGTCTGTAATTGGACAACCCACCGGCAACTATCACACATTTCAATTCACTTTTAAGAGACTTTATGCTCTTGGCCTTTAGTGGCTGCTCGAGCATAACGGCTCTCTCTCTCGCTCGCTCTTGCTTTGGCCCTTCCTCAGCTCATTTTCTCTCCTCTTTCCTGTGACTGAGGGGGATCTGTTACTAAAACCTAATGCTGACAAAAGCCATGTAGAGCTAGCGGGGGTGGCGTCACATCAAAGAGAAGAAAGTGGAGATACAGCATGGGCTCTGAGACAGCCTCTACAACAGCAAGTGTGGTTCCTCTGAGCTCACCGACTTCACCCTATGTATACAGTGATATCTGAGCCACTTCCCTACAGTGCCAGTCTATATCACATCCTTTTATTAGCAAGCTATAAAGGAGAAATGAACCCCATCACGGTATATCCTAGTCCATTATTTTCGGTGATGAATTCATAGGGAGGGTATTAGGTTTGTCAGACTTTGCTTTGTTTGTGCTATGTAAGTTAATTGTCTTGCTCAGCAATAAACTGACTCTTAATGCGGCTATTTGTATTGATCTTGCACCGTAACATTCCCTGGAGGATGTGTAACTTGAACACATTTACTGAAATAATGGCGTTTTTTTGCATTAAGAGCTCTTACAGTAGCAATTAGAAGAAAAGGCATTTCTAGAATACGCAAAAAAAAAAAGAATTTTTGAAAGCAGATACTCTTCCTTTCCTCACTTAGCTTCGAGTTTCCTCTGAAGATCTGGTGTATATCCCTGCATACATTGAGTTACAACGTATGCAGGGATACGTTGCTATAGAACGTATAGAAAGTAGCTTTAAAAGATGTGCCGTTAGGGGTGTACAGAGAAGTGGAGGATTAGGATCAGTTACCCATTGTGTCTCATGGACCCATCTGCATGTCGGGTGAATGGGCTTGAGTGGGAAATGGGCATAAAGTGTGCAGAGTAAGAATACATGATAAATCATTTATCATGATTATCATGATATTGGCCTTTGTAATAATGACATCACAGAAGAGTTTCTTATGCAATCTGAACTCTCTTATGAATTACAGGCTTTTCAATGCCGAGTTAAATTAAGCCATCCAATTGATCAATCAAAACAGTAACAGGACGCAAGAATAATAGATGCGAACACTAATTCTCCATGAGCATCTTATTTATGTAACAAACACGTGTGTGCTATTGGTTGCTGTGCTGGAAGAGGCTGTTGAATGGATATGATAATGCAAAAATATGGTTGATGCCGCACGAATGGATTTATTTTCATATTTTTAACTAATAGCTTTCCTTCTCCTGACTATTATTTCTAATGTATTCTTTTGAACAACTTGCATTACTCCTATGTATGTGACTTTGTAATCTTCAAACTACCATCAATAACTTTGGTGAAAATCAGACAATAGTCATGTTTATTTATATTCATATTTATAATTGCTTACATTACATTTTATATGTTATATAATAATTTTAAAGACAAAAACACACTTGCTTTAAAAAAAAATCATGGCTGTCTAAGGCCCAATGCATTAACTGTAAATGGTATTTTGTATATACCATGCAGGCCTAGTATTAACAGAAAGCAGAATTTTGTATTCAGTTATAAAAGCAAAAATGTAACTGTAGCCCTAATTCCCATTACAAATGCACCTTTTTCATCTTATTTTCTTCTGGGCAAACAATTCCCTTCTTTTTTCAAATATTACAATACATATCTCAGAAATCACTGTTTTTTTTACCCAAACATTGTTCAGTTATTGATCCAAGGCCTCACCTCATATTACACACCAAAGACTACATGATAAATGACTTTGTAGTGCAGGTTTGATTTATGCCATTATAATGGGAGCAAAAATTGACTCTGTGCCACAGTATTCACAGCAAAACCAGCATTGTTCATCCCTGATTTAAAACACACATCCAAAGCAGCTGTGTGTTATACAAAGATAGGAACTTTTTTATTGCCATTATTAACCATCATTTTCTTCTATCTGTTTTAGCTCAAGGACTCTCCAGAGTTTCAAGCCCTCTTCCTAACAGGGCCTGGCTGCCTATTTTGGTTCTATAGTGAAAGCGTAAAACTCCTGCCCCCTCTGTGGTGAGAGGGCTGTGGATAAGCATCTCATTGCTGCAGCCGCGTACAGCTCTGGCAGATGGACTCTGAGCAGAGATATGTGCCTCTAAACCAAATCAATCTTTTATTGAAGCCGTGATTTCAGCGGCCATAAAAATGCTGCTGGGTCCTGCATGGGCCAGCTGTGAACGATTACTGAAGGATGCTGTGATCAGCCAAGCCCACTGCACCCCTTTTCAGTGGCCTTTTATTCACCGGCATCATGCTACACTTTAAAGGGGTAAGCAAACAGCCCCATGATTGGGTTTGGCTCTAGATTAATATGTCTCTGTGCAATGCTTCCAAATATGGAGATAATTCAGCTAAGTGCACTCTCTGTCTCTCTGCCTCGCTCCTCAAACTCCGCTGATGTACTGCACCTGCAGCCAAGTAGTGCACACAAGCTGCATGATGTTAATAGAACTAATGCCTGAGAGCACAGCAGCAGCTCAGTCTTGATGGTTTTATTTATTGTCCTCCAACAGGTCAAATGCTAATTATAGGCCTGCCCATTTAAAGCTGTGTTTCTTAAACCCAAAGGCTATGTTAATCTGCTCCAAGTATAACAGGAGGCCAACATAAAGATGAATTACTTTTTTTTCGTTGGGAAAAGTCTCTGATGTGTTATCTCCTGATGATCTTACCCACTTGATACATTTGGAAAACAGACCAGCACAAGACATTTAAAAGTCCAGGTTTACTCTTTTCTTTTTTTTTTTTTGCCCGTGAACTTTTGCTTGCATTGATTGCTACCTAAGTTGCTCTTTCACTTAAATGTCTATTGATTGCAAGGGGTAGGAGTAGGAGGAGGAACGTGTGTGTTGTTCATAAGCCCTCCAGGCTTAGGCTTAAACCAAAGCATTTCATGAAACTTCATCAATCTATAAGTGATTTTATCCATAGTGGGCCTACACTCTTAAAATGAACTGGTTCTTAGCCAAAAAAAAAAAAATCTCAACCTATACATATATGGAGGTTTTTTTAATTAGTTTAGGCGTTTCATTCTTACACATCTCGTTTCTGAAAACATTTTTAAAAGAGTCTTCTTTAAAGCCTTGTTTGATAACACTTTACTTAAACCCTGCTGTGTAACTCTGGTATCTAATCATGCCATAAACATGTCATTTCAGATTTCATATGCTATTATGGATTATCACGACATGGCCATTAATATGGGAGTGTCAGGTTACCATTATCGGTAATTGTGACGACACTGTCATATTGATGATTGTAATGTCATGACAGTTTATGACCGGATATGGCATCTATGACATGTTTATGACACGGTTATAACATAGGTAGGATATATTGTACTTTATTGTAGACCAGCTTTCATGAGACACCTCCAGAGGTATTTTATGAAAACTGACATATATCTATATAAACATTTATAAAAGCGTATTCTATCAAGCATCAGTGGTGATTATAAGACTTCATGAATATTAATGTAGGTGTAGATCAGGTGTTACAAAAGATGTATGTATGTGACATGTAGTTCTGTGGATAGTGACCTACAGCTGAGTGTGTTTTTTTTTTTTTAAGTTACATTACTTTATTTTTTAAAGTGAGAAAACCAATTAGACAGTGGACCTGGGGCCTAATAAAGCCATGGAGAGTATGAGATGTGAATGTTCTACTTTGGTGAGTGACAGATTACAGTCGGTGTTCTTGTCACATTCTCCTCCTCTCTTATAATTCACATGGGCAGCAGCGTTCCAGGGGATGAACAGCACCATCTGCAGAGCATTACTATCCTTTCAAATATTACTCCAGCATTGCCTTTGGTCTGCTACATTTCCAAATAAAGTACAAGGATAAACATCCTGTTATTACTGATAACCGCTCACACATATGAGAAGATAATTAATTGCTTCAGGTCCACCACATTGCCAGACTGTGATAAATGACTTTGTAGAGAGGGCCTGATTTCTGCCATCATAATGGCCAGTTAAGAGCGAGAAGCAGTGGAAGGGGAAGCAAAAGGGACTCAATACCAACTGGAAATCATCATATACACAGTAATGAGTGAATAGGACTGGAAAAAAGCCCAGAATTCAGCGTTGTCTCCTCTGTACTGCTTTGTTCCAGCAGGCTATGTCATAACCACGGCAGGCTTACCTGATATGATGGGCGCCAGGCGGAATATGTCAGACAGACGGCTGTTCACTGGTTCGTACGGAGAGTCCTCCAGCAAATCATTGCCTGGAAAATGAGAACAAACAACTCAATTAGCGCACTCGAAAAAAACAGTAGCAGGAGAGGATTCGTCAGGACTTAAGATAGCTCTGCTTGCTTCCAGGTCATTACATACATGAATGGGTCTCACAGATGCACAAGTCTGATTTAGATGTAAATTCCCTGTCCAAGAGTGGACTCTTTCTTTTTAAAAGTTATTATAGTCAGATCAAAATGAACCTTGCACATCTAACATACACAGCCCCCGGCGGGGAACTCTACTCATGCATGTGTGACATATGGAACAACACCAGGACATATAGGACTTTTTCATTACTTGCAAACATCTGGTGTTTTCCATGCACGCGGCCTGTGTGCCTACCCTGAAGACTCTGGTAAATGCTCCAGAAGATGCGCAGGCAGTTCTTCTCCTTCTTCATGCCTCTCCTGCACTTGCAGTTGTACAGGGGGCTCTGCTTCATGGCCTCAATGGCATTCCGGCACTCGTCCTGTGCCTCTGGCTCGGCCAGCATGCTCAGGTTGCTGGCCTTGCCAGCCACACACTGCCTCATCGTGCGGTACTTGGTGCTGCAGCCGTATTTGGCCAGGCACTGTTCGTGAGCCCTTACGCAGTCCAGACGAGGCACCCGAGACTGGTTCAGCTCCTCACCCTCCGAAACAGGCAACATATCTGGGCAAAAGAGCAATAAACCTTACTTTGCATGGGTCACTCAGCAAGTGTGCCACTTCAAGCCACTTTTTTTCAAGGAGATAAGAATGTAATACAGAAAGGTCATTCACCAAGTGTGATATAACACTACGATGCGCAAGAAAGAAACAGTATTTAGTTCATTTCATGCCATTCATGGTAAATACTGGTGCGCACTGCTTACTGCAGAAACGCATTTACGCATGGAGGACAGAATGGAGTCTCTGAGGACTGCATAGAGGACAAGCGTGTCTGAATAGTCGTCCCTGTATTACTGGCGATATTGTAAGTGCTTTAAAATACCTGCGTACTCCAAGTCAAGTACTTTCACGCGCAATACAAACGGACCTTTTACCCACATGCGTTAAAACTTACCCAGAAGAGGAAACAAGGTCCAAAAAGTTAAGAAGAGCATGGTGATTTAGTTTGGGTCCCTTTTTTACGAAACAAACTTTACTTAGAAATCGCGACGCATCGCCGTTTGCCCCATAAATCCACCGCGCGCTGGGTGCGCTCCGGTCAGGCGCGGGGGAGCGAGCATGGTGCTGCCGTACATCCACACAGCTGGCCCTCTGCTGCCGGACACACCCCGGGGAGATCGCACAAAAAGCAGGTCCCGGGATGTTCAAATCAGCACAGACGGAGGGAGAGCGCAGCCTGAATCTCGTGCGTAATGGTGGCCATTCCTGCGCGCGTCTCCTCACTCCGTCTTCCTCCTGCTCAGCAGAAACCTGCCCTCGCAGCAGATGAGCTCATTTTCCATGTATGACAGATGTGTGACCGCGTTGGGATGGCTGTGTGAAGCAGTCAAAGCCCTCTAACTACACTTACTCACTCTCTCTCTGCCACACACACACACACACGCAGGCGTGCGCGCACGTCACATGCACTTCCACAGTCGGTACAGGCGAGTGTAATCCTCACTCCAGCTCACAGCACGCGCTCTCAGCTGTCCCTGCTAAACACACGCAGCTCTCTGGGACTGGACAGCATCTGGACCACTTATCTGCCCCCCCCCCCCCAAAAGCAACGGCATTACTCACTCCGGCTCTGGGCTACAAGTTGGGTTCACTCCTCTCCAGTTTGGAGAAACAGCGCCCCCTACCATCCACAACCTGCGTCCCACCCAGAGACCTGGAAACCTGGAAACAGGCCCGGCCCTGCGAGGCAGCCTCGAGGAGCCGGTTTCTAACCCCAGTGAAAATGACCAGAAAGATAATCAGAAAGAAAATCTTTCTGTTGTTCTTACTGTTGTATGTTATATTTACATATATAATATATATATTATTATCTAAATTTATGTAAGACAAGATTTCCACTGCCGGTTTTAGTGCTGTTCTGCACGTTACAAGTTAGAAATTGTGCGCTGTGATGGTATACGTTTGCTTCCCAATGTACAGGACCATGTAATTTGACCGGAAGAGTCTACTTATGCACATGAATACTTCAATAATATTAAAAAACACATCAGACACACCCACTCCTACATATCAGAATAACAAAGAAGACAAAACTGTGCAATAAGCAATATCAAATATGCAGAGGCCACAAAAGTGTTGATCATTCTTAAAGTGAGTTCATGAGTAGACTCCCAATGAAAAAGATACACACACACCCACATATAGGATAGACACATATAGTGTTTGTGTGTGTGTATAAATTAACCACCAAAAATGCAGTCATCATGGCAGAATATAGTATTTCAGCTGCAGTTCAATATATCTCTGTGTTCGATCCATGTCTGCACTGTGTGTTTTCAGTCTTGCTGTAGTTGCCTCTCAATATGTTAACAAGTTCAAATTTGTCCAGAATCAATTTTTCATGTGTTTTATAATTTGAAGAAAAAGCATGAAGCATTTATGACTTCAAACGAGCATTTATTGCTGGCTTGCAATGGGATAAATTAGTCAAATGAGATTTCATTGAACACACAGAGTCTGATTGAAAAGTCAATGAGCGATCAATACACAAAGTCGATTCAGGAAGTGAATGTCTTCCTGATGGAAATGCTATCTAGGAAATTAGGTGTGTTATGCTGTGAATCAAAAACGGCGATCCCAGTAGATGATGGGACAAAGAGCACAATGTACAAGTAAATCAAATTTGCTTTTGCTAACAGCTGCTTTACATTTGAACCATCAGTGGATTCTTTAATAGACAGCCTGCTGAAGTCAGGAAGCCTTTCATGCCAGCATGGATCATCCATTTTCAGTATCGTAGGGTTATAAAAGCTGTGAATTTAATACATGCTGTTTAAACATGATGCTGTTTTATCAGCATCATTATATAATAACGGAATAAGCAGAAATGAGCTCATTTGAAAATGGTGTATTTACATGTCTGGTGTTGGGCCTACTCAAAATATGCTCATTACTGCCCACTGTAATGAACCTATGAGCGTGATAGGTGCACATATGGCATGCAATTATCACCTCATAATACACAAACAATGTAAACAGATGTAAACGAGGAGTAAACACCCTTTCATTCTGTTTTAAATACAGTCGAGTTTCGGTTAACGGAGTTGTTGTCTTCTGAGAAACTATCCAAGCACTTAACAGGGAACAGCAGTGTCATCATGTCAGTCAGAGTTTAGCACACATCTATTATCCCAGCGCCTCCTGTTAAAAGCTTGGTTAGCTTCATAAAAGCAAACAATCAGGCTAATTGAAAGCCAACTGTATTTAAAAGAAAATGGATCAATTGCAAGTTTGAGTGGAAAATCAATTGTGTGTATCCGCTGGATTACATTAGTACAGTTTTAAGGGAGAGCGTTCTTGTGTTGCACAGTAATTTACGTGGACTATGTAACATTTAAATAAGACAGCACACATTAATGTCCTAATTTATGTGCCTTGAAAAGCGCTGGGAAGATCTAAACAATTCCTTGACATACAGATTGGCAGGTGACACTGTGTGTGTGTGTGTGAGAGAGAGAGAGAGAGAGAGAGAGAGAGAGAGAGAGAGAGAGAGAGAGAGAGAGAGAGAGA
>JBBPCY010000109.1:36069322-36086547 GCA_037974405.1 Brachyalestes nurse | reverse complement strand
GAATACATTTTTGCATGCTTCAAGGCTGAATGTTTTTTCTTCTTGCAGTGAAACCTTAGTGGCTGTCTAGATGGTCATGAAAAAAATGCCTGCATTCTCAATAAAATAAAAAAGAATAATAAATGAAATAATACCTCTTCCAATTACGATCATTTTAATTTATATATTTTAGCTTGAAACATTCATTACAAAAGTTTTGATTTTTATATATATACTTTCCACTTCTTGTGACAAAGTTTTGCACCTTACCTTCCCTTTCCATCTCTGGTCATCAAGGAAGGGCCAATGTTCTAGCTTGAAGAACCATGTAATCAATGTTCTCACTTCTCAGAATTCATTTTCCTCATTCAATCTATTGTCATACTACAACCAGATAATAAAGTTGTGGCCGAACTCACAAATCAAGCATTAGATAATGGGTTAAATTCTTTCATTGCCCCTTTATTTAAGTAAGGTTAGTGTATTAATGTAACCATTAGAGACATTTTAAACAGAAGTAAATATCCTGTTTCACTGGGCCCAAATCCCCTATGCAGTCATCACCACAGTTTCAGGATTACAGAGTTTGGTAGCATCTTGGGGTTACCATGTCTCAAAATCCACCATAAGACGTCACCTCCGTTCCAGCAAACTGTCTGGACAGTATGCCAGAAAGAATAATTTCCTATCTTTTCTCTACAAGCAATCTCAATCTTTCTGCAGGGCGCCGATCCAAAGCATGCATCAAAATTCACTCAAAAATGGTTAAATAAACACAAAATCATGCTTTTGCCATGGCCTTCCTAGTCCTTTGACCTCAATCCAGGATCCAATCTTGTCATCATTTTCAAAACATCTTAGAATTCTAAGGCTCACACCACTGTCCCCTCACCCACATACACATTCTGTAACATACAAACACACTGACCTCACTCTCTTCTTCTATATCACTTCACTCTTCACTCTGTGCCCTCAATCTCTGTCATATGATCCTTACATGTGATGCATACATTTATACCTCTATACGTATATGTAAATCAGGTAATGATACCTTGATTTATAATCAAATTAAGAAAACAAGGCATGCATCCAAATTAAAAGTCAAAGAAAGAAGCTCATTCAGCTGACTCAGTCTCACTCCTCCAGTCACGATTCTGGGGGAGAGCTTGCCTTGGAGTTCAGCCATGCAGTGAGTCCTCCTGAGCCTGCACGAGTTGTTGCACATTTGGTTGGAGAACGGAATGAAAGTTCAACAAGTGGGAGGGTAGAGCACGATGTCTACAATTAAATTAGTCTCATTCCGGAGCTGCTTTTTCTCCTGGCCTCCTCTGTCTGCTGGGCTGCATACTGGAAGGCTGGCGTTCCTGCAAAGCTTTAACTATGCAAAACACGTGAATGACTTCTGTTTCTGTAGCCTAACCGTAACAGTGGGAGAAAGGTGAGAGCATCACCATGGAAACGCACCGCAGGCCTGAGTGAGAGTCAGAGACGGTTATTGTCAGCGTTTCATGTTTTTAGAAGTCTACCTTTCGTGCTGCTGAAAAATGCATCGCCCAGCCACGGCCTGGTTGTGGATGTTTGGAGACACGGGCCAGACTATGTGAAGGGAGCAGTTACATGTTTGGTTTTGAGGGCCATAACAAAACCTCTTATGGCATCTAAAATGGGTCATGTCTTAAAAATAAAAACCCCTCTCAGTCCTGGAGCACCCTTCGCTGGCACCTTCCCTTCAAAGCTCTAGCCTATTTTTTGAACTGAAGCAGCCTTGTCCCTACTAATTAAGCCATGCGCATAATCTGTACTTTTCATACATGCAAAATTATACACGTCATTACATTTCACATGCTACATTATAGCCGTTCCACGAGTCACTTTAGCATGAAGCCGGCGGTGTGCGGATGTCAGGCACACATGGTGAAGAAGCCAGCCTCCTTCCAAGCTCCACTTCACTCAAGTGAATTACTATTAAAGGCAATTGAGCTCAGCCTGAGCGATTTTCGGCGGTTTAGTCGTTAAAATGAATGCAGTCGACTGGTTTGATGACACGTTTGTGAGCTACATGAGTGTAGGTGTGTGTCTGGGATGCGAGCTGTGTAATAAAAAGCGACATAGAGAGTGGCATGTGCAGCGTGATGGCTGGAAATACAGACTGTGGAACTGGGGACTGGAAATGAGTTCTTGCTTTGGTACAGTCAGGACCTCAGGCAGGTGTTTAAGTAGTTAGGGAGCAATGCTCATGATCTGAGAAGGCCAGGAGTAACCTTTTTTTTTTTTTATCTACCGTGTGCAAGTACACTTCTGAGTCCCCACCGTTGCTCAGTATAAGTGGGTTATGAGGGGTAGTGGGTATTTCAGGCCTCCTTGGCGTATCCTCTAAAGAGATAAATAATGCAAAATGGGCTGACTGAGCTGCATACTAAGTTGTCAAAGCCACCCTCTTTTGTAGAGCTTCAGTTGCTCTGATGTGACATGTTTGGTAAATGCTCAAGCTCCTTTTGAATTCTTTAACAGCTCAAAGTACATGGGAGTCTCCTCTATTTGAATGTGCCTTTAGAACCGGTTTGATCTCGAACTCTGACTTATGCATGACTCTTTAGCATGTCCTTGCTCTTGTATGATTATTTTAACATTTTTTGCTCTGTGTAAGATCTTGAATTCAAGAGTGTTTCCAGTCTACGCCACAGGAAACACTGGCTCTTGTCATGGTCTACAGCACACATGCTGACTGCTGTGCGAAGGGGTTTGAAGCAACAGATGAATGTTTAACCAGTTAGAGGCTGCATTAATGGCCACTGATAACAAAAGCATGCATTAAATCCAATAAAGGTTCTTTAATGGTTCTTGGCTTAGATGATCTCGAAATAAGATCTCTTTTTTTTTTACGTAGAGGTTTTTAAAAGGTAAACTTCTCAAAGGTTCTTCTCAAGGAGCATCTTTAGACCCAGTTCCCTACGGCATGTGCCCCAAAAATTCTGCCAAGCCCTCAGTAATCACAAAGAAAATGTCAGTACTTAAGCCAGAAGGTTTCCTGACTTGAATTTAATTGTTGGACTTCTTAACTTACTATCATTAACATTATGATCTCTCAAATTGACAATAAAGTTAGACATGCATTTCCCACTGTGCCGTAGAATCTTTGCTTTGAATGCTTTTACATTCTATTCTTTTATCAGGCTGACAACCATTTCTTCCTAACAAATTACTCTCGTGTTAGTACTTCAGTACATTTTCCACTGTCAGAATAATTTCTATAGAATAATTACATCGATGTACTTTTATTTCTAATAAGCTTTAAATTATGGATTAGAAATAATGCATATATAAGCCTGAAAAAATAAATTAAGGACTGTTCAAATTTAATTTCTGGAAGACTAACAGTTCACTGCTAGTTAAAAAAAAAGTGAGTTGTAAGTCCGGGCAGTGATGAAACACAATGAGTGCATAGAAGAAAATATTTTACCCATTTGTCATCTATGTTCGATTTCAAATGCATTAAAGAAAACAGTGTTATCAGCTGCTAGCCTCTCAGAGCCTCTAAATGCAAGCAAATTTAGATACAACCACTTTATTAGTTAAACGTGCCATGTATCAATACTCATTGTCCATTTTCTCAGCTCCACTAACCACACTGATGCATCTGTGTAGTTTACAATTATAGACTTTCCATCTATTTATCTGTGCATGATTCTTTAGCCCTTTTTATCCCATTCATCAACAGCCTGGACCCCCGCAGAACCACCAGTGCGCAGGTATTATTTGTGTGGTGGATCATTCAGAGCACAGCAGTGACATGGCAGTGTTGTGCTATTATGTGTGTGTGTGTGTGTGTGTGTGTGTGTGTGTGTATGTGTATGTGTGTGTGCTGCACAGAATGGTTCACATTCTGGCTGCACCGCTGAATGTGATCTGCTCTATGCAGCACACACACACACACACACACACACACACACACACACACTCTCTAACACAAATGTAATTCTTTATATAACAACCATGTAATTAACCTCATTCCCTACAATTACAACTATGCAATAAATCAAGTAATTGTGTAAATAGCACAGTTCTTAATAGTAGCCTATAGCTCTTATAAAAGCCTATATCATTGTATTGTAGTAGTCTATAGGCAATTATAGTGTAGTATTATTGTATTATAGTAGCATATAGCTATTATAGTACAGTATTACAATATAATATCATAGTAGTTTACGGCTATTATGGTATAGTATTAGAGTAGCCTATAGCTAATGTTGTATAGTATTATATTGACATGTAGCTAACGTCGTATAGTATTATGTGATCGGTTGTTATTATAGTGTAGTATGATAGTAGACTATAGCTATAATAGTATGATATTACAGTATAGTATTATATAAGCTTATAGCTATTATAGTATAGTATTAGAGTAGCCTAGAGTAATTATAGTTTAATAATAGTTAAAGGTGTTAAAGCTGACTTTGTTCATACCTGTCTTATCTAATCCTAGGGCTTATTTTTCAGTAACTACATGGGGAACAATGCAAACCGAGTTATTCTTAGGTTAGAAGTGAGGAATGAAAGCCTAGACCTACTGCTGGCCATTTACGTGGTTAAAGAGTATAAAGAGAATAGCAAAAGGACAGTAATAACTTTCAGCCTCCAAGGGTTGAATATGGTTATGCGAAAAAGAGGGAAGCAGAAGGATGAGCTGACACTGCAGAGGAAAATATGGGCCAGCTTTTGGCCTGAAGAAGAGAAGCATTTAAAGGCAAGTCTACCACCCTCCACCCTCCCGTGTCACTCCAGCAAAGTGTCACTTAATCATCGCTCCAACAGCGGAGCAAAACAAATCAGCCGCAACAAAGTAGAAGCATTATCAAGAAAGATGGATGCTCGATTTTCCCCCCGGCCATCAAGAGTCCTATTGTCCAGATCTGCTGTGTCCCCACGGTGGCTGGATGGTCATGATGGATCAATAATGACATCACGCTCAGAATGCCAGGTACTCTCTGCCTGCCGTGTGCCTACAGTTTCGCTGTTGACCGAGGGATTGAGTGGTTTCTGACCTCATGGCGTCCATCACATTAGTGTCTCCTCGCTGTCCACAGTTAGGATGTCACCCAGGCTTCATCCGACTGGGCCCCAGTGACCCAGGATTTAATGAGCCAGTCGGAGAGGTTATTGTCACCCAGTGACTTTTTAATCGGAGCTATGAAATTAGCATCATTTCCGAACGCGCTGTTTAACCTCCCTCACCTTTAATAGCCGCAGCCTTCTTCCTTTATTTGGTGATATAATGAGAGCATTCCTCACAGCTCATTAGCTTGGGCTGACATGATATCACGCAGGAGAGCCTTGAGCAAACAGGGTGCGATCAGCCGACATTTTCAAACATACAAAATCCCCCCTGTAATTCCTTGTGGCGCCCTCACTAGGGGCTCGGGAAAAAGCAGCCTGGAGAGGCCGCAGGCGCAGTCTGAGAGGAATTTATGTTGTCTTTTGCAGGAGAGGACAATGGCAAGCGCTGAACCGAGCATGTAAACATGCAATTATCTCCAGGCTTTCATGCATTTTTGAATCCTCTGTTTGAATAAGGAGTGCGCTTTTGAGTCGACATGCGATAGAAACAAAAGCAAAATATGAAAACGTCTCACATAGGCGCCCGGTGTTTGGCCTAAAGCCCAAATGAACAAGAGAACCTGAAGAAAACAACGCAATCCTTCCTCTTTTGCTGGGAGAGGTCCGTGTGTGAGAGAGAGGAGGCAAACATGTTGGGAAGTGGTTGTGAAGTCCTTTTTGAAGAAAATCAGATAAGAGCACAGGTGCCAAATATGGAGCCGTATAACAATGACAATATGGAGGGAAAACGTTACAGAAGGACATCCGCTTTGAAAAGTGTATAGAGATGCGGCCAGAGAGCGTAATTCCTTGGAAAGCATTCATAGAATGATCAGGAAGCATGAACGCCGCAGAACGAAATCACTCTCAAATGTTCATGGAAAGGTATTTTAATTACCGTTACTTATAAAGAATGCCAGCCATGTTGGCTTGTTCCATACAAGCTTAACATGAAAAAGAACAGACTTGATCAGAATATCTGTAATGTAATGAGTTATGAGAGAAAGATATACTTACACAACAACCTTCTATTCTATTCTGTTCTATTTCATTCTACACTCTTACTCTTACATTCTTACATTTTTATGCTGTCAACTGGGACATAACTGGGAGAATAAAAAATCTTGGATATGATGGTAGATATGACAAATACTGACAGAGTAACAAAAAAAACTTGAAGATATCCAAGTTATACTAGTTAGTGTATATTGTACTAATGTTTACAAAGATCAATGCTAAAGCAAAAATAAATCAGGATTGCCACAATCAGCATTTTTGAGATATGTGTGAATGTGAAAAAACGTTTAACGGTCTAAAGAACCTTCACATAATGCATAATGTAAATGTTATATCCTAATTTAAGGGCCCTTCTTAAAAACTTCATAGAGGTTCTTTAACTAAAGTCCTTTACATTCACATTCATTTGCAAAAATGGTCATCTGAAGGACCATCCATCCAAAAGTCCTTTTGTGAACCAGAAGCTGTTCTTCTATGGCAGTTTTTCTTCTACATGCAAACATCCCTATTTAACTCCTTTGATTTTAAGAGTGTAGTTTGACATCTAGCAGCAGCACCATTTTTGAGACTATTCATAGACAACATTAAGAGTAATTACACCCTAAACCTTTTTTTCATGAAAAATCTTACATATATTGCTTTGTAAGAATAAATGACATCCATTTAGCTGAAATGATGTCTTTTCAAACTGTCAAAATAATGCAGTAAAAGGTTAAAACATATCTTTTCAAATCGACACGCTCCAGTTAAACCCACTTTTCATTCTTCTGAGTCGGGACCTCTTCAGCACCTCTTAATCACTTTTTCCTGTTGTTTAAAAAAGCTTTAATTTTCTTTTCTTTGTCTTTTCTTTTACTTTCTTAATTAATGTGGTGCATTGTCTTATTATTTTAACTGTTCTTATTTCTTCGTAATTGTTTTATTTTCACTGCTTTAATTAGTTTGTACTTTGTGCTTTTTTACTTTTTGCACACATTGCACAACTCTTTGCGATGCATTTTTAATGTGTGCTAGGTATATAATACAGGATATTATTTTGTTATATTACATTATAATTTTTGCACTCAGTGTAGCATCTCCTCTGGTTCAGTTCTGCTATAGGAGCGCAGGATGTGGCCCAGAACCGGAGAATAAAGCCGTGTCACAGTATGCAAATCAGTTAACTAATGTTCCCACCCCCTGATGACAAAACTGGCCTTGAGCTGTGCTGAACAAATATGAGTGTGAAATATGAGCTAATGTTAGTTATGGTTAGCTGTGTGAGAAACTGCCACAGCAAATCACACAAGACATCTGGGGCAATAAAGCACGTATAAAGCTATGTTTTGCCTTCACTGCTTCAGTAATGCTCATTTCTGACAGCCTGCCTATAGACTTGCTTTGTTAAATTAGCACCAGCTAACAATATTGACATTTTAAGTTCTCACTCTTGGTTTAACATCACTCTACTTAAACGCAAGAGGAGTTTGGATATCTGTGTAGTTAGATAATCACACTTGTTCCATTCATCTATCTGTTTTTATTCTGGTCATGTTCTCTCTCTCTCTCTCTCTCTCTCTCTCTCTCGCGCTCCCATTATTTATGTTTGTGTGTGTGTGTGTGTGTGTGTGTGTGTGTGTGTGTTTGTGTGGGCGTGTGTGTGCGTGCTGAGACTATAGGAAAGAGATAAGGCATTCTGGAAAGGTATGCATGTATTCCTTCAGCATTATTGCAATAGTGTTTGCAGGTTATGTTTGGGTCACAGACAATGAAGTTAAGAGGACAGAGACGGAGCTTTGCCAAGACAGAGAGAGTGTAATTCCAAAGTTTGTTTTTATGCATCATATCTCTCACCCTCTTATATTCATATTTACATTTACAGCATTTAGCATACGCTCTTATCCGGAGCGACTTCCAAAACTGCTTTGCTGTCTACTCAGAGAATGTATCCAAGGCTAATACAATAGGCCAGAGTCCAAAATCCCCTGGAGCTAAGATACTGTTAGAATAAAAGTCATTACTGCTTCCTAGGAAACGGAAATGTAGGAGGTTCACCAAGACAGCCTCGAAACGAACAGAGCCAGAGCAAAGTAAATTAAACTCAGAGTCGCCCTTACCAATCCCCAAGTCCGAAAACACAAGCACGCAAACAGTCCCTCTCAAAGGCTCCAAATTGTCCCTTCCATTTTTGAGCACTCTTCTCAATTTTCTCTTTACTCGTGGTGGAGTTATCTGAAGCCAGCAGGGTGTCTTCACTCTTTAACACATTTAACAGACACTTAAATCCAAGTGTGGTGACAAGAGTCTTGCCCCAGTTTTAAGGACATGAGAATACCGGCCCTCTCCAAATGCAGCGGTGGCGTTATCCAATATGCTACCTGGCAAATTTTTATTTGGAACTACTGGGAACTATGTATGGATATGTGTATTTCAAACATATCACTGTTACTCAGCATTAAGATTCACTATCTATTCATTTCCCACCACTGCTCTACTGCTTTGGCGAAGCACACTATGTTCACGGATATGGCCACTGCAAGAAAAAGGTCACGCGACTGATAACCCAACTGTCTTTGCAGAGGACAACACTCTGCTGTCCTTGCATGCTCAGAGTCTCCTTGGGTGCTCTTTACCTGGAGTGGCGCCAGGTCAGAAATTAGTGGCAGAAGAGTGAAAGGCACGATGGAGTGATAAAGGGAGGTCTGATGCGGAGTAAAGAGTGATGATGAAGCCCCTTTAGGAAAGTGCGATTTGTCACCAGAACTGTTAGAGCAGTAATTAGAGCCCTCGGAAATGCCGTGTTGAACACACAGGGGCAGCATATTATAAATCAGCAATCTTCTCTAATTTGGTTAGAAATGCAGGCAATTACAACACAGATGTGCACAATATGGAAATTTAGCATCAATTAACTATCACTTGGCGTGCCGCACATGCCAAATTGAGTGAGAGGCTCACTAATGTCAATGGCAATCTGGAAGTCCTTTTAATAGTGTTAATAGCTAGGAAGAGCCAGTTCTCCCCCAGCACAAGATACGGAGGAGAGCCCCTCATGCTCCCATCCAGTGCCAGTTAGGGAGACCACACAAACAGGGGCAACGTCTTGCGGGAGTGCTCTTTAAATTATTATATGTGGTAGGTGAGTGTGCAATATGCATATGGTATTTACAAAGGGGTATGTGTGTGTGGCTGAATTTTCATTCCAGATGAAATATTTAAGGCTCATCCTGGATCTGTTTTTGCTTGACATTGGGGCGACTGGGAATTGATCAGATGTTGCAAAGACGCATTCAAAAGGTTCAGAGACAATCTGGCTTTTTCAGGATACTTCTAACATCTGTTTGAGTATGTTACTACATAATGCATCTCCCCATCCAGAGGGATTCTCTCGCTCTCTCTCTTCCTCCAGCTCATTCGAGCTGTCAGACATATGAGAACAACTCAACACAAGAAAATTCGAGGACACGGGAAAGAATATGAGACTATCCACTTACCCGCATTATTTGCATACATTACTTTGTGTATCTGTCCATCTGCCTGGCAGGCTGTGTCCTGTTGTTTATTCATCTGTCTTTTTGACTGTTTCTCGGTCTCAGTGTTTTCGTCTCCGTCCGTTCCAGTCCCGTAATATAAATATAATTGATACCCGCAATTTGGAAAAAAACACATCGTCAGACCCATTCTGTGTCATGTTGTACTCATGTAAGCCTATTTAAAAAACAACCTTCACATCCAAAAGCCCCTCACACCCCCCTTGATAATGCAATGGCTAATGACGAACGGCTAAATGCCTGTATGAATCATTTGCGGTGGGTGCATATTACAGCATTACCTTCCTCCTTCTTACCGACTCTGGGGTGTAATTATGTCAATCACAGGGCCGCTAACGAACATGAAGCTCATCTCTGTGTGGCTCACCCCACTGCTGATGATGCCTGTTTTTGGTGCACATCCATTTGCCTGTTTTGTATACTCAGTGGGAGCAGGAATATGGGCTCATTAGCATGTTTGTGATGAGAGCGGCTGCCTTGCCGGTGGGGAGGAGGGGATCAAATGTGAGATGCATTAGCAGATGACAAACTGAAGCGATGAATGAAGGAAGCATAGGAATTTGTACTGGATACTGTTTCGTGTAAAATCACAAGAAAGTCCCATATATGATAACATGTGCATGATTTTGCAAGTGTGTCCTGTGGATTATTGGCCATTTTGTCTGGGGGTACTATCTGCATTTTCTGTGACTTTATGCACAAATGTTCCAGTCGAACAAATGCCTTTTTGAAAAATAACACATTTACCTTTTGGAAAGTAACAAAAAAAGATAACCAGTATCTTTTGGAAACAAAACAATGCCCTTCTCTTCAGAAAGTAGCACAATGCCCTTTTGAAAAATAACACAGTGCCTTTTCTAAATGTTACACAATGCCTTTTTGAAAAACAGCACAATACTCTTTCAAAAATAACACAATGCCCAGAAATTGTGTCAGAAGTAAGGTTAAGGTTAGGCTTTACTGCATTTCTACACAAATAATACATAAATAGCAGAAGTGTGATTGCAAGTTTCAGTCCTTATATAGCCTAATTTACATCCTTCCAATGTTCATGTTGTGATTATGAATCACGTTTTGCGTAGTAACTTTCACGCTTATTTTACAAATGACTGCTTGCATTACCAAAGCCTATGCACATGTCTACTCCAGGGTTTTGACAGAAATAGTTTGCAATTTGAAGAGTGTTAACAACCTTAGTGTTAAAAGACCTCCAATCATCAAGCAGCTCTGAGGTACAAATGGGTTTCTATAAATTGTGGCTACAGATAGTTGAAACTATGCTGCACAGTGGCAAACTGTGAAAAGTGAGAGGGAAAGTACAGGGCTGGAGAGAAATGAATTATGAGCTATATGAACTTTTTTTAGATAATACACATGACCTGAGAATGGGAGATCTAAATGTCATGTTATTCAAATATGGCATTAGTGGGATTATTTCTCAGGGAACTGAATTGTTGCAAATTATTTTAATTATGTTTCCTTCCTGGAACAATGATGTATTTCTAATGGACTGATGATTAGTGTGGATAAAACTAAGGGGCTTAGTGATAATGCATCCGTGTAAATCCATTCAAGTGTTTAGGAACATTAATTGATTATAAACGTACTTTTTACTGAGCTGATTTGTACAAAAGCTGCTGATATTTGTACCTAGGCAACTGAAAGGTTTGAGCTGATATGAAAAGAATACTTTACTAAAGTCAGTGTCAGTCTGGTGGAGAGGATTTTTAACATCACTGTATAGTTTGGGGATTTTCGCATAAAATGCAGGTATCAGTGAGCTAGAATTGTTTAGATAGTTGGAAAAATAATTGGCAGACAGTAAAGCCAGTTGTGAGACCTGTGTGACCGAGCTGTGAGAGAAAGACTGCAGCTTTACTGAGCAATAACAGACACTTTTTAAATGGTTTGAGTTCCTCCACTCTGGTCAAGGCTTTAGAGCAGAAGCAGCCAAAAAGAATCTTGAGAAAAATCTTGCATTCCAATGGCAGTTAGTCATCAGAACAAAATCACTTTTGTGTTTGGTTGGTTATATGTGGGCTTTCAAGTTTTATTAATGTGTCTGAGGGGAAACCATCCTAGTGGGACAACATCCTTCTATTCTATTCTATTCTATTCTATTCTATTCTGTTTCCAATGAATTATGATGAGTTATAAGACAGAAAGAGATCTAGTTGAACATTAACATTCTATTCTATTCTATTTCAAATGAACTAAAGAATATGACATTATTATAGGCTGTCAAAAAAACCTGCCAACTCAGTTTCTCCCTGAGGAATCAAACAAGACATTCACTAGCTGGCTTGCTAATCTTAGTTTAACAAGTATCTTTCAATATTTTCTTCTTACTTTGTTATTTTAAAATGACAAGTATGAGCTTGTCATTTTAAAATAAGGATTTCGCCGGGCCTTTCACTGAAATTCCTATTATCAACCATATAATATACCTATTATCAACTAAAGCTTTAGTTTTGTTTGTACAGGTAATTTTTATGTCATAACCAAGCCAACTTTCATGTAGGGTTCAAATAGGGTTTGCGGATATACAAAAATTAATTGAAGTAATTATTCAGTTGTATTTGTGTTAATGCCTTTATTAATATTTTTACATGCTGTAACAGTACTCTTACCCAAGCAGGAGTTTCTAGTACTTTTTCCATCCCTGACTAAATGTGTCAATAATGATTTGTAAGGCAAGAAACACACTTCATACAAGGACATGAAAGCAAATGCTTCCAGCTACGCATACAAAACTGCTTCAAGCCACACACACACACACACAAATGCTTCAAGCTACATACGCGCACACACACACACACACACAAATCCTTCGAGCTACACACACAAACAAATGCGACGAGCCATATACACACACAAATGCGTATAGCTACACACACACACACACGCACATACACACATGCTTCAAATGCATTGAGCGACACACACGCACAAAAGTGCTTTGAGCTACACGCACACACAAATGCTTTGAGCCACACACACACACACACACACACACACACAAATGCTTCAAGCAACACACACTCACATGTGTTGAGCTACACACACATGCACAAACACACACACACATGCGTGAAGCTACATATACACAAATGCTTTAAGCTATACACACACACAAATGTGTCAATCTACACACACACACCCACACACAAATGCTTCAAGCGAAACATACACACACACACACACACACAAATGCTTTGAGCGACACACACACACACACACACAGTCGTAGTGATCTAAATTCCACCATGCGATTCATAATGAAACACAAGTGTTAACTGCAAGTCTGGCCAGACTATCTTTCACTGACTGTTTGCTTTCTTTTGGTTAACTGTCATGGCAAACCAGCAGTTTGACAAGTGTTTAGCCAGATTGGTTTATGCGCACAAACATATGTAGGATAAATATTAGCCTCTTCATTGCAATTGAATAAGTGAAGCAGCACACATTTCTCTGCTGTCAACATGTTTAGATGTTGTGGCTATTGGAATAACAGTAGATCCTGTTTACTAATGCTCTCATTTGTCCTCTACTGCCCTCTTGAACACTGTGTCATAATTATGTCATAATTATGAAATAAACAACTTGTAATCATGAGAAAGTATCTAATTATTACAAGATAGTATTTCATCAAAATGGCATTTGGCACCTCATAATTAGCAGCAACTATCTCACTATTATAAGATGTAATAATATAATCAAGTGACATTATAATTACATACTATATTGTAATTATGATATGATTTCTCATAATTACAAGACATTCTCATAATTGAGATTTTTATGACATGATTTTTCATTCAAGTGAGATGTTTATTTCATAATCATGACATAGTCTCATAATAATGATAATAATGTTAGAGTTTATTTGCTACCTCTCTGGTGAGTGCTAGGTCCATGTAGTCTGTGTTCATGTAGTCTGCTTGCTTCGAATATGTTCCTGGCCTAAACTGCTCATAAAAAGTCCATGTTGGAAATTTATGTAAGTTCAAGTTACAGTTTAATGAATCTGATTATGGGTTTGTGATGAATACAATTACAAATCCAGTGTTGCATTCACATACGATTCATTTAGCAGTAAATGAACTCCCTGTCCCCCTATTTGAGAACAGATTGACTGTAACATCAAATAAACTTGGCTGTTTAATGCATAAATGGTACATAATTCTGTAAAGAAATATCCAGTGCTGTGCAAAAGTCATAGGCACCTATGCACCTAGTTATCTCAGTGTGTGATTATGTGTCTTTCTGGTAATAAAGTTAACATTAGAATAAATGTAAACAAACAATAAAGCAGTATAAGGAATCAAAATTTGTTTTGTTTGTAAAAAAAAAAGCAATTGATATTTTGTGAGCTGGTGAGGAGAACACAGGTTCGGTTCCAGATTCCTCCTCAGTTCCTCCGGCTGTTGTTTGGATTGTGAAACTCCATCAGCAGCTCCTGATTTAATTTAATGAAGGACTGATTGAGTCAAACCAGGTTTCTGATGAAACTACAGTAATACTGGACTTCCACAAGAACACACTGATATACTGAACATAACATCACTGTTTACTGTAGAATGTTATTTGTATTCATTTTTGTTTAGTGTATGTAGTAATATTAATGTGGAGAAAAACACTCACTGCTCATCTAAAAAAAAAATTTCAGATGCCTTTTGCATGGTACTGTAAAAATCATCACCCTCCCCATAAAACTAATCCCATCTGAAGAGGGCTCAATTTAAATGTGGTTAACTCCGGGTCCAGCACCAGGATGAGGTGACTGAGGGGGCAGTTAGAAGTAGCCAAAGGGGCAAACGGCTGATTATCATCCTGCTGTGCTTGTTTCTGTATTTTCACCGCCCTGAGGGTGGCAATGTAGTGGGAGATCCCAAATCCATGCCCTACCTTTTCTATGTGTTTGCATGTCTTGGCTGTTATATGAAATGGATTTGGGTTGCCAGGTCATTGCCTAAAATTGGTCTGGTGGAAGGATTATTAAAATTCATTGATCTGATCATGTAACAGACCACATAACAATACAAGACCACTTTTAAAATCAAATAATCAATTTATTTCACAGCAGTGCTGAAGGCAGTATTAACGTTGAGGAATCAGAGACAGACAGACAGAGAGAGAGAGAGAGAAAGAAAGAGAGAGTGAGTTGGAAGGAAAGAGAGAGAGAGGAAGGGAGAGGAAGGGAGAGAGAGAAAGAGAAGAGATGGAAAGAGAAATAGAGTAAAAGAGAATAGGAGAGAGAGAAAGAGAAAAGAAGAGAGTAAGATGGACAGAAGAGAAGCGAGAGACAGAGAGAGAAAAGGAGAGCGAGAGAGAGAAACGATGAGCAACTGAATGAAAGACGGAGAGAGAGATAGAAATAGAGATGGAATGAGAGAGCAGGAGTGAAAAAGAGAGAGGAGTAATAGAGACAGATAGAGAGAGAGACAGTAAAAGAGTTGCAGAGAATTGCTGATTCTAACCACTGAGTGATGACGACTAATATCAACAAATTAATAGCCTACACTGGGAAAAGAGACTGGACGAGAAAAGCCTCAAATTGGCTGGAGAAAACATCAGAGATGTTTTGTTACTGTCGTCTCTGTGATGCCTGTATCGCAGGCTGTATAGTGAAATAAAAATATATATATGTATATATATCTGGAAAGGCAGGGCTTCATAACGGTAATGGAGAGTCAACACAGGACTTGTATCTCCAGAATGGAAACTTTACAGGAGAAGGCAAGTCAATGTAAAAAAATTTTAAACACACACACACACACACACACACACACACACACACCCGTGGGAACACACTAACAACCATGATCTCACGGGAACATATTGTGTGTGTGGAAAAAGTCCTGTGGACAAAACAATATAACAATACAAAATGAGAGAGAGAGAGAGAGAGAAATTGGGAAAGAGAGTGAAAGAAAGGGAGAGAGAAAGATGCGGAGAGAAATAGATGGGAGAAAGAAATGAGAGGGAGAGATAGAGAGGGAAAGAGTAAAAGAAAGGTAGACAGTGATAGAGATAATGAAAGAAAGAGTGAAAAAGAGAAACAGAAAGATCAACAGAGAGAAAGGTGGAGAGAGTGAAACAGAGATGAAGAGAGTGAGAGAGGAGAAAGATAATGAAAGAAAGAGAGAGTGATGGAGATAATTAAAGAAAGAGAGAGAGAAAGAGAGAAGGAAGAGAGAAGAGTAGAGAGAGAGAGATGGAGAGAGTGAGGGAGAAGGAGAGAGATAGTGAAAGAAAGGGAAAGAGATAGAGACAGATATAGAGAGAGAAATTAGGAGAGAGGGGGATGAAAAGAGTAACCCTAAGGGAGAGAGTGTGATAGAGATAATGAAAGAGAGAAAGGGAGGCAGAGAGCGTGATGAGAGAGAGATTGTGTATAAGAAAAGGAGAGAGATAATGAAAGAAAGGGTGAGAGAAAGAAAAGAGAGACACAGAGTGAAAGAAGAAGAGAGTGAGATGGAGAGAAAGATAGAGGGAGAGGGACAGAAAGAAAGAGAGAAAAGGAGAAAGTAAGACAGGCAGAGAGAGAAACACGGACTGATACATTTTTCCTATGAACAGAAAATCTTGCCACAACACATATTTGAAACCGAAGTCGAGGGGCAGTTGCTTCAGCTGGTAAATGGAGGAATGTTAGAGCGAGCAGACGGATGGACATTTAGATTAATAGGTGAATGAAAGTGGAGACGATTAGCTGGGCGGAAGAGTGGATTGGTAATCCGGAGCGGTCAGTCTATTCCTAGATTAAGACATTGAGGGATAATCCGCAGCGGTCTCATCCGTGGGTCAGCCGAGTATCACGAGGATCACGAACGTTTCATCGCATCGTCCCTTTAACACCCCTGCCCTCTTATGTAAATTCGTCATCCCCCACTTCCAGATGGTCTGTGGGTCAGGGGCCCCGATCTCTGATTGCTTTGGATGTCAGCAGTAACACAATTTAACCATTATTTCTATCAGCATATCCACAGTTTTCAACACAGATATTCATGTTTTGTTATGAGCAGACATATAAAGTTTAATGGGCCCATACTTGACCATTTTAGTTACTTTAAGACTTGTATTTTAATACCCTGTCTTCTATTTGTTTGCTGTGTTTTTGGGACTAAAAAATCAGGGAAATTTGGTTTTCCATGATTCAAGATTCAAGTTTATTTGTCACATACATAGTTATATAAATACAACATGTATCGGACTATGAAACTGCACAATACAGTTATCAAATAATGTAAAGGGAAGAGATATTTTGAAAGGCTAAACTAATGTAATAAAAATATACACAATGTAAATTTCAAATAAACAATCATTACAAACAGAAACAAGATATGTACAGTGTGCAAAATGTAACAGAGTAGAAAATCTGTGTGCTGTAAAGTGCAGTGTGCTGGTGAGGTACAGTTTGATAGAGAGGCAGGTGAGATATAGTGAGGTAGAGAGGCAGGTGAGATACAGAGAGGTAGAGAGGCAGGTGAGATACAGTGAGGGAGAGAGGCAGGTGAGATATAGAGAGGTAGAGAGGCAGGTGAGATACAGTGAGGTAGAGAGGCAGGTGAGATACAGTGAGGTAGAGAGGCAGGTGAGATA
>JBBPCY010000109.1:36056759-36069222 GCA_037974405.1 Brachyalestes nurse | reverse complement strand
ACTCAGTCCACTCACACAGTCACCAGTGTACTCACTCTCCCAGGTCTCCCAGGCGGTAGATGTAGGAGGATATAAATATTAAACTTGTACATCATTTTGTGACATTGAATATCGATTTACTAAATTGTTTTCATTATATTTTTTAAACTAATTTGCCCAAACTAAAATGTGCAAGAGTTGGACTTTAGGCACAAGCATTGAAAAATGACAAGAAACTGTAAAATTTCAATTAAAAACATTATTTCCTGTAAGAATTGCTTTCCAATAGGTAAAACAAGTGAAACGCGATTTTTGGACTGAGTGAGTTTTGGAAATTTGCTCTTCAATTCCCGTAAATTCTTCAAACGAATACAGAGTAGTTGTTGAACTCACTCAAAGGCCAGGTAGGATAGGAGAGTGACAGCGAGGAAGATAGCGGAGATGCCGCAGCCGATGTAAGTGATGAAGGTAAGGATGGTCGCCTGCACTCGATCAGTGACCACTTCTCTGGACAGGTCCTTTATGAATGAATGAAACACATTTAATATATATGTCCTGCATTCTCATACTAAACATACCTAGTTCTGCACTTTGTCATGACGTTTCTATAAGCCATCATCAAATCTGTAGACTGGCCTGCATTTAAAAAAGTTTAAAAATAAACAATAATAGAGATATATTCATAAAATCAAAACAATTTGGTTGCATCAAATAGTGCTCAGTAAATACTAAATAATATTTTGCTTTCAGTCCCCATCCCTAGCACAGATCTTTTTTTATAAAGAAAATCAATAATAATTATTGGGGTGGCACTAAATTAAAACATGTTTCCACTGGTTAGTAAATCGTGTGATTAAATCACATAAAGGGGGCAAGGAGCTGCTATAATAATTAGAATAAACCCATCTCTAATGCCTGGCTGACACACCTTAAAATATATGATCACTTATCATAAACATGTACAGAGTGTGAATTATAATTGGTGAATTATAATAATTATAATTGATGTTATCTGTATATGACAATAAAACCTGAAACCGAAACAGGTCTAACCCTGATCTACAAGTTATTAGAGTCTCATAAAGGCTAAAAACTGTTTTTGGACGAGTGATTTCACAAGGTTTTAAAGCACCATTAGCACAGCAAAGCTGGTGAGGTGGTTGCAGCTGCACGTGGTCTCATTCTCTGTGCTGTTCATCACAGCACATCCTGTATCGTTCCAGCCTCCTAATCCTCCTAAAATGAACAAAACACATTTCCATATCAACATTGTCCCATTTTCACTTAATGGTCTTAGTTTAGAGCCGCATGCACATTCCTTTTTATATACTTTACCGAAACACAGAAAACATTCTTGCATTTCTTGCATTAATAGGATGCATAATCTTCCAAATAATTACTTCTGATTCATCAAAAAAGAATGTTCTTGATTGAAAATGTTTTTAAATTGAGTTTAATCTAGTGCTCGTAACTTCCTTAAATGAATCAATTCTGGTTTAAGATCTGAGCAATGATAAGTGTCTTACCATTTTTCTCAAAGTTCCAGAAAACACAGGTCAAGTTCCCCTGTAAGAAAAAGGAAACCGAAATGTGAAAGCCAGCTTGAAGAGCGAGAGAGTGTATGTGAGTGTATGGAAGTGAGTGCACTTACAGTTGCAGGCTCTTTATTCCTCAGAGTGAAAACCACATTCTCCGTCAGACCCTTGATGGACAGGTTGGCCACGCTCGACCCAAGAATGGGGCTGTTGACTGTCCAGTTTCGTCCAGAAACATTGTTTTTTTCCTATAGCAGCGAACAAATGAGTCAAAGAAGACTTGAGTTGTTGGGTATCATCCCTGTAACCCCTGAAAACATGAATAGTCCAATACAAACGCCCCAGGATTAACTGGAATACTATCTTGTTACACTAAGATACATCTAAACATTGAACATATTTACCTTCTCCTATTAAGTTCTCATTCTAGAGACAAGGCTTTGTCACGATATGAAAGTATAATGCAATATAATAGCATTTCTTGTTATTGTGTTATTTCTTCAATGGCTAAAATTAGATAATAGATTACTTAATATCTAAAAATAGACAAATGTTTTGAATTCACTGAGCAAAAATTCTGGTCCATTGTTTATGAACTGTTCAGGCAATTTAAAGAGCAGCTCAGCACTTTCGACAGGTATACATAGTTTTGATGTAGCAGTGACCATATGTGCTTATTTCAGCACTACATACATTATTTCTATGAAAAGAACTGAGATGCACTTCTTCCTTTTCTTTACCTCGAACAGGACGCTCTTGTTGAAAAAAGTGAACTGAACCCTTGATGCGTTCTGCTTCTCGTCTGAGGAGAGGTTTTTCATCAGAGACGCGGGGAGCTTGATGGAACCCAGAGAGGAGCTTATAGACCTTCTTCTCCTGCCATTAACCTGGGCAAACACACAGATAGGCAAAGAAAGGCAAAGATTTAGAACAGCATGAAGACAGGTTTTCTAGCATCTCAGTTTCTTTACAATGTCACATCAGGATGTAGCATTTAATTTTTAAACAAAGTGAAATAAGTGAAATAAGTAATTGCATCAGCTATTGACTACTCTTCAACTGGTCCAAAAACTGCAAGCGAAAGTGAGATTGAATCAAATACTGAGTGATAAGGAGGAGGTTGTCTACAGCAGGTTAACCAAAATGGCACACACAATTTTATTATTTATTCTTTAAAAGTAGTTTTCTATAATTAATAACTGAGGTTTTTTATGGGGCAGTGTCTATAAGTGTTGAAAGGGTTAATAAATACCATAACAGATTGTTATAACACATATTAAACTGTGATATGTTGCTTCTAGATAAAACACTACTTACAGTGATAATTCTGTTTAAAATATCTTAAAAATGTAATAATGTAAGGGTTTCTTAAACAAATATTTAAATCAAAAAGGTAAAAGAGTTTCTGCAGACTGCCACACAAATGACACTACAAAAATAAAGATAAAAGCTGTATATGTGCTATACAACATTTATGTTTTGGAATTATTTTAGTACTTTAGTACTTTATTTTTTGTCTATTCAACAATCTCTCTGAGAAAATCACAGTGTTGAAGGAACAGAGCAAAATAGGTTGAACATTTGAAAAATATGGTGGATTTTTCTTGTTGCCTAATAAAAGTTTGGAAAACGTCAGATATTTTCTTGCATTCTAAACAATCATGCTTATAATGCATTTAATTCTCCATTTGCCTCTGTTTGGAAGATTTATTTGATTAGTTTCTCAGGCCTGACCTTCTCTTGATTAAACCACAACGTGTTTTATTTCTCTTAAAGAAAATGATTCAGACTTCCTTTGTGTCACACTGGGAAATAAACGGCAGTGAAAATATACTGACAGAAGCCATGAAATGAAAACACACAGTGAATAATTTATTTCAAATTTGTGGATCCTTTTTTAATAGACAGCGCTCTATATTTTGCCCACTTTGGAAGAAGAAGATAAAGCACGTATTTATTAAGCAAACATCCGAAATGAACAGCACATGCAATTTCACTCATTTTTTAAAAAATTCATATAAAATACGTCATGATATATCAGCTCAGTGTTTGACACATGCAAACTTTTAGTAATCAGAGCTTTACTGTATTGCACAAAGCTTGAGGGTCATACTTTACCTGTAAGGACATTGTATCTGAGACTGAGACTGATGTCTCCACGAAATTGGTCCCATCAATTTTCGTCACCATCAGAGAGAGTGACCCCATCGTAATGCTCTCTGTTTTGTCCCGAATGACCAGCTTCAGCGCCAGCGTGTCCACAGCCTTGATCAATCTGACAACAACAATGAACAACAACCATAAACCTTTTTTCTTTCCTTTTTTTTTTTACAGTTACTCCTTTTCAATTTCATATTGGACCTCACTCCAGTCTCCCCAGTTTCAGAGGTGTGGAGGCTGGTCTTACCGTTTGGAGGAGGAGGACACAGCTACTGAAGAGCTGAGCATGTTGTTGATGACAGACAGCACGATCTGCCCCACTTCAGGGGTGATGCTAGGTGAGGACAGCGCGTCCTCTACTCTGTTGACCAACTGTTCCACATCAGAGTTGCTCAGTGTGGAAAAATTATGGGACAGACTGTTGTTCAGAAACGCACTGGCAGCTTCAGGACTCATTGATGTTGTGGCGTCTGCAATATGAGGTGAAGAATTTCATTTAAGCATGATATGATCACATTTGATCTAAAATAATCACAGTTAAAAATCGCAGTTATTCTTGCAAAATTAGTATGTTGGTTTACTCTTTTTCTTTTTCCATAGTTAGCAATTGTCCGTGAAAATGTTATGCAAAGGTATGTGCAATTTTTTCAACCATGTTGAACTCAGTAAATGAATATTAACTTACACAAATGCAGAGGATTTATTCATGTCGAAATTTCAAACCACAATGTTTATTTTTACCAATGTTTGTTCATGCAGATAACTGCTTTTCATGGTAGTACTCTTACACATTATCTGAGGAAAACTTTAAAACACTATGCATTCTTTGAGATTTCTTACTGCAAAATTGTAAAATATCATAAACCGTTAATATATGGGTATACTTTCCAACACTTCATATTTATCAAAACATGAGGCGTGGCATGGTTTCTAAGGTAACAAGTATTGTTAGGTGTGATATTGTTTTTCCCCTAAAATACATTCTTGGTCTGTAATGAAGCTATTGTAAAATGTGCTTTTTTCTTTGAAACATTTGGAAAAGCCCTGCTGCCCCGGCTACTTCTGTTCAGATCATTTGAACAGAAATGAAAAAGAACTTCATCTACTTTCATGTTTTTGTCAAGTGATGGGGAAACAAACAGATGCTCAAACGTATTGTAACATATCGTTACAGAGCAAACAAAGCTTCTACTCTGTAGTAGCCGCCGCCTAAGCAGTTATGCTAACTATGTTAAACCATGCTAGTCTGATTGATTAGACACTTCTTATGCTAACAACATGCCCATTCATATCCTTTGTATTTTATTAGTATCACAGGGTTACAACCACACTGTGCTTCCTCCATAGAAAGGTAGCAGCTGCATTTCAACCACCAGTTCTGTTTTGCAAGCTAACATATATGTGCACTGGCCAGCATTCCAATGAGTGATGGAGAGGACCATCAAACTTCAGCAATCTTTTGATGACAGACCAAAGCTCAGGCAGTTGCGCCACTTGGGAGTCCTTTATAAGTATCTTCTGAAAATCAATAGGACACACGTAGGTGTTTTGGCACGACTTTTTGTGCGCTACAATTTCTCTTAAAATGTTGCTGGTGTTCTGTAGAGCTTGCAGTAGCAAGGAAGGAAAACATTTGCGTGGCAGATCCTGGATAGATACAGATACTGTGCAAAAATCTGAGGCCCCTCTGCAAATTGTTTAAAGTCATTTTTCTCATCGTGAGATAAAATGTCCTTATGCTAGCAAAGGTAACATTAGAATAAATACAAACCAACAAGAAAGCAATAAAATGTATCAATATTTATTTTTTTTGTAAAAAAGTAGTTGATACTGTGTGAGCTGGTGAGGAGAACACAGGTTCGGTTCCAGATTCCTCCTCGTGTTCCTCCAGTAATTTCATGAATTTGTGAAACTCCATCAGCAGCTCCTGATTTAATTTAATGAAGGACTGATTGAGTCAAACCAGGTTTTTGATGGAAACTACAAGTAATACTGGGCTTCCCCAAATAACACACCATAAAACCACCATTTACTCTATGATGAGTAAATACACCATTTACTACTATTTATTTACATGTATTCTTTTTAGCTTTATTTAGTACATTTATTCATGTGAATGCTGTTTTCTGCAGTTTTTTCCCCTCAGACAGACAAACGACTGAACTAAACACTGTGACATGTTCACAAAGTGCTGTGAATCTAGACATTTGGAGGTGTTGTGTATGTAAATTGAGTTTTCGCTTTCTCAGTGTGTATGGGCCATGCTCCAGAACACACTCCCATTCTATATGGCATCCTGTCTGTTTCGCACTAATGTTGAGATTGTAGCCTAGCAACAACATCGCAGGAGTTGCAAAATGTAACATAACACCGTTTTCCTCACCTCTGTGTTCTCCTGTCTCCCACTTCCTACTCAAGAGCATGTGCCATCTCTCTCTCTCTCTCTCTCTCTCTCTCTCTCTGCCCCCCTCTCTCCCTCGCCCTGCATCCTTTCTCTTGGCATGTTGCCTCCCTACCCCTCACGTCCCATCCTGCATCCGTCTCCCAGCATGCCTCCATGCCCTTTGCAGCCCAATGAGAGTGTACCCACAAAAGCCTCCTCCAGGTCCCCATTTTACCTTAAATCCAGCACTTGGCCTTGGGGATAAAGTGTAGGTCATAAAATCAATCAGGTTTTGCCCCAGAAGAGGGATAAAAGGGGAAAATCCCTTCTGTTCTTTTTCTTTTATTGCTCTTGGCTGGGGCGCTCCTTCAGGCCACACCCTCAGTACATCCCTACAGCTTCCCCTTCATGCCTGAGGTTAGCTTATTTTTAAAACCTCTCAAGCTGAAACCTGCTGCCTCTGATTAGAAAGAGCTTGTTCAATGTTTTAAAAGGCACTTTTAAGCTGTCACTGTAATTACCTCCAGTTTGTGAAGGGTATTACTTGCACCAAAGGGAAGGCCTTTTCTTACTAATATAATTGACCAGTATTTATTAATGACTGGTAAACTGCAATGTTTTGCTCATTCGTTAGAGTTCAAGGATAATGAAACCTAAGAGGAGAGCAGAAGTGATTGGTGGAAAGGCTGCTGTTTTTTGCCAAGTCAGTAGATTAAGAAATTCGTGTTCCAAGACGGTCCATTGGTGTCACTTTTCACAGAACAATGATTAATCACTGTCAGTAAAAAAATCTTGCTTACACTGAGTGCTCCCAGCATCTGTTCTGCTTTTTCACAACCAACATCTTATACAGTTGTGAAACTTTTCCAAATCATCCACGTGCTGTAGTTTGACTCGCTTTCCTTCATACATTGATCAGAAAGTCTAATGTTTAACCCCTTACTCTCCAGCGGTATCTTTCGCCTATTAAATATGAGCAGGCAAATTCTTTACATTTGGTCCCCGCCTCTCTTGAAAAGGGTGAATAAGGTGAACTAAAGTGCCTATTCAGTGCTTGGTGAAATTTTTAGTCACCTGAGGACCCTGTATTTAACCCTCCTATTGTGTTTCCGGTCAAATCTGACCGATTTTCAAATTTTCTCTCTAGAAAGCACAGTTAATTTTATCGGTTTGTTGTAAGGTTCTATGACTTTGTTTACACAAAGCACTGGAATGCATTAAAAAATATTTGAGAATTTTTATTACCTTTTGTTTGTTTTATTGAACTTAGGAACACTCATAGTGTGCCCGGTCAAAAATGACCAGTCATTAGAAATTAATTAGTAAGTCTACAATTATTCACTAATTGTAGACTTACTAATTAATTTCTAATGACTGGTTTAAGAACATTCCCAAATGCCACCATGCTGGTGCCTTTGAGCACACACACATATATACACACACATACACGCACACACACACACACACACCTTATGTTCCCTTTTACCCCACAGGAACCTATCTCAAATTCCATTTTTACTCAGTGGGGAGCCACAACTGTTGACTATTGATTCAAATAAAAATGCAAAATTCCTGAAGAAATTTTGAGATTGGCCTGCCGCCCAAATTTTCCATAGCAACCGCTTCCTTCACCTGAGCAACCATCTTGTATACCTTTGCAACTACCTGGAAACTATATAGCAACAACCTCCTACACCATAACAACCACCTTTTATACTATAGCAACCATCTGGAAACTCCCTAGCAACCACCTCCAACACCACAGCAAGCACATAGCAACACAACATTAGGTAGTAATACATATATTGTTAAGAGTGTTAAGCCTAAATGAACACAATAGGAGGGTTAAAAAGCTATTGACTTACCTAGGAATTATTTATATACTCAGAAAAATAGAAACATTGTATTGTTACAATACTACAAGAAATGTTATGTTTGTCTATGTGGTTGTTTTAACCAATTTCATACCTCTCCGCATGACAGTCCAGTTCTGTTTGTCATTATCATCCAACACCTGGTTTGGCTAATCAATCATTTTTATATTCATCAGATCTGATGTTTTGCTCCAAAAATGTATTTGATCTTATTTACAGTATTCTCATCTATATTATAATATCACATCTTTTTAGAGAAAAATATTTAAGACACAATATAGTCTTGCTGTCAGAAAGCTTGTTCATAAATGCACTCACACACACACACACACACACACACACACATTCACATGTACAAGACATAAATTACAAATTTATATAGTGAAAAATCAGTATATTGATATACACTTTACAGTCCTTCAGATGTTAGAAACCCATGCTGTAGTGAAGATGTGAAGAAGTGTGCCTGTGGAGTGTCTGTTGAAAAACAAAGCTGCACATGTCCCCCACCGGCTCATGTGATGAGGCCTAAAAAGGCTCCACCAAACTACCAGTGCGATCCTCTCACACATGAGCTGGCGCTTCAGAGGAGGTCAGGCATTACAGATCCGCTGCAGATTCCTTGGAGGCAAACAGTGAGTGAACTTGCTCTTAGGAACCCCTGAAGCAAAAAAGGGATACAGAGACAGGGAGAAAAAACTGTACTCGGCCCTTCACATTTAACACAGAGCTTCATAGTTCACCAAGCTGGTGTGAGAGTGAGGCATGAGGCTGCTTAGCCCTGTGGCCTAACACGGGGATGGGCATGCAACAGCACTGGCCTTTTACATGGAGCCAAAGCAAAAAGAAAAACATACATGATAGAAGAGCTTTGCCATGAGCAATTAGAAGGCTGTGAGTCAGAGCACACTATTTATAAAAGCCCTCTGCCCCTTGAATATAAATCGGCCCGTTTGTGTGTATGGCAAGCTTTTTCACATTTAACACTCCTAGGCCTGTGCAGACTCTGTCACTCTGCGAGATGGACATCATGGCCACTCATTAAAGCAGGGATTTCTCGCTCACATCACAGATCTGGTGCCTGCTTAATTCCCTCATGCTCTCTAAGCTTGTCTTGTCATATTCCCTGTCACTCAACACCAGGCCATTTTTAGCCACAATGCATGATTTCCATGAAGTAGCTGAAGGTGCCAACTGTGTTTTTTCCCCCCTCTTTCCTAGTAACAATAGCCACTATCCTGTTAGTAGCTATAGTTACTAGGAAAGAGGGGCAGTGGCTAGAGTTACTAGGAAAGAAACACAGTTGGGCACTGTCCTGTTAGTAACTACAGCCACTGCCCCTTAGTTCTTAATGGATTGTTCTGTTGAGCAATGTGATACGAATCTCATAGTATTAGCTGTGGAGATTTATGGTAGAAAAAAAGGCAATATCCAAAGATCCTTGCCGTTTACCATTCAAATAGACCATTCCACTGTTTTTGTTGTTCTTGAAAGAATAAAGTCGAAACACGCAATCACTCCAAGGCCACTGCACAAAGCTGTCAGGAAGAATAAATGAAAAGTATAGATGCATTTCATTCTGTTTGCACAGTCGATCTGCGTCATGAGTTTCCTCCTCATTGCTCTTAGCAACAAATCAGCAAGGATTGTGTGCGGATGTACACCATACAACCCTTCCACCTACTGTATACAGACCTAATGCTTGTGTATGTGCATATGCATGTGCATGTGAGTTTAGCATTTGCATCTGCTTATGTGACCAACAGTTAGACGCGAAATAACTTCTATGATGTGTAAATGAGTTCTGTGTGACATGTGAGCAGGCATAGCCGTGATAAAGATAAATGGAAAAGGCGAAGCAGAAAACTGCCTGACTGGTCATTTGTATCCTTGGTCCTCTGACCTGAATGTAATCCTGCAAAGCACAGCACAGCACAGCACAGCCCACACAACTCCGGCTTATCTCCGGCATGCTTGCCATGAAGCAGGAGCGCTCTGTAACTCACAGAGAGCGAAATAAGGTGCCAGCTCAGCAATACATCAAACACCCAGAGGCACACACTCCGGCCTGAAGGAAGTTCTAATAGCCAGGTAAAAGCTCACATCATTAAAGCCTTTATAACTCTGAATGACTCATAGCTCATAACTTCATATTTGCGGATGGGACATTCTGGCCTTATCACACACTGGGTAGCAAATAATTAAAAACCAAATTAATATATGTTCTATGAACTCTACAGTTTGCCATGTGTTATAGTTATGTGTATGTTTGTGATATTTATATTAATGCATGTTTTAATATTTTCACATTTGATTTGCTCTTACTGGAAATGAATGAATTTGCAACTAACTAATGAAAACATTAAACATTAAAATGCAACATTGTCATTTCTGTATGTTTTTCTAATATCCAAAAAGAGGAAAAATGCTGACTCTCAGTTTAATGAAATGCATTATTGTCTGTAAAGTCATTTCTAGGCACTCAATTAACATGGTTTTATTCTGACAGTGACAATTTGTTCATTTTAATACATGACAGAATAGTATTTAAATGAAGACATTGAGCAGAGTAAATAAAAAAATAACTACTTGAAAAGTCAATAAATCTATATAATTCGTATTTGTGTCTGAATGAAAAATGGACACTGAAGTGTACACAGAATGTAATGATCATAAATCAAACTTAATCAATCAGAATTTGACATGTGGAGACCGGGGCCAAGACCTTTGCCATTTATCCTGAACTGCACTTCAGACATCATTTGTATCTAAATATATGGCCAGTTTTTTTCCTGACCAAATAGATCCCGCTGTGTCCCGCTGACTATTTCTGTTTTATTTACTCGTTCTGTTTGTGATCAGTCAAATTAAGTGACCTCTGTCATTTGCAATGATTTGATGTGTTGTAGCATTTGTTGGCCAGAAATAACCAGATACGGAGTTAATGGGAGGAAAGGGGGCTTGTCTATTTAGTATACATTGTTAATTTAAAGCCTGCTGAATGCATAATCAGTGACCTTCCACCTCAATTAGAGCAATTTACTGATGAGTACATCATCAGTTTTGGTACATGCAAGGCATTGTAAAAGGAGTTCACATAGACAGAATCCTCTAAAATGAAGGGTTTTATGTTTAGCCTTCAAATACTTTCAGTGTCTTCGAAGCTATTGGAGATGTTGTGAGTTACACATGCTAATGAAGTCTATTCCTGAATCAGTTGTTTAACAGCCCATAATCAATCCTATTGCAAATAAATTACAGAACACTGGAGCAATGCCATGGAAGAACCAGTTTTGGTTGCTTAAAGAACCTTTCAACCTTTCAACAATCTTTAAAGAAACTTGTTTATAAATGAGATGTGTGAGTGTAAACTTTTCCTTATTGAATAAACCTACAATTACTACCAGTTACAACAGTATGTTCAAGCACAAAGCCATTTTGGAATCGTCTTAATCTGTTATTTTTCTTTAACACAATTAAGCCCACTAGCAACTTTTGTACCACGATCTGTAACTATTTACATTCTCATTTTCAACATTCATGAGATGGTGTTATCCAGATTTATTTACAAAAGTGTCAAAAAATATATACAATGATTCCTTCAAAAATAGGAACGTCAAAATGATTGTTCATTTAAATATTATCCCCCTCTTCATTAACATGTAATAGAAATAGTAACTTACTTCATAAGTAATTGCATATAGTCATGTTAAAACTAATAGTAATAGTTATACGTTTTATGAATAGTAATAGTAGGAACAATTGTACTATTACTATTACAATATGCACAATATGAACCGTAGGAAAAGACCAGCAGACCATCATGCCACTCTCTACTTGGCTAATAATGGTCCACCAGATAATGTCTAATTGTATGATGGATCCACAAAGTACATCGGCTGCCCCCCACTCCCTACCCACACACACACCCCTGAATTGTGAAGTGACTCAACTTTCCACCTATGATGCACATGCAGCTCTATACACAAAGCACATCTGTTACATCTGTTGTACCTGAAGCTTACTGTAGGAGTAATAGATTGACGACTGCTGCTGATCATTTAAAGCATACAATTACTTTCCAGTATTCTGTTTGTTCTCCACTTGATTGCTGATACAACATTTGCACAATGTTTGGATGCGAAAATGTACCCTTCGTACTACATTTCACATTTTTACTTGTAGTTTGGAGTTTATATTTTATTTAGAAGTGTGTATTCTGAGTCTTTTTGTACTTTGTAAAGCCGTGCCGTCTCATCTCATGGTATACGAATATATAGCTGAGATGAAAATAAAGTTTACTTTGACTTTGAGACAGCCAAATCATTTCATGTGCAGAACGTATTGTCAGAGGCGGACAAAGTACCTGGCTTCATTACTTAAGTGAAAGTACAGATACCACAAGTCAAATGTTACTCCAATACAAGTGAAAGTCATACAGTCAAATTTCACTCAAGTTAACCCTTTAAGCGCCGGGGTTTTTTTTGAAAAATACTGGATTTTGACATCAATATTTCAAAAGCTTGTGGCTT
>JBBPCY010000109.1:36003778-36037567 GCA_037974405.1 Brachyalestes nurse | reverse complement strand
TGTGTGTGTGTGTGTGTGTGTGTGTGTGTGTGTGTGTGTGTGTGTGTGTGTGCTGTCTCTGGGCAAGGCTGGGTCTCTCTACACCTCCTTACCTGCCAGCTTAATGTCAACTGTATCATAGGCTTGTTTGGCAGCTTGATATGTACTCAGCTTTATAAAATCTGCTTCTCTTCATTTTACAGAACAACTGAAGGCTCAAAAGGCAAACCAGAGCACATTGATCAGTCCTTGGATGTAGTTTTACTCCAATGGATCAAATGCGAGTGTCTTTATTGTCTATCAGGTCTCTGTAAATATTAATTGCCTCTTATAACTAATTAAATAAAGTTGATGTAGGCAAAATTTCAGTGGTGCTATTAGCTGTTCAAACAAGGCCACACAAGCTACTACACAATTTTCTTTTTCGTTTTTTGGTAATTGTGGAAATAGCAATGGAAATATAATATAAGAAGTAAACAATGCAGGAACTTTAAGAACTTTATTTGCTTTAAATGGCTTGGCGGCTGATCAGACTGACTGAAGCTAAACCTGAGCTTCACTCTTTATTACTGTAAACTGTGGCAGATGGTCTGTTTTCCATATGCATGACAGGATTGTTCTTGGTTAAAATTAGATGCACTTCAGTTGAACTATTTTATTTGAAAATCTGTTGGGTTTTCAGAGATTTTATCACTTAAATACTATATATATATATATAAAAATTATGATGGAAATCTGGAGTGTCCCTGGTTTGCAGTGGTCAGTACGTCGACTGGTGGAAGGACAACCAGTGATCTGACAACAGGTTTGTGGGTGTCAGAGACTCACTGATGCTCTTGGGGAACAAAGGCTGGTCCCATCTGATCTGATCCTACATAAGAGCTACTCCTTGCTGTCTATGATAGAAACATGTCAGAACACACAGTGCATCTTGCTGTGCATTGGACTGCATAGCTGCAGACCAGTTAGAGTGCCCATGTTGACCCATAAAAGGGCATCAGAACTGGTCCATGGAGTAATGGAAGAAGGTGGTCTGGTCTGATAAAACACATTTTTCACATCGTGTGGATGGTCGGGTGTGTGTCACTTACTTGGAGAAGAGATGGCACTAGGTTGCATCTGGTTGAAATTCTCCAGATTTCAACCAGATCATCTGTGGGATGTGCTGGACAAGCTAGTCTGATCCATTGAGGACCTACCACACAACTTACAGGTACTAGATACCACAGCACAGCTCAGAGTATATTATTCATTGATCAGTCTACCCATCCATCCATCCATCCATCCATCCATCCATCCATCCATCCATCTTCTACCCCTTTTCAATCAACCCATTCTATCAATATGTTTTAAGCCATTTGTTATACCAAAAATGCTTAATTTAACTGCAGCATAGAGGTTCTCCATCGTACTACTACTATGGTTTCATATTATTATTATTATCATTATTATTATTGATGAAGTTGAATATATAGTGACTGGCTGGGTGAATGTAACTGTAGCAACACATTTCTAAAGCAACAAATTTCTCTTGAATTGAACCAGTAGTACGTTTTCTGCAGTCTTTCTGTAGCAAATTCCCCCTTGCACTGAAGCGCAGGTCATGTATGAGGTCATCCTAGAGGCTAAAGTTTGCCCAGCATTGGGAATGCTATATCTAAGGCCCTGGAAGGGCACTATTTCAGCTTGGCTGATTTTAATGTGGGTTTTTTTCAGCCTTTGGGAAGCTGTTTATCAACTCTATTTTCCACACGCAAGTCTAAAATGCAGAAAATTAGATTTCTCACAAGTTCACACGACAGCGCTTCCAGACGTGCTCTACGAGCAAAGGGATGCAGAGATAGGTGCGCTGCTCTCCTCCGCTAATAAATATGACTGTATCTCACTGCCTTATCCAACGGAATCGCACATCTATAGGGGAAGCACAGCAAGGCACATATAAACATAAACATATCTTATCTGTGGGGGATGTCTGAAAGCCAGTGCTTCTTTATTAACCTGAATACATGCCTGATATGGGGGAGGAGGGGATTGTGAAAAAATCTCATGGAAGTGTGTGTAGAAGAGAAAAGATAGGCAAGATAAATACGCCCCCCCCCCCACATTTGTTCTCTGTTCCTCTGCCTTAATTTGCTGTCATTATAACCTATTGGGATTTAGCTCTTGGCAATAAAGAGAGAGAGAAGGGAGACAATTTCACTGTCAGCCCCCCGGCACAATAATGTGATTTGTGGCTGTGGCAGGTTGGAGTGTGCAGACTGACTCAGCCATGCTCTGTGTTTCAAGGTTACAGTGGGAGGACTGCTTCATCTCCTGCAGAGAAGCTTCCATCTTCCCCCTCTCCACCTCTCCCCCTTACACACTCATACACTATGCACTCGGCTTCGGCGTCCTACAAAGGGGCCATCCTACATGGTGTTATTACCAAGCCACATCAACCTTTCGCAGCGTGCACGTGCAAGGCTGTTCTGGGCCCTGAGCCCCTGCCCCTTTGCCCTTCATATCTCACAGTCTTAGCCACAGAACTAGCTTATGAGTTACTGCACTTGAAAGTACACCCTATTTTGCAAAGCTGTCAAATACGATCTGACTTCTTCAGTGCAGACAACACTGATAGCTAGCACATGTTGTTCCAAATATACTGAAGGTACAGTAGCAATGCAGTGTATACTTATACTCTTACCAAAAAGATTTCCATACCAAAAAAGTTGTTTCCCAATCCCGCTCCTGGAGGCCTATTGCCATACACACGTTAGGGTTTTGCTACCAACACACCTGATCCAACTTTATAGTGCCATTTTTAGTGTTGGTAGCTCTTTCCCTGAATGTAGTGTGCATAAAGCTACATAACACCTATGCAAGCCTTTCCATAGCACTAACGGAATTATGCATAAACATTTAAAAAGATGCATTGCATTTGGCATTAGCCTTCATCATTTCTGCATTTGTCAGCTTTGATGTAGGTTGACATAACACCTACTGTTTTTTTCCACACCTGACACTTTCAGGTGGTGTCATGACAGGAGGTGGTGTCATGACACTTTCCAGAATGAAATGACAGCACATTACAACTAAGTTTGTAGATTATTATATTTTTGGGTGACATGATGACTAACTCTAGCTTGCCGAATGAAATTAGCAGCAACACTGAACAAATGCGATCGCCTCTGCTTCAATTTTTTCTGGAGACATTTTACACTTAGCAGTAGTAAAAATCTACTGTTCCATAGTGATCTAACCTGATATGGAATATGATAGTCCTTACATAGCTATGCATGCTTTCTCAACAAAAAAAGACATTAAAGACATAGGACTGAACATAAGTTTAGATTTCTAAAGAGTATTCCTAATTTACCTGAATCTAAACTAGAACGAATGTATTTATGAATTTTGTGGCAATTCACTGCTCTATACTATAATGAACCACATATTGCACAGGTTACAAGCTAGAAAACGTCATACTGACACACACAATGCAATACAATTAGAACATTTTGGATATCATAGCAATATTGAATTCAAGTCAAGTAGGTGTTTGTCATTTCAAATATCTACACAAGTATGGTGAAATGAAACAATGTTCCTCTAGGAGCTTTTTTGTCCACTCAGAGAACATACGATCAGAGAACAAGGCTGTTTTTAAGCCTGAGCACCTGGAACTACAGCCCTGAAAGGTTTGTGAATAGGCCCCAATCTCAAAAATTATAATAATTTTAAAAAAGCAATAGCCCTGGATCTAATCATAATAATCTGTCATTCCGAGCTTTCTGGCAGCCACGGTGAGCAAACCCCTCTCTGCCGATGACAAATCGTAACCACAGCCCTGAATGTTTCAAGACCCTAATGATGCCTCTGACACAGAATCGAGCTTAGAATGAAGTTTACTGTATGACAGATTTTATTTATTATTTATATTAGTTATCCATGTTCTCTGTTGTTCTTAATTAGGTGGCAGTTTAGGGGAGTGTATGGTTTTGTGTGCGCTGATTTTACATCACCAAGCTGTAATATCCTAAATAATCATTCTGAAATGAGTGAAAGATGCTTTGTTGTTTTTAATCATTAATCATAGCTTATGACATAAATGCTACTCAAAGAGAGTATAATTCACAAAGAAATGGCTGATCCAGCAAAGTATGTCTGTGTGTGTGTGTGTGTGTGTGTGTGTGTGTGTGTGTGTTTAGGGTGGCTTCCCACTTAATAACAGAGATGATGCCACTCTATTGTTTGCTTTTAATGTACCCACTCTGCATACAAAGTAGAGTGGTTCATAAAGTGAGTGTGTATCATATTAGAATACAATACACACTAATGTAGGCAGGAGGTCTTGTATTGAAACCTGGAGGGGCAGAGCTAGGAAGTGTGCCCGCGCCACCCAGTCTGTGCACTGTACAGATATTGCAGTGCTGTGAAGCACATTGATATTTATCAGAGTCTTCCTCTGAGTCATCTCACCGATGCCATCAGGCTGATGCTTCGCATTCATGCTGGAGGCTCTACTATTGTGCGAAATGTCAAGGTGTAGGAGGGATTGACAAATGCACAATGCTGCACAGACATAAATGCATAGAAATCACACACAAATACCACCTTATATTCAATGGGCTTTACGAAGGCTCATCAAAGATTACTTGGACCTCTGTCTGTCATAGCAGGAACACTTAGTACAGGTGACTCTGTGGTGCCAGTACTTTGACGAAGGTTTCATATTTTCCTCCTGACCTCAGATCTACTACTGTTAATTCTTGCTACAGGAAACGAAGACTTCTGCTAGCATAAAGCGTGTATGTCTCGAGTAAATATAAAAGTGTTCAGCACAGTTCAACCTCTGTCACCCGAGCAGTGTCCTTTTGCTCATGCTATACAGCACAGCATGTGTGCACTGATTTCACATGCATCCTCACCTCTCCGTGCTGCAATGCACTAAATAATTACTAAAGTCATGTACGCCTGTTGCTCTTTCACCTTTCCTACGCCTTCCTGTGAAATGCTGGATGTCTTCACCTCAGATAAAAAGTGAATTGTAGAGTGACAGGGGTTGTGGAGGATAAAATATATACATATACCTCCTTACATATATCTGAAATATTTCTTGATATTGTTATTAAGCTCCTTGTCATAACCTGGGACATTATTGGTGCACTTTTACTTCTATCACTAGAAGTCAATACTGAAGTGCTGTTAATTTTTTTGTGGTTCATAGTACATCATGCTGAGTCCAAAACCACTTTAAGAAACAGTTGAATTCAGCTGAGAGACATTTGGGGTGTTCACAGAAACTATTTAGGTGAACTTCTAGTGTTTATTAGCAGCACTAGCCTCACAAGGCCAGTTATAAACTAACGAAGCACACCAAACATCTTGGCTGATTGACTACATCTTGGTTAAGTGATTAAGAGGAATTGTTGTTGTTAAAAAGTGGATTTTTTTTGCTGAGCCATTCCCTTAAACAGTATTTTACTAGTATGCCACTTGCTATTGCTCCACTTGCTGAGCAAAGCTAAAAGAAAATCAACTAAAAAAGCATCACAGAAATGTTCAGCTTTGCTGACCACAATCCACACATCATTCTACTTCCTAGTGTGTTCACACAATCACTCCATGGGTAATTTCCAGGGAAATGTATAAAGTCTCGAGTCGGTGAGTTGCTATATCAGCATTACAAGGATTCAATTTAACATATGTGTTTAATTATAATTAAATTCCCAGGTAAAGACGGATGTGTGAAAGGAACTTTAAAATAAAATTCTAGCTGCAGTCTGGAGGCTCATGCTTGTGGCATTGTTGGCCTGGCTGTCCAAGGATACAGTCCAGAATGTTTTATGAATAGCCTCAGATATCAAACAGACCTTGGTAATTCTAAATTGAAATTACCCCCCCCCCACTACCACCAGAAACTATATCTCTAACTCCCCAATATTTCAAGGTTCTGATGAAGCCTCTGGCCCATACAAATGCAATTATTACATAATGATAATGTTTAAAGAATGATGTAAATTCAAATGAGACTGTGTGACAGTTGCTCAGTGGTAAACTGTCTCAAATCGCAAATTCAAATCCTTTCATGGCAGTTAAAGAAAGGATTAAATACGAGAGGGCTGCAGGGCTCCGTGTCCCTGCCCTCACGCTGAATTTTTTCTTCCCATTCCTGAATAAGACATTTCCCCCAAATTGTGATGAGAACATTACTTGACATGACAGTGGCCAATTCTGGGTTAGGATTTAGGGAACACTCAGAGTCAAGTACAATCATTCCTCCTTGAAGGCAGAACCATTAGGTTTTGGGCAAATAAAGAACATATAACACAGGCAAAAGGCCAAAGACCCCCTGCAGTTTTTCTCTCATAATTGGTCTTGCATCTTTTCAATGTCAGGTAATTGCCAAAAGGAAAATACTTTAATAAGTATATTTTCTATTTGAGATTATTTAACAAGTAAATGTAATTTGAGGTAAATAGGTGATGATTTATGCTAGTGGTTCCTAAACTGGGTATTATGTTATGGCAACCCGATCTCACGACTTTTCATGCAGCCATCACAAAACTCAGTTTAATCAAAATATGTGCTGCGATCACGATTTAGGGCTTTTTTTTGTGCTAGGACAACGTTTCACTTTTTCGTGTTAGGACAACGCTTCACTAACCTATGTATTTTAGGGTTAAGGGTAGGGTTAAGGTTAGGTTTAGGATTAGCATTCCAACTTGTTTTAACCGCTTTGCACACAAATACGATAAGGAATCAACTCATTATTTCTCTCCTACTGTCCCTCAGTCACCAGTTAGCGCAGATACTGCCGAAAATGCTTAGGCTACTGAAGTGTTGTCCTAGCACGAAAAAGTGAAGCGTTGTCTTAACACGAAAAAAGCCCTAAATCATGATCGCAGCAGATATTTTGATTAAATTGTATTTCGTGATGGCTGCACGAAAACCCGTGAGACCGGACTGGGTATGGCTAATATTGAGGAAAACCCCATATTATTGATAACATTTTTGAAAGAACACAGCTGGCAGCAGAAGTTTGCTGTAGTGTCATTCAAGACTTATTTATAGGCCATGGATCACAACTTACAATTCCGATTCAATCGCACTGATGCAGAGTTCAGAATGCTACATGGCTAACATCCATTAACTTATAGCTTCACAGCTCCCTTGCAAAACTAAAGAAGCAAACTTTGAACCCTCACTGTATCTTGGCTAAAGGACTGTTTTTTGGGCAAATGATAAAATGGCATTTTTTTGTCAAACTTTCTTTAAACACTAGACTCAGGCTACTGTCTGTGTATTCTGATGATGAAATTCAGTGAAAGCAATGAGTTGCTCAAAGTGTCCTCTTTCACCTTCTGTCTTGCACTTGTCTTCCTCTCTTCTACCTCTTTTTCATAAACACCTCATACATCACTTTTATCCCTTTGTGACAGCCCTCGTTTGGGCCAGGTTGACCCACGACCATTACTGTATCTAACAGGAGTGCTTAGGTGTACTAAGCGGCCTTTAAAAGTGGTGCATTGTCCAGCCCTTTGGGTTGGAGGTGGGTCGTACACAGTCCTACGAGAGTTTTTAAGAAGACCAATTCATAATTAATAGGTAACTATGGAGGAACAAAGCAGGCATGAAGAAGTAGTGCTGCTTCAACACCTATATAACTACTATTACGTTTAGTTGTGCTTTAGTGTAAAACACTACATTTAAGACGTAACTGCAGTTTATGAAGGGAGTAAATCGTCACATATTCTGTAGTTGAGAGACTTACTGTTTGAGAATCATAGCAAGTTTCATATGTAATGTTGTATATCTTATGTAATGGTGTTTGAGTAGATATGACTAGAGGGTTTGTTCTACAGTCAGAATGAATATAACTATATTTTAGTCTGTGTAATGGATCTCAGCTGGTAGTTCATTCCATTTACATTTCTGTGAGGGCGAATGGAATAACAAATCAAACGTTTATTAGTTATAAATTGGCCAATATACCAATTGAATTTCTTTATTTCTTTGTTTATTGTCTGCGTGTTTGTTTTCCGTCCTGATTCTAATTTTGCCCCTATTTTGGTGAACTTTACAATAAACTACCACTTTATAATACTGTTCTTGTTCATTATTATTTCTAAAGTTTCTAAGGAAGAACACAATAACTCATAAGTCATTTGTAATAAGTGATCATTTTTGGCCTAATGGCATTCTGCTATGAAGAACACAGTCGCTCCTTATTCAGTATATTTAAAAAAAAATGATTTATTTGTTCATATTTAGAAAAGATTGCACAAATAAACATGGAAGTAGGACACGACATCCAGTGAACCATACACTTTTAAAGCCATTTCCCTGTAGAGCATGAGATAAAAGATAACATGGGACAAAAGATAACTGTTTGGAAGAAACAGAACTATAAAAGAAAAAAATCCAGCCTCTAGGATTTATGCCAATGTTCTGTTTGTAGGATAATTTGGGGACCATACTACTAAATGTGAAGAAATGTAAGATGACTCTTAAATAAAGGAGAGGCATCACTGAGTATGAAGACATCTTAATATTATGATTTTAGACTCTGTTGAAGCAATTGTTGAAACAGGTTAATTTAGGTTATTAGTTCATCTGTGTGTCTGCCCTGTAATGGACTGGTGACCTGTTCACGGTGATTCTTTGCTTTTTGCCTTTTGTCCGCTGGGATATGCTTCAGTGCCCCCAGTGAGCCTGGTTAAGGAAAATATTTTCTATAAGATCTCCTAGAGTAACTCCTTAGTAGGTAATAGCAATGATTTAGATGTTACCGCGGCACTATGCATTAATTCCTGCATTGTTCAGTACTGACTATGAAACATTATTAGAAAGTCCTACCAAATCTACTCTTAAAAGAGTTATTCATTTATAATAAACACTGGTTGGAAGTTTCACTGGTTGGAAAGAAAGAGTTTTTTTTTTACTTCTACATTTTATAACTGGCAGACTGAATTGTTCGGCGTGCGCGGCAGAGCGTGAATGAAAGCTGAATAGAGTGGCGGCTCAGGTGAAGGCTGTTGCTGTGCTGAGTGCAGCTGGACTGAGGTGGCTGGTTAAGCGTCTAAGTGCGGCGGTGGGAGGTTCGGATGAAGAGGCTGAGAGAGAGATCGTCTTCTGGCAAGGCCACTAATGTGAGTCATTTAGTGCCAGTCTGTTCCCCTCTTCTTCACTTCTTTTGAGAGAAAATGACTCCGACTTTGGGATTAGATTGCACTGAGAGGCCAAAAGGGAAACTGCATGTAAAACAATGCTGGTTGTCTGTAAGTAAATTGGAAATCAAATTTATACTGAAGCCAAACACAATTAAGGCACATTTCACGGCTTATTTTCAAACACTTTGTTTAAAGTAATGATTTCATGATGTCTCTGAAAGCGTAAGTGGAGGTCAGGGCAAAGGGCTTGTCTGATCAGAAGGAAAATCAATTACTTTTTCATTCTCCCTCGAAAGTTATCAAACTGAATAAGGTGAACCAGTGCAGAACTCTTATTTATCCAAGGACGTGTCCTTTGGTCCCTATTACTGTGTGTGTGAGTACGTGTATGTGTGTGTGAGTAACCGAGAGACTGTAGGGATTTTTTAAACGTTGTTCTTTCTTACAACAAGGCCCAGCCTTTTCTGTGTCTTATAAAATAAGACAAGGTTCCCTTTAAAATAGTCTACTGCATACTGCACACTTACTAATTGCACTCAAAAGCAATAGGCAATATCCAGTATGCCAGGATAGGGAACATACAGATAAGATATACTTTGTAGGTAAGGAGTAAAAAGTGAATATTTGGGATGTGACTGAGTATTGAGTATTCAATATTCAATTTCTCTAAAACATTCAGCAGTAATGTCTGAGTTAAATAAAACTCTAAATAGTAGTAATAGGGTGTTACCATAGTGCTATATTAAAATATGCAACAGTATTCTTTAATAATACTCTATAATAAAACAAAATACAATTTTCGACTTCTGCCAGTGTGTGACCAGGATTTCTTCAGAAACTTCAGATCACTGAATGACCAAAGATTAAGGTTACAGCCAGAGCAACCAGGTAATGTATTCCATAATGCAAAACAGCCCAGCTTCTCAAGTGCTTTAACTAAAGTTTGATAGAGGTTTAATTACAGACATTATCACACTATAATGTTAGAAATCATATACTGACTTCACTGTAATGTTATTTATTGTTTTTACTTGATTTGAACACCATTCAAAGACAAGAAGAACCACTGGCCTGGTTTTGGAAGGTGTAGTCTTTTTTTTAACTCATCTTTCCTTTGCCAGACCTGAGTGCATTTGCTTAATTTTGCTTTTAAACATGTATGATGCCTTTAAAAATGTTCCTAGGTTCCTGGCTTCAATGAGAAAAAAAGCTTGTAAAGACGAACTTTAAAACCATTCTTCACATTCATGCAACTCATTTACAAAAATGCGTCTTTAAAGAATCGTCCATTAAAAAGTTCTTCAATGCTATTTCTCCATAGAACCCTCTCTGGCAGCTTTATTTTTCTTCCTCAGTGTTATTTCCCTCTCCAAGGACATTTTCTACTGCGTCTGTTTGCTCAATAAGGGTCTGGACCCAGAACTCAGTAACACTGCTCTATGGCAACGTCTGTTGAAAAGATGAAGCGCAAATACTGTTGAAATCATGTAGAGCAAAATATGTAAGACCCTGTTTACACCTGCTGTAGAAATGGGGTGATTTGCTCATAAGTGGCCAGCAGTAATTAGAAGTGTGAAGTTGTACAGTTTGTCTCAGAAATGTGTTGTCATCCGCACGACCAAGGCACCTTCAGGGGTGGTCAAGGATGCATATGACCAAACAATATTTGTAGTGTAAATAAGTTTTATTTATGCAGGCTTATTTATGCACCTTTTATGTGGGAAATTAAAACCATTTCAAAAGGTATAACCATCACTGCCTGCATTCTTTCATGAGTCCGTGGATAATTAGCAATACATTCACAGAGTCAAACGTTTCGGACAACAACAAACATGATGATTGTGGAGGAGGTTGTATTATTTGCTAATGTTAATAAATGGATAGATTCACCCCATCAGCAGCACTGACGACCACTTACCCAAATAATGACACGGTTAAAAGTGTTAGATCAGATACTTACCATGCCATTATTTGGGTAATTGGTCATCAATGATGAAACTATATAGACAAAGATCGTTTGAAATGGACATATTTATTTTGGCACATAAAGGGAACACAGATGAGTTTTTAAAGTGCCTTAATGTGTCCTCGACTGTAATGAAGTACCGCCCATACAAACCCCATCATTGGCCAAGCTGAAAAATCCATAACCATTGCGAGACTGGAGACCATCTGTTATCCGAGTTACATGAGCTAGTCTAATGGAACATGAGTAAGGACAATTCAGGGGGATAGTGACATAGTAAATGTGGGTGGAGCTCAAGTTCTCAGGTGGTCACGAAACCCATTCAAAATATCAGGTGATCAGTTTGTTGCATGTTACCGACAGGTGTGAACGTGACCTAAGAAAACCTCAATAGCTTATGCAAAATGTGAAAATCACATTACCTGAAAGTCAGAGCAAATACAAAATGGGAAAATAACACAGGCCAAAAGCAAACACAGCCACCTGTACAGTCGAGGCTTAAATGATCAGTTTTCTGCAGCTGGGCGCAAGGTTATGGGCTGGGCGTGTCTCGGCTACACTCGCTGCCATTTAAACCGCACGTTGTGAGTAATTGTGGCTGCAAATAGCTGCCCAGTGAAAACACACGTTTCCGAGAAGAAGACGATGTCACTGTGATTTACCATTAGGATGGAGGAGGATCAATCACTGCTGAAGTTTCATTTTCAAAGCTGTGACAAGCTTCTGAATTAGTCAGCCAGAGCATGCGTGCGTATGTGTGTTTGGGTGCAAGTGCATGTGTGTGTTTGTGTGTTTGTCTGTAAGTTGCAGGATCAGGCTGTTTTTGTTGGGAAATAGAATTACTCAGTGAATGTTTCAGGATTCTCTTCTTTTTGCTGAATGTGATGTGGCACTCAGAGACCGTCTGCATGTCAACGTTTAAACTCTCCACACCGTCATGAATTAATCATGGCATTCACTTTGATGCCATTGGTCTTTTTTTCCTAGCTTGACAAGTCTTTTCTATTCACTGTGTGCTGCCCAAAACCGAGACTTTTATTATCACACATGAAGCTATTTATGTTAATGGACAATCTAAACTAGAACAAATGTATTGTATGAAATGCTTACATGTGCATGAAAATGTACATATATTGTGGGCCACTCTGGAAGATAGGGCTTTTGAAGTTTATTCTGAGAAATTAAGTTTGTGCACAAGAATCTTTGCTGTGTACCGACATCAAATTATGTGTGCTTCTTTGTATGTGTCATGAAGACAGATGCGCTATAGCGTGCTGGTATTGACCCTCCAAGCAGTTTATTGCCCTTCCTTGTTCATTCTGTGGCTTTCATAGTCAAATATTGAAATGAAATATCCTTTTATGCAAACCACTCAGCTCTGCTCCAGCAGAACATGCTTAAATTAACTTTCTTCCTTATTAAGGTGCAGAAAACCTAATTGTGCTCACACTGGAGTCTATTAAATGACACCTTAGCTGTTTTCTTTGTTGTTATCCTGAAAGTGTTTATTATTTCTTGGAGACTCCAGGAAAGGTAATAAATTCATTATCATTTGAACGCAGAGAAATGAAACAAACAAGCAAAAAAAAGAGATTTTTTTGGTACAAAGTGCCATGGCAAGTTCTCTCCCAAAGAAAAATTACAAAATATGCAATGAGCCTGTGCTGATGTCTTTCTGGACTCGACAACAGCAAACTCATTGTAAGTTTCTTTTCGCATCCAGGCTGGCAGGAGGACAATTCACCCTTGAAAATGTGCTCATGTTAAGTGAAGTCGATCAGATCCACATGGGCAGGAAGCTGCATTGACTGAGCTCTGTGTTAAATCCAATGAGCGACTGAAGGATATGGCATCTTCCTTGGGGATTTGGCGAGTGCAGACTTTTACGTTTTGGGGAAAGGGACGAGAATTGATTTAGTCACTTGTTCTGCAGCATTGACCACCACCCTGCTGGCATTTTACTGAAGCTCTTTGATCAATGTTAGCATATGTAAGGAACCGGCTGAAACACGGATATTCAAGAACAGCAAGAGCTCTCGCTCTCTCTCAGTAACAAAACGAGTGTGGAGAACAAAGAGATGAGCATTTGCGCAGAATCATACTCTACATTAGAAAAACAGACACACACACACACACACTGTGTACTTTGCAACCCCTGCCCCACTCTACCCAGCATCTAACTGGTTTACTGAAACTGCAGAATTCAGATTAAGTCAACATCAAACACTTTTTCAACCATTTGGGTCACAGCCTTTGTTTTTAACCGTAGGAGCCATGTGCAGTTACAAGCTCAGATGAGCAGACCAACACTAATGAAATGTGCTAAATCCAAAACATAGCTGTCTAAAGATTTTATTTATTAGTTGTATCAGTACGGCTCCAGGGGAGAGATTTTGTTTAGATATACTCCCTTCTCTCTCCAGGCAGAAATATGGGCTTAAAAACAACCAATATTGTCATATAATAGGGGAGCGGGAGTGCATTTTATTTGCTGTCCATTTATCAGCCAGGCCACTCGCTCATATAGGATGCCGTTTTGGTTTGCCAGATAATAGGTACTTGAGTGCTAGTTCTTATCATGTGATTGTGCTGGATGATTTTTATTCTAGCAGTTGTGTCAAACACATTTCCACCACACTGAACAATACACTGAATTGATCGTTTACCAGGTGGACCTACTCTGTATTTACTGCATTTACTGGCCGTTTTATCAGAAACACCAACCATAGGTTTTCCTATTGTAGGTTTAATGGAAATGATTATACACGGTTTAATTGTGTGTGTTATTCAAGTATAATCAAGTGCTTTGCATAATCTAGTCATGCTGAAGGACATGGCCTACGTGTGGGAAAATAATGATGCGGCGTTTGGAAGAGGATCAGACTGTTTGGCTGTGAGAGGGCCTGGGAGAAGTGAAAGTAGATAGGGAAGAATGTGGCCTTGACTCGAACACTCTGCCCTAACCGGCTGCTTAAAATCAGTGTGTTGAGAATGTTGAGCTGAGCTTGATCAACAGAGTTGGCTGCATGTGTTTCACTCTCCCAGCCGGCTGAATAAAAGCTTCACTGATTACATCTCTGACAATCCGTTATTGCTTTTTATTAGAATAAAGACACTTTTCTCGCAGCTTACAAAGACTGGCTATTGCCTACTTGTTACACAATTTCTCAGTTGCCCTCTATCCCATTTATTGTGTCAGCCAACATGTGAGTGCTATAGACGAGTGTCAAGAAGCCAAGAGGTTTGAGAATCGTCTGTCAGCAGCAAGAGACAAGAAAAAATATCCAGAAAGCGATCATGAAGGTCTGAGGGATTATTAATACAGATTCATCATGGAAAAAATATGAGCAGCAGTTCTGATTCTACACCTGCAAGGCATACCAACAAGGTAGCTTTTACTAACCAGATAAATATGCACAGTGTTTTAACCACAGAAACACTTCTGCCACTGATGCATTCATACCAGTGCAACACATGCTGCTATGCAATTAACATATTAGTATCTCTGCTGTGCTAAGAATGATCCACTGTTGAAATAATTCATGGCCAGTTATGATTCTGTGGTACTTCTTTCCCCTGGCTCCTAAAACAGTGCTGAGCTACAGTCAGTAACTACCTACAAAGTGTCCTTCTATGGTTAGTATTTCTGATAAAATGGCCAATTTAATGTAGTACAAGGTAGATGTACCAAATGTTCCTTCTGGAGCAACTGCAGCTAAGACGTGCACACTGTTAAAGAAAAGCACCACTTTGTACAGCCATTTTAGCCAACAGTCAGGGCTGAAGAGCTGACCTGGAATCAGACTGCTCCAAATTAATGACACTTATTGCCGTAAAATCTGATTCTAGATCGGGACTCCTACTCCAGCAGGAGCAGCATCTGCCTTCACCTTAAAGTTTAGCTTTTTTTTTTTTAGAATCATTATTTAGTCATGTCTTGCCTGATCGACTGCATCTGGGCTGAGTGGAAGGTTTTTCACCGAAACATTCCTTTAAATTATGAATGAAGACAGGATGATTAGTTGCTGGGGATTCTGCAGGTGCATTTGGGAAGATGCTTCTGTTAGGCTTAGTCCTTTGTGTAGGAGTGCTTTTGTGCTTCATTTGTGCTTCTTTGCAGTTGGTTGTAAGAAGCGTGTGTTGTGTTAGGTTTACCACCACTGTAAGTGTGTATATGTGTGTGTGTGTTGTGGAGCTCATGTGAATATTTGTAATCTAGGCAGAAGTGTGACATACATGGATGAAGGGCACTCCTGTGGCTATAGTGCCGGCCTGCAGGGATGCATGTGTGAAACGCCACTTTGAATCACATTCTAATCACAACAGCAGCATGTCTCCACACACTGCAATGCCTGCAGGTGAAAAAACAGGTGGACAGCTGGAGGGGGAGGAGAAGTATTGAGAAAATAAGACAGAAACATAGAAAGGAAGAAGGGGTTGTTAGGGTTGCTTTTCTCAGAATTTGGCATTTGTGTTTATTTATAGATGTGAGTGTGTGAGTGTGTCTGTGTGCATGTGTGTGTTAGGGAGGAAGGGAGAGGGAGAGAGAGACAGAGAGAGGGAGAAGGAGAGAGACAGAGAGAGAGGTAGAGAGACAGAGAGAGAGGTAGAGAGGGGGAGGGAGAGGGAGAGAGGGGGGAAGGCACAGAGACAGAGAGAGAAGCATAGGGCAGAGGGAGAGAGAGTGTGTGTGAGAGTTTTATGTACTTTTTTTGCCTTTGAGATTTCTCGTCTGTGTTTGTGCCAGACAGAATGGGTCTGGACTCCCAAATGTCCACAGCATCACAGCACGCTTGGCCATACAGCACAAATATTGACCTACAAAACCACAACAATCTATTACTGCCCCCGAAAATATAAGTGCCAGGGTGCACAGGGTGCACATATAACAAAAACAAATTACACCGGGGCTTTTAGGATTGCTCTATTAAACACGATTAACTGATTAACTGTTAAAAAATGAAATACGTAAAGTGTAACTTTACAAGTTTGTATGATGCTTTTGTATATTTTACTTTCTCGTGCTGGTTTACAGAACAAAAGAGAGCCTGAACATGTGAATTTATATGCATTATATAAGTGTTTGGGGCTGCCTAGTTTAACTTTTTAAAAACATATTTTATTATAAAAACAATACATGATTTGTTATAGTTCGGTTAGTTACATTTTTATTGGTTTAGATCTAGATTGTCAAAATCATGGCTCAATTTTTTTTTTGTTTAATAGCTCAGTCCTCTTTAAGCTGGTTTCTGTTTACTAGAGGAGGTCTGCCAATGAAGTGGAACACACCACAGCACACTGAATGAACAGCACGAAATCCTTCCTCTGCATTTAACCCATTCAGCAAGTGAAGCAGCAAGTAGCCAGGAACACAGCGCCCGGGGAGCAGTGTGTGGTCAAGGGTACCTCAGAGGTGCTTAGCAGGCTTGGGAATCGAACCCACGACTTCCTGATCACACTGCGAATGCCCTAACCTCTAGGCTATCAATTGCCCTTGATGATGTCCTTTGTAAGGAATTGGACCTGCTTATTCCTACTGTATCTGTTTATCCTATTTCCTCAAATTACTTCAGATAGCTGAGTTTGAACATCGTATCTTGAACATTCACATCAGTCTTAAGATTAATATTCATGGATGACAAATGGACTCTTTATAAATTCAAACAAATTACAAAAAAGAACTAATCCAATCCCACCAACAGGCCAAAAATCACATTGTCTTATGGGGGTCACTCTCAAGATTGTTAATTTCTCAATTAAGCCATCATCATTGCTGTTGAGTACAATAGGTCCTTTTTTAACTCGAGGACAAAGGTAAAGTGCTAAGTCAAGCTCCATTTTAGCGATTAGCCTTGCCTTGCATTGTCCACCATGAGATATATTCAAACATGACAGCAACATATGCTGTTTCAGTGAATTATAGGCTGTAATTTTCTCCAGATTTATTAGCAGACTTGAAAAACCTTTGGGCATTGAAGTAAATTCACGAATCTCGTCTGTAATCATTCCAATTACAGTACTTCGCCAGATAAATGCAAGCTTGAAAACAGGCTTTAAATGAACTTCTAACAAAACAAAAATCTTACATTTTGTTAACTTATTATTAGAAATTAAATTAATACAAAATGTTAAGGCAATCTGATTACTAACATTTATAAATCCAATTAACTAAAACCCAATTGTTACGGCGCAGAACCAGTATTTCAGCCTTTTTTATTCTCGGATAGCAGAACATAATGTTTCTAAACCAGTTATAATAAAACATTGAAACATTCTTTTCCTTTTACAGAAGCTGTTTGCAGTTCTAATTTAATTAAAGGCTTGGAGAGCTACTGGACCCATTAAGTGTGTTTGTACTAGTAACAGTACACTCACACTGTTAGTACTGGGAAGCAGTACTTTGCTCCAAATTGCAAATCTGCTAGACTATCTGTGCTATCATAATAACCAACATGCATGTTTACTCTTGGTTTATCCAAGAATCTAGTGTATCTACCTTCTTCAGTCCCTGATGCTCAGATCTTGAGATGAATAAAACAGTATCTCGAATGAAAGCTTGTGAAACATGCTGTTGGACCAAAGGCAATCAGGATTTTGGAGATAAGACAAATAATAAATGGTTCAAATTCCTGTTAAGCTGTGGGCTATGCAGAATGAAAAGAGAATCATTATTAACGGGTAACTAGGATTGGGTAACTAATGACTGTGATTATGGTTACTAGCAAAAAAAAATACAGTTAGTTTACAGCTTTTCATTGTTGTCCTTTGAACCGGTTCGGAGCCCTGGGCGAAATGATCTGTAATTTACTCGATTGAATATAATCAGTAGTGACAGCCCTAAATAACACACACTGCTGGACTGGATCAACAACATCGTAGCATCGCTTCATTGCAGCCTCAATAAAACATCAGTGGTTTAGCTGAGAGCTGACAGAAGCAGACAGTGGAGCATATTTCTCATTTCAGCAAGCCTGTCGGTGCATGGCTGCAGTGTCAGTGCAGCTGCCTGCCCTTCGTCAGACACGGCCGCTTCTCTAGGCTGGGTCGGAGTGCTGCTCTGCATGCAGAGACCTCTAAGTGAATGTGTGAGCGTGTGTGTGTGTGTATGTGTGTGTGTGTGCGCACTGCTCACACTCTCCTGGGTGGCACCGTCTCCCACCTGTGTCGAGGCGCTCCAGAAAAGAGAGAACCCTCTGTTTGATTTAGCTCTGATTGAACAGGATCATCAGATGCCTCTCCGTGTTTGTGTTTACTCATTCCGTGTGTGTGTGTGTGTGTGTGTGTGTGTGTGTGAGTGTGAAAGAGAGATCCTTTCCCTCGTGTTCTCAGAGATTCTGTCTTGCTTCCTGGAATCCTGTGCTGGATCTCATTCCAGGAACAGTGGGCATGCTCCTCGTCCTCTTTGTTTATTGTTGACCACAACTGGTGACCCAGCTGTTACTGGCGGGAAAAAAAAAAATAAATAAAAATACATTGAAGCCAGTAGGATGAGGAAGATCAGGAGCCAGCAGGTAGGCTTTCAAAAGGGGCGCATATTGTCCTCGTCCCTGCCAGAAATCCTCCACTGCGCCTCTGCGACTAGCAGACTGGCACAGGTGAGAGAGAGAGAGAGGGTGAGGGAGGAAATTATGCATTCAGGAGCCTATTAGTTATCAAAATGGTCTATTTACATGAGCCTCTAGTCCAGGTTGGGGGCCGGTGCAGAGGAGAGAAAAGCAATGATGGGAACACTCCAACTTGGAGTGCTTCATTAAGGCGATAAGTACACTGATGGCCTTTCTGTCAAGAAATTACCTGCGTTTTTGTGGAGGCAATATTATAGTGCGTTGTCGCCAGCATTAGAGTGGAGTCGTGTACTGATGTTGATAAAGGATAAATTTAAGCTGAATAAAGAACAGTTTCGTCGAGGAGTCATAAGTCCTTTGAGCTGCTTATTTGAAGGAGGGCCAGTTGAAGTCCAAACCTGTGAAGCTCTTGCTTTTGTTGTTGTTGGTGATGCCGAAACGATTTTCTTCAATGCCTCATGAATAAATTTCTTCTTTTATTGGTGCTTTTAAAGCACTGAATTATACCTTTCCTTGCACATATCATTCTCTATTACCTCAAAATAACATTTCAGTTTACCATTCTTTGTCTTGTACATAGTCTACTCCCTGCCATCAGTGCAGAGTTTATTAGGGAATAATACACCCTTCATTATCATACCATTGTCACCATATTGTCCATTTATGCATATTGGAATATGAGCCATTGGATAAGCACACGCATTTCATTCATTTCCTTCAGTCCCACGCCCACGCAGCCGGCATGTCAGATGAATGTGATCGCCTGTGAACATTACAGACATAAAACATTGCCATTACAGGGGTGAAATTCGCTTGCAGATAGATGTGGCTTTTCCAGCTGAACTGAGCTGGCAAAAGTGGCCTGGGTGATGGCTGTTGGCCTGGGATATGAATTTAGCCGTGGTAGTTCGGTCAGAGCCAGCCTTGTTAAAGCAGGAAGCACAGAAAGGTCAGGACACTTTTTTGCCTCGTACACATGGCCTCAGTGTGGGACATTTGCATTTCATAAATCTTGCATCTGAATCACTATTCATTATACATTTCCCAGATTGCATTGCTAGGGTGTGTGCAGCAACATCCCCTTCCTTCCCAAGTCCTGAATTCTGCTTCTGGTCTCATTTTCTTTTCTTTGAAAATTATTTTTCTTCTTAAACCACAGGCAGATGCTGTCAGAGAGAAAAGCATTCAGGGCAGAAGACAGCATGGTCCATCAAAGCTTTGAAACAAGCAGCCTTGCTCTTCCAGTTGCTTTCCTTCTCATAGAGATGGACGGAAACTTGCAATCCCTCTTACGTCTGGCATCTATCAAACATGAAACAAAATTTCTATACTTGAGCCTTTGGCATGGTAGGATAATAAAAGGCAACTGGAAAGGGCTCAAAGTCAAACACTCTGGAATACACAAGAGGTGAAGGTAAGAGTGTCAGAGATAAATCAAAGCTCTCAGCCAGAGAACATGGCCACCAAATCAGCATCGAAATAAAGCAGCCAAGATGGAGAGAGAAGCGAGCGGACAAATAAACTCTTGCTGCTCTAGATAAAGAGTGGAGATAGAGTCTTTTGCCTTACACGGGTTTTACAGGCCAGTGAACGTGTTCCCTGAGGATGGACCACCTCTGAAATTGTGTGGCTCTGGGGTGGTGTGTCATTTCTGCATCAATAAGTAAGTGGGGTTAGGGGCTTTGTTTGTGGGAGCATAGCTGGAGGTTGATCAGATGGAGAGATTTTCAGAAACCCACAGCTCATGCCTTATACACCTTCAGAAATTCACCATAGTGACTTGAAAATTCTTTTCGCCCCTTGGTACACCTGTGTACAGATTAAAATTTCACAGCCTCCACTACACAGGCTATGGTGGGACAAGTAGATGCTCATATATTTACAGCAAACCAAATCCAGTATGTATTTTTAAAGCAGGGCACGAAAAAAAAAAAACAGTAACAAAACAACAGAAAATAGACTTTGTTAGCTTATCAGTATGAAAATCAAATTCATGCTAATTCATTTGTCTTTACCAGAAGCTAACTAGCCTTTAATGAGCCTTGTCTGAAACTGGCATGCATTACAACAAGCAGAGTGTTCTGCACATCATTTTGTCCTTTCGTTGTGGCCAGGTGGTATTTTATCTTCCTGGAAGCCAAAGCATTTCTTTTTAAGTGGGCCGGTGAGGGGCTGCCGCAGTACATGACCATGTCATGTATTGCAGCGGGCCAGAATGGAATTATATTTTAACAGTTTTGATTTTCTCTTTTGATTCTGAGTGAGTCTCATTAAAGCAGGTTGTTTTTTTTATTTCTCCATGCTGTGCTCACATTCGCTACCCAGCTAGCACTGTTTTGCCCCTGAAAAGCCAACGGTGTCTCGTTACTCGTTAGCATTGATTTGAATTCCTGATTTTCTTTTTTTATTTTAGTTAAATCTTCAGTTTTTAATTACTTAGCTCATTTTATTTCATATATTTGAGTTTTGCATGGAACGTGGAATAGGCCTCGAACTGTTTTGAGACACTGTGTAATACAACGCAGCCCTGAATTCTCATATTATAGCGGCTCTGGTAGGTGGCATTATTGTCCTCCCTTAGGCTAAAATAGCAAATCATAAGTCCTGCTGTTTTATTTAAGATTTTTTCCCCCCAAGAAACAGACTCAGTGGTGCATTTTTTCGCCGGAGCAAAAATGAAAATAAATCACTGCTAATATTGTCGAAAAGTATAAAAAATATATGTATTTGTACTTTAATGTGTACTTAAGTGTCAGAAAATGACCCATCATATCCAGCAAACACACGGAGCAGCCACAGAAGACCTTCATTTGAGTGTCATTTTTGCTTTTTCAGTGCCACAGCCTGTCCATGGAAAATGATGAGGACAGTTGTGTAGGAACACTTAACAGGCTGCCTAACTTGTCTGCTGTTTTATTGCTTTTGTATTTTTACATACCTCTTATTTAGGTACGTTTATACAACTAAGTTGCTTCAAACGCAAATTAGAAAAGCATTTTAAACATGCGGTGCATGTGAATTTTTACCTGGATTGATCTGAGTTGAGCCAAATGACTGTAATACTTGTTGCTGTTGCTCTGTGTCACTGCAAACAGGATTACTTCAGCCTGTCTTAGGTACAGCTTTAATGAGACACTTAATAAATTGAAAATGAAATTGCCTGTCCCCTGCTGGCCGTCAGTGGTAAGTGCATGCTGATGCTGTGGAGCAGATTGTGTTCCCCTCTCCCCAACGTCCCTCTCTTCTCTGGACATCTCTACTTCACACAGCTCATGCCAGCACCAGCTGGGCCTCTCACATTCTCCAAAGTCCTCAATCTGAGCGGACTTGCCTCTGTTTGTTTCTCCGAGTGTGCCCGGGTGCATGTGTGGCCTGAATGTGTACATATTTTTGTGTGTGTGTGTTTATTTTGGACAGCGGGACACTCAGTGGGAACAGCCAGAAGGCTTTTCAAGTCTGAGCTGGGGTTTTCAACCTGCTCCAGGGTGTTGGCACTCTTTTTGCTCGCTGCGTAATGCTGCCTCTATCCCTGTCTCTCTCTCTCTCTCTCTCTCTCTCTCTCTATCACTTACCCTTTGTCTCTCTATCTCTGTCTCTCTCTCTTCCTTGCTTTCCCCTTTCTCGATGAGAGGAACTCCAGTTCCTTCCTCTGTTTCATAATTCAGTATCCCGGGTTAGCCTTGGTGACGGGATTCTGGTAGTGCTGTCGTGGCAACCTGTCACTCAGAGCCACCATGTTGCCATGTTAACTGCTCCCCGTCTCGCATGGTACATTAGAGACCCTCTGAGGAACGTGCCGGCTCTGTGTGACATCTTCGACTGAGAGAGCTCTTTGAATCCACCCTCTTTGATTAAGAGATTTACAAGGAAAAGTGGCACGGTGAACCCAGGGGGGAGGGATAGAGGAGGAGAGAGAGAGGGGGGGGGGACTCAGTTGCAAGGGTCCCAGAAAATGAAAGATGTCCTTAAACATCCTATCCAGCCTGCCTGCAAACAAATAAGGCAATCTCAGGCAACAGTTCTACCGAAATGCCACTAATGAAAAGCAATCATCATATATATGACAAAATGAGGCTCCCCTGTGCTTCTGGCAGGCTCTGCTGTTTTTCATTGTTATTCTACTTGTGTGAGCTCAATTTGCATTCCACAGATAAGGAGAAACCCTATGTTCCTTCAGTGTTCATGTAACAGTTTAATAGAGGCAGAGGACAGTCAGGCTTTCTAGCTTCAGGTCATCGGCCTTCAGCAGTAGACGGGACACGAGTCTTTGGGGATGATATGATGGTGTAAAATGCAGAGGAAATTCTTTATTGATGTGTGATGCTTTAATAGCATTGAATGATAGTGGCTGTTATGTAAGCTGGGCTTTGGTGTTTTAGATATGGGGGAATTATATAAAGGCTGTGAAACTGTGCCACCTTTGTTCACACCTATATCTCACACTACACTAGTTTTATCGGCTTTAGCTTACTCGGCATACTTTCTTACATCCGGCCTTTGGGTTCCTCGTCTATTAACAAGGAAAATCACAAGGAGGTGTCACCATGGGTTCTAATTATGTATTAAAGCTCTAGGCTATTCTTGCCATTCCCACCTCTGTGGGTCAGGATTTGGCAGTCACCGCCCCAGTTCCCCAGATTACACTCTTTAGTGTGTGAGTGTGTGTATGTGTGTGTGTGTGTGTGTGTGTGTGTGTGTGCTATTCATCTGTCTATCTCTTTCTAAAACTATGGGTAGGTGCACCCTGTTTTGTGTCAAGCTCACAGCTTGACAACAGTTCTCTTTCCTGGCTGACCCTCACTCATTTTTTTCTTCCTCCATCCCCCTCTTTGCTCCACCCCTCCCTCTCTGGGGTACAGGGAGGAGAGGTGTGGTGGGGGGGCTTTAGTGGACTCTGCATATGCTGTGTGTGCTGCTTCCTCACACTTAATGCTGCAGACATCACTCTTTCCCATCTTTTCTCTCTCTCAGTGTCTCTCGACCTCTCCTCTGCTCTCTTTCTCTCTGTCTAAATCTCGCTCCCTTCTCTCTCTATGTCTCTTATTCATTTTTTCTCCCCCACATGCTTCCTCATGAGCTCTAAACAGAAGCTGGTAGTACTCTCTTTCTGTTTATCTTACTTCTAAATATCTCCATGCATGAATGCACACACACACACAAACACACACACACTGGACAGACACTGTTTGTTGTGCTGCAGAAAGAAGAGGCAGGAGAAAGAGGAGAGGGGCTGCTCAGGAAATATTAAGGCAGCATCACTCACAATCCACCCCACCGGAACACACACACACACACAGGCACACACTGCAGCCTCTAAGAAAAGCAGCCGCATCAGTTTTCAGAGCAGCACTCCCTCTTCCTCCTCCCATCATCTCTCTATCTCTCTCTCTCTCAGGCTGTATTACAGCCAGTGTGTGTCTCTCTCAGTGTGGGAATGTTGCAGACTTGGAGGCTGCGCTCTGTTTCTTTTCAGCCCTGACGTGTGGACAGACCTCAGCCTGACAGCTGGACGTGCGTGGTGGACAGAATGGGGGCTGTCTGAGGGCACGGAGGGGAAAAAACGAGATCAAACGGATTTAACCCTGCTGATTCCTGGGCATCTCTGTCCTGTGCACAGCTCTGCTGCTTTCTCTCTGGGAAGGAGATTACTGCTCCCTGTGTGTGCCCGCGCGTGCCTGCGTGTGTGCGCGTGTGTGCTGGAGCACCGCTGGAGAGAGAGAGAGGGAACGAAGTGAGACCGCAGGGCTGTGTCTGGGGAGAGAGAGGCTTTACTGCTGCTGCTGCTACCTGAGTTGCTTTTCCCCACTGCACACACACACACACACACACACATACACACTCAGACATACACACACACACACTCGCGCAGAGGCAGGGGCTGCGCCAGCCGCCACGGTTACTGCGTTAGTGCAGCTGCGAGAGGAGCTGAGCTGCAGCAGGGAGTGTTCTCGCACACACCGGATTTTATGACACGCTTCTAACAACTCCGTCCGCCAGCCTTGCATTTTATGGGTTTTTCTTTCTTCTCTCCACTCTCGGCTTTTTCTCCTCCGGGGAGTGCCTTGGGAATTATCTTCATCTCTCCGGACGCTGAACTAGATAGAGGCACGTCCCTCGATCCCCCTCCACCCTCCCTACCTCCCTCTCTTTCCCTGGCTCACCTCTGCTCTCTGAGTGTGTGTTTGTGCAGGAAAGTGCTTGTGTGTCTAATTATCACTAGCTTGTGCTTATTATTGTGCTGTATTGTGATTATTGCATAGAATGTCTGTTCTTATATATGGGCTAACATTTTTTGCATAGGACCTCTGTCCGTTGCCTTCTGTATGGGCTACCGTTTTCGTGCTAAAATGGTCTTTCAGAGTTTGCATGTCTTTCCGTGGCTGTGAACGAATGTGTGTATGTGTGGGTGTGTAAGTGTGAGTGTGTGTGTGTGTGTGTGTGTGAATGTTAATGAGATGCCCAGCCCTGGTTCCCTCCCCGGCCCCCTCCCTTGCTCGCTCTGCTGCTGCTGTTCCCTAGCCAGGCCCTGAACTTCGACAGCATGAGCGAGAGAATGGCACTAGGGGCCACCATGGAGACCATGACGCTGGAGGAACCTGGGGGCGAACAGCCCTCTCCCCGGGCTCCGGGGCCCCTCCGCTGTGGTCCCTGTGCGGTGTGGCCCCGCCAACAGCAGACGTGGCTGTGTGTGGTGCCCTTGCTGATGGGCTTTGTGGGCCTGGGCCTCAGCTTGATGCTGCTCAAGTGGATTGTGGTTGGCTCGGTCCAGGACTACGTGCCTACTGACCTGGTGGATGCCAAAGGCATCGGGCAGGACCCCATCTTCCTCTCCAAACCCAGCGCCTTGCCAAAGGGCCCAGATGTTCCCTCGGCATCCACAGCAGCTCCGGCCAATACCATGGGCCCTGGCTCAGGTGCAGATGGGACCAGTGCAGTGCAGAGGACTCAAGCTGGACCTCCTTCTAACCACACGTCCAGCAGCAGCAGCAGCAGCAGTGGGGGGAGGGCATCCGGGGCAGTTGGAGGAGGTTCAGGGAATAGAGCCCCTCACCCTTATAACAGGGTGGGCACACGTGCCAATGGCACCACCTCTGCCCGCCCTGTTATGCCTGGGGGCAAGGAGGTGACCCCACGCAGCACAACGGTCAGAAAGCCTAGTGGTGCAGCTGGGGGCCGAAATGCACACCCTTCCTCCAGAGCAGGCCCACCAAGCCCAACTTCTACCACCACCACAACCACCGCTACCACATCTACTGCTTCTCTGAAAAGCACAACTACAACCCGAATGGCCCCGCCCACCACCTCCACCCCTACGGCCCCTGCCAGACCCACCCAGCGCTTGAACCATGGACGCTCCTCCAAGGGCCCCTCCACCAAGCCCACACGCCCTCATCACCGCTTCAGAACACGTAAGTGGAATCTTCTACCACTTAGACATAATTGTGTATACATTTGCGTATGTAATCATCCTACATTTGCATGTAACCATGTTTTTTTTTTGTTTTTCTGAACTGACTCCACTTTCTTGTTTTTTTTTTAATGTACTTGCATAATCTGATTGATCTGATTGTTGTGTGAATGTATTTATTTCTCTGCGTGTTCAACCACACAGAAGCTGTATTATTCCTCAGCTTGCTTATGTAAATTTCCCCTGAAAAAGGAGCCTTGGTATGTAAAACAGTGGATATACTCACATAGTCACTGCCTTCCCTGCTCAGTCTTACAAAAGAGCTAGTCAAGCAGGCTTAATGGCACTGGTGCTGGTGTGCTCATTAGCTGTGCATGGTAATGAGAGCACACATGAGCCCTCTTTTTCATCTTTAGCTGTTTACTCGGATGTGGATTGGCTTGATAGAGATCTTCCGAACAGGCTCTTTGCTTTTCTGTCTCTGTCTTTTGGAATAACGCTTTCTGTCATTGTTTCTGGTTTCGTTGGTGTTCTTTTCTTTTCTTCATTTTTTTTTGTGCCTTAATGCCAGTGTGTTCTGTTTCAGTGCTGATCAGGCATATCAGGCTGTGGAGATATTTGCCCTTTATCATAGCGAGCGAGACGGCTAGAGAGAATGAGAGAGGGAGGGAAGAGTTGGAGAGAAGAGGGCACTGCTCCCTCCTGTCAGTAGGGATCAGGATCAGGATCAGGGAAGAGATCCCATTTAGATAAGTGAAGATATGACTACTGCAGCAGGTATGGTAGGTAGTCTTGGAGGCACTGGCCTCAAACTAGCCTGAGAGCTCTCACACTGGGAGAATGAGAGTGAGAAAGAAGGAGCCAACTCTAGCGGGCTCTTTTTCATTATGGATATAAAGAGCTGCAAGCAGAGAGTAATATTTACGTTGCTCAGTGTGTGTCTCTGTATATCAGTCTACGTGAAAAAAAAATCTGTCTTTGTAAATTCATGCATGCTGGGAGCTCTAGCTGAAAAGTAACTGATATCTGGGCAAAAATAAAATCACTTAGTGTGTTCAGCAAAGGGGAGAGAGAGAGAAAAAAAAACATGTTCTCCCTTGAAATGTTAATGGAACCAGTATGAGCTGTAGCCAGAGGATGAGCCACAGTGGGGAATTAGCACTAGTCTGTGTGCTAATTAAATGTACTTCTCTAATCAGATCCAGAAGGTTGTTTATTTAGAAAGCAAGGTGCTAAAAACAGATCATCAATTGTGTGTGTCACTAGCAATTAGCCAACTTTGAGTTTGAATGTCATGTAGTGTTATAGACTTTGAACAACCTCTCATAACAAGGGAACTGTAGTAATTCACAAAGCCATTGCAGCCGTTTCCACCCCACTGCCTTTCTGTCTGATTATTTGCTGGAAACCGTTACAGGGTTTAAGAGCATTGCATGTCCATGCCATTAACTCCTCACAATGTGGTTTATGAGGGGAATCAATCCAAGGCCTTGGTGTTTGTGCCTCCGGGTCCATCTTAGCTCACTAGTGTTATTTATTTTTTTACATTTATTAAATGTGAACATGAACAATGTGTCATATACCCTTGATAATAACGCAATCTCAACACAAACCAACTGAAATATCAATTTCCCACCCACAAATGTGCTCTTTCATAGCAACTGCTGTCAAAAAACATGTGTAGACATCCTTTTTTGGGATATTGGCAAAAGTCTCAATCTGTCTAATAAATTCAGATTAGAGTTTAAAAGTCGACAAAACACAGTTGAGAGTGGTCTGTGTTTCCAAAGGGGGGTTTTCTGCGATTAAAGTTAAGTTTTCTCTTCTTACAATAGTCATTCCAATAAAACACAGTGACTGATCTTATCCAGTTTGGCATGGTGATTTTGATCACATCCACTTCAAAAGTCCCTGGATGGCACAGTTAGGGTGGGCACCAAGATGATGCCCAACCAACACCCCTCCGGTGTGACAAAAAATTTGCTGATCACAACCACCCACTACTGAAGGAAGCCTATACCAACCAAAAGTATACATATACTTTTTTGTGTCATGTGGTTTTTTTAAGTCAAGTCATGTGACTTTAATGCTTCTGTTTCATGTCATGTGACTTTAAGGCTTTAATGCAAAATACTGAATAATCTGAGAAACCACCTAATGTGAACATATCAACTTTTTAGCAGTCTTTAGCAGAATTTTCCTGAATTTTTCAAAAATACTCAATTTTACTTCATGATTTCAGTTTGTGAATTAAGAGGGTTAATGGAAGCACACCCCATATTTTATCCCCACAATCATTTTTTTTGCAATTCTTTAGTAGTTAGTAGTTTGAATGGGGTTTTTTGTCTGTTGGGTTATAACCAGCTCTAGATTTGTTGGCAATCTTTATTAAAATGAACTACAGTAACATAATAAATAAACCACACACAAATCTCACCTGATGAGAATAACAGCACTGTGTCAATTTCTGTTCACGAGGTTTGAGAACACTTGCTGAGGGATCTTGGACCACCCCTCTATTGCAGTACATTTCCAGTATCTTGATATTCTTGAGTCTTTGTTTGTGAACTGCCCTTTTCAAAACACACTACAGGTTTTTTATTGAAATTCAAGTCTGGAGACTAAGAGGGCCACTGAAAACCTGCCATTTCTGCTGGGATTTTATGTGTTTGTTGTCATTGTCCTGATGAAAGATCCAACCATGGCCAAGTTTCTGCCTGCTGGAACTGGCAGATAGAGTTTGGGCTAAAATCTCCTGGTATTTAGTGGAATTCATTATGCCACTGATTTTCATAAGAGGCTCTGGACCACTAGCAGCAAAACTGCCCAAAACAGTGATGATCCACCACCAGTGTTGTGCCAGTTCACACTGAAAAAGAACTAGTTCAAAATACAGTTCATTCAAATAAAAATGAATTAGTTCACGTTCATAGTTCATTTTTAAAAATTATGAACGAAGTTCACATCTCAAAAATGAATTCGTTCACATTCTTTTTTTTTTACATTTTCAATACAACGTCCTTCTATCTGAACCTGCTTCAATCTTCTCCTTCTATCTGTAATACCACTGAACAATCACAGACATTAGTTACATTAAAAACCAATTTTGAGGTTGAGAATAGATCTTACCACTTAAGGCATCATGTTATGGTGAAAGTGGAAAAAATGAGGTGCAGGTATTCTGTATATGGAATTTTTATTCAGAAAACATATCTGAATAAAAACATTTTATTCAGAACAGACATATCTTTTAAAGTGATCAGAAAGGAACATAACTAAAAATAAACTAACAGCCATTGTCTTTTTTAAGAGTCGATTCTTTGTAGTGAATCAGAAGAGTCGACTCTCTTCGAGTGAGAGCCAATCACCACTTTTTATCAACACACAAAGCATTCACATTTGCCAAGTTGGGCTAAAATATGAGGCTACAGATGATGATAATAAACTAAAAGCCGTTTGGGAGCCAAAAGAACCGGCTCTTCTTTGGGAGCCGTGCCACAAGAGCCGGCTTTCTAAAAAGATCCGAACTTTCCGTCACTGTCCTGCGAATGTACAGCGTGAACTGCGTTCAGTCTCGCGAGAGTAAACGTCACTCACGGTTGCGTTCATAATTTATAAACCGACTCGTTCAGTTCAGTATTCACGAAAAATGGGAACGTGTTCAATGAACGCCGTTCATTGAAGACGTTCAGGCATAACACTGTCCACCACCATATTTGATAATGGGTTTTAGTGCTTTTCTTTACAGTTATTTTTTTTACAAAATGTGACAGTGGTGTGCATTGCTGAAAAGTTAAAATGCTGTCCCATACGGCTACACCACATGTTTCCGTCTGTGGCCCTATTGACATTTTGCAAATTTAGAAGCTGCATTTCGTATGTTGCTCTTTGGAAAGGCTCCTCACATTATTTTGTCTCAATTGAATTAACAGATCTTTGCTTGATGGATAACAAAGGGATTTTACATTCATGTAACCTCATATTTCTACCCCAGAGAAACAGCGAATAGTCATACCCAACAGCTTTCCAATATAAAGAACATTTCTTCCCTAAAAATGCAAATTTCAATGTTTTTTTTTTAAGCCTTAAATTTAGGGTGCCAATAAAAAAAATAAAAATTTAGGCCTGTTTATTTTGAATGGACATACCATTCTTAAACACAACACACTATTGTAGGAATGATTTCCATTGGATAAAAACTCTGAGCTGAGGGAGCATTTAAATGTGCCCACTTTTTGAGTACTAGTAATTTTGGAGTTGGCTATTTATAATGTGGCAGGAACATTTAATTAAAAACATCTTTATTCTGTAGATTTGCCTGCGTCTTAGAAGCACCCAGGGACGAGGGCTGAAGCGGAGAGCAAGCGAAGGCCATGAATCAAAGGCTTGGGGGAAGAGCGACTGTTGCTTAGGGTTGAGCATCCCTATAGACCTCATGGCTGTCCTCTCATTTAGTTATGTGTTGGCAGCACTCTCAGTCATATCCCCTGGCCTGATGGAGAGTGAGGAGTGGATGTTAGAGAGCTGAGGTTTTTATGACTCCAGCTTAATGTGTTTGCTCGACTAGGAGCAGCCCCCCAGGGCTCCTGATACTGTGAGCACACACTCCACGTGGCCCTTGCATGCAGTGATGGGTGTTGGTATTGGAACTTGGTGATTTTTTTTACATTTGCCCTCGGTGGCAACAAATGGAGGTGGCAGAGCAGTTTGTAAAATAGACTTCAATTGCATTCTGCAATATTGTGTAAGGTAATCTATCACAATGTAATGTAACCTATTCCACTCTAGCCAGGGCCTTCATACAGCGAGTCTTCTGGGCAAGTGCATGATGAAATGGGCTGTTGTGGCCAGACGCAAGCACATTCATCTTGTGTCTGGCTAAGTGATCTCATGTTTAGGCAGGATTTGTATGATAATGCACCAAGAGGGGCTGTGTTCGTGTTGAAGCGAAGCTGAATTGGTTCAGAGAGACGCTAACAACATTTTAATATCACTCAGACAGATCCCAGTGCAAACCCTACACATCTGTATTAAGCTCCTTTTTGTTCTGGAGCAAGACATGCAGCCATCTATTAGAACCAGCGCTGAAACTTGAGAACCTCTCAGCCTCTATTTGGCTCCAGCTTTATCGCACCACTCCCTTCTGCTCTGCGTTAAGACTCATCCTTCCTCCTAGTGTGTTTCCCTTTCACTCTGCAGTCCTCTCTTTCTTTTACACATTCCTCTTTTCCCTCGTTCACATTTTTCTTTTTTCTGTTTGTTTTATTTCACTCCAGTCTTCTCTTTCTTTCATACACCCCTCTTTTCCCTCATTCACATTTGTTCCTCTTTCGGTTTGCTTGTATTTCAGTCTATGGTCTTTTTGCTCACTCTGTAGTTTCACTCTTCACTCTATATCACTCTTATCCCTCCCTTCATTCTTTCTCTTCATTTTTGTTTCTCTTTCAGTCTACTATCTTCACTTCCACATTCTGCTTTTCCATCATGCTCATCTTCTTTCCCTGTTCTTGTATTTACCTTTCACTCTGCTCTCTTTTCTTTCTCTTCCATATCCCTCTAAGATATTGGTCTAATTTTTCTGTCTTTCTCTCTACTTTCTTTCTTTCCTTTCTTTCACTTACATGTCCTTCTTTTGTAGTAGATTTTTTTCCGGTGCATGCTCTATCTCTCTCTCTCTCTCTCACTCTCTCTCTGCCTCTCTGTCAATCCCTGCTGCCTCCAGTGTGTGTGTGTGTGTGTGTGTGTGAGAAACACTGTATGTGTACATGTTGTGTGTGAGTTGATTTATGTGTGAGTTGGTGTGCATGTGCATGTGTGTATGAGTGTGTGTGTTTGTGTGTGTGTGTATGAGTGAACATCTGTATGCTGTTTCTGTGTGTTTGGTGCACTTGCTCTGGGCACAACCTCATTGCTTCCTGTGTGAGGAGGCGGAGGGCGGCTGGATCTGTGGAACAAGAGAGGAGGGGATGAGGGGTTGGTATGGGGGATCATGAATCTGTGGCTGTGAATGTGTGTGTGTGTGAGAGAGAGAGAGCGAGAGAGAGAGAGAGAGAGAGAGAGAGAGACTTTGAGGCTCTGTAGCACTAAATGCAGTTGGCTGGGTGTCTGTGGGGTATGTGTTCAGGGAAGGGTGGGGAGTGATCATCCCAACTGACACATCATTGTGATTCCACGCACACCTTCCACAGCAGAGTCAGAAGGCAGCATGCTAGAGTGGGTTTTGTCAGGTATGAAAGCGCAGTGTTTGCGGAGGCAGGAACAGTGGAAAAGGGGAGGGAACAAACACAGAGGGCTGGAGTCTCTGCAAAATAAACAGCCAGGAAATCGCTGCTGAGCGGATCAGACAGAAGGCTTTTTGGATGTAGGGAGCAAAAAGCAAGCATGATGCTGTGATGTCATCTTTTTTTTTGTCTTGCAAACCTGCAGCCTGCACACAAAAAAGCTTCCACTGTTTCTCATCAGCCGGCTCAGGCTGCTCCAGCAGGGGCAGTGTAGCGCACGCTCGAGCATGAGGATTAAAGGCGAAAAAACAGAAATCCATTTAGCGTGATCCCAGGGGAGGTCATCTGGGCTTCAGCCCGGGTGAAGCACAGCGCTTCTCCAGCTGCCATCGCCTCTGCTGCCACACTGCTCTCCCTAGATACCAGCAACAGGAAGGTCACATGACTCTCAACTACCAATCACAAATTAAATGACAGCCCAGAGAGAGTCCCTGAAAGAATGCAAGAATTATCCCTGTAACTCAGGTGTGAGTTTCATAGTACAAATGTGAGGTGCTAAATAGGAGTTTTCACCTTTCATTTAATGGCTTTGTAAAGAATTTATTTTGTAACTGAGACACTTTTTAATGCTTAAAAGGATCTACATTTAAGCATATCTAAACCAACTTTTTTTTTCCCTTAGATCTGTATGACCAAGCCAAGATTGATATATATTATTTCACACATACCAACTATACTATATACATACTGTGTGTGTATATATACATATACACACACACACACATACATATATACTAGGGCTGTAACGATATACGATATAAAACCAAAATCGCGATACCCAGGTCCACAAACCCGTGTCGTGGTGTGAGAAGGCTGAATGGCAACATACCCCTTCCAACTCCCAGAGTTACCCTTCCCGTATTTTGCCGCTAGGGGGACGGCCCATGGGCAGTACACCTCCTGATAAAACCTTTTTTACACCGTGATTGGTGTATTTTCACATCAATTTCAGGCAATAACCAGTAGTAGAGGTTGTTACGATTCAAACGATTCCCCCTTGGCCTTATAAATTAGCCGAGACTGCTCTCAGGTCAGCTGAGTGCTCGCAGCGCCTCGTGTGCGTTTGAGTCTCTGGGTCAATCTTTTAGGCTCAAACATAGGAAAAAATCACAAAGAAGACCAAATTCAGGATATTTGAGGACATTTGATGGGGATATTTGTCCAGCAAATAAGAATGTCAAGGGGAAATAGGAGCGACTGTCTGAAAAGATGCACTGGGGAGGCGCACGTGTCCGAGCTGAATTTCTTCAAATGTAAGTAAAAGAAAATTTTGGCACTTCGCTTTATAAGTGTCTATAAACAGGCTGGTTGTGATAAAACTGCTGGGGAGTTTGTTTGTAAGAGTTTTGTTGTGTTTTGAGCGGGTTTTTGTGCGATTTTGGCCAGCTGGGCGGAGCGTGTTTTTAGTTTTGGACAATGGTGAACCGGTAGCTGAAGAATC
>JBBPCY010000109.1:35971411-36003678 GCA_037974405.1 Brachyalestes nurse | reverse complement strand
ACTGTGTGCTGGGAATTATGCATTTCATAAATGTGTTCAATCTTAAGAAAAGTTTTATAAGAATGAGTTAAACGAAAAATAAAGACCACTTCACGCAGTACTTGAGGTCTTTCTTCAAACATAGTTTTCATATGGCTACTCAAAGACAACACTTATAATTATCATCGTCCTCATTATTATTATTATTATTTTTAGGCCATACATTTTCATAATCTTCATCCATCAATTATGATAATAGCCTATTTCTTTGTGTGTGTGTGGGGAGCGTCAAGAGGCTCATGAAGAGGTCAGGGGGCGTTTGTTCAAAACAGGTTGAGAACCACTGAGATATATATATATATATGGTCTTTCTGCGTTACTGTATTTTTTGTATATTTGTATAATACAGTGTTTGTGCGTTCTAGGCCTCATTGCTTTTCCTTGTCTTTGAGTATGGATTCAGTTTGATTTTTTCAGGTGCTTATCTATTCTGATGATGTCTCGGGGTGATGCCATATAAAGGAGTACTCTCACGTTCAGTCTGCTGCCTCTGGAGCCCAGCATTATACTGAAGCATGTTCATTAATACATAATAACATCTTTACCCATAGTACTTCATGATCACCTACACGCTGTTTCTAATTGTCGATAGGTATGTATAGCTCAGTCTTTGCACTGAGCTTTTATTGTGGCCTGTGGGAGCATATAGATGCCTTTGCACCTGTGTGAGTGGGGAGTACAGTAGCCATCTGAGCGTACGTAAAGCAGCTCAGCTCATGTGCAAAGCAGGGTTAGACTCAAGAGAGAGAGAGAGAGAGAGAGAGAGAGAGAGGTCCAGAAAAGAAATCTGCAGCAGAATCTGCCCCATTGTTGTAATCTTGGCATGGCGTAGCCTTATCCAGAAGGATGATGTAAGCCCCCCCAAGGAGATAGAAAACCTGAAGAACAGCCTAGTATAACCCCCTCCAGAGTGTGCTCCTGCTCTAATCTCACATTCATCTATGTCTTATGCTTTCTCTCTCTCTCTCTCTCTCTCTCTCTCTATCTCTCTCTCTCTCTGTCTGTCTGTCTCTCTCTCTCTTTCTCTCTCTTTATCCTCATCTCACTCAGTCCCCTGAAATAGAATCATAATCTAAGTACACTTCTCCCCAGCCCTATTCTATAGTTTTAGAGACATGGTAACATAGACTTAGACTTCATGAAGGGCATGCGCAGCTGCTCAGCCTGTCAGGCAAGACTGAATTATATATCAAATGTTCTACCGAGGAGCTCGCCTCAACATCTTTCTCTTTCCATTTGATGCGTGGCATTAAATCATTGATAGTACATCCTGAACAATAGCACTCGGCTCATGAAACACCTGTCACAGGCAGGCCGAGAGGAACACACAGGCTCAGGCAAAAAGATGGTTTGATCTGCACAGCACACAGAACTATACACCACAATACCCCAATGCTACTGTAAACAATGTCAGAGTATATGTATACTGAGTACTACTTACCCTGAGTCACCCACTTATGTCCTGTCTGTACCACTGACAGTACAGATGTTGTTTTTGGAACTAATGTTTAAATTGTTGTGTAATAGTCAATAGAACTAAAATAACTGACAGAACTTATGGTAACACTGCAGGGTTCTCAGGGAAACACCTACCTACAAATGAACTAAACCTTTGTAGACATTCATGAAGGCTTCCACACCCATCAGTTGTCATAAGCCTCTATAAAAATATATGTAGGTTTATGTCACTTGTCATTAAAGACTGATGTCATGTAGCCTTACCAATTCTGCCCTCCAGTAAAATGTCACTGAGCTAATTACCTATTAGAGGTCATGAGATTACTTTTGGTTTGCTATTGTAGTCAACTGTAACCATTTAATAATATTCGATTACATACTGAGTTACAAAATGAATTGCATTTATTCACATTCTCTACTAACATGCTTGAAGCTGGGTTTTTTTTCAGTTTGATGAATTTGAATGAGAATGAAGTATTTTTCCCCCTCAAAACATAGCAGTTTCCATCCAGTTCAAATAATATTTGTTCTTCCACTTATGAACTCAAATATTGTTTACATCGTTAGAATCGCGTTTGATCTGCACTTTCCCCTCTTGTTTCAGATGAAAAATAATTAATATTGAATTTAATCATTTCCTCGCTAATGCCAGCGATAACTTACTCGGATTAATTTGGCCTTCATACTAATTACATGGTGATATAGGTAATTATACAGGCAGGCATTCATAATTGTTGCAAATGTCCACTATGTTCCTTTGATTCTACAGAATGATCTGTATGAGAATTGCTGGTTCTGTATGCCAGCCAGTTCTCTACAGTGTTCTGGCTTGTATTCAGAGTGAATATTTGTCTGAGTTGTCATGGAACTGGAATATTTGGGCACAATGGCCTGGCATGGCATCCCTCTGGCATGCCTCTTTCACTCGGTGCACTTAATAACCTTTCCTGGACACTATGCTACGATATCTCAGCGATTGCATTCGCTTTCTCTCCTCTGCCTCCAAGCCAGAAGTCATTATTTGCGGATTTCAGACAGGCACTTTTATTGTGTTGCCATGAGGTACCTATGAGCAGTGTGTTTTGTGTATGTGTGTGAGTGTGTATGTGTGTATGTGCATGGTTCTGGGGCATGTGTTTTGCATGTCGACTTCCATTTGTGTACTTACCTCATCCACTGCTGGGCTTTAGTGCAGGACAGCTATGATGCAACAAAACATTCTCAAAAGTAAAGATTCTGAAATGCCTCTTGGATATTCAGACAAATATAGACATTATACCTGAAGTCTCGCAGGTGATACATTCAGAGACTACAATGTGCCCTAGGAGGGGGTCTATGATTTCAAGATAATTAGATTTAAAGAAATTGCTCAAAAATAAGTGTTAGTGCCACTAGAATCTTAGATAGAAATTCTTTAAAGAATATTATGTTGAGAGTCTTTAAAAAAACATCTACCAAAAAGCAGAACCAAAACTTCTGCCGCATGACTCTAAGCACAAGAGTGTCTGTACATATGCAACCACCTGAATACACTCAGTTACAAGCACTTATGTCCTTCAGCCTCCCTCTTCATTAGTGTTTAAACACCCCCCTCGTCGTTGTGCGTAGTGTCTGCACCAGACTTTTCCGTCTATCCTCAAAAGCCCTGATGCCATGCTGTGCGCACACTCTCCAATGATAGATATGCACTCTTTGATCCCAGCATGCTCTGCGCCTCTGTAGGAATACGATAAGATGTACTCGAGCACATGCTAAGAAGTTATGCTGAGACTGGCCACCACGCCGAGCTTTACCTGTCTTGAATGTGTGTGTGTGTGTGTCTGTATTCGTGTGTGCCTCATTTTCTGGCTCTTATAAGCCATCTGGATGGGAGGATTGTTTGTATGTCCTTTGTGTCCCCCTCCATGTTTGTGCCAGGCAGACCAGCCAGTGGAGTGAGCGAGCTCTAGGTGGAATAATGAAGATTAAGGAGAGATAGACGGGTGGAGATTTTAGGGTCACAAGAGATGGATGGATTTCCCCCTCCCCGTCTCTACTCTACCTTTCCCGAGCAGGATCCATTTTGATTAAAACTGGCGTGCTCTATTTCCTCTCCCAGAGCTGCGTCTGCTTCCCCCAGGTGAGGCAGTGGGAGTAAGGCAGGCAGAGATACTTTTGATGCAGGGTTGGAGCTTTCTGGCCGTCTGGTGTTTCTCTCGCAGTTGGAAGTGGAGAGAGTAAAAGAGCGGTATGACAGTGGTTATGGCCATGCATGACTTTGTGTGGTGGAACTGCTCAGTTTGGTTTAAAAGTTCGAAACTTCAGTAGATGCAGAGGAATCGCCTGAAGCCAAATAGCGTTTCACAGTACAGTGGGTTACTCAAAACACAGCAACAGGAGTAAAGCTACTCTTACTGGCTGAGTGATCAGGCTCATGTACAACAAGTGGAGAATGTGTTTGCTGAGACTGAGAGGCTGGTTAGACATGTGTTTGCATATGACCGGTATGAATGGATGTGTTGTTTAGTGACTGTGTAATGTTCTCTTTTTGTAAAGCTGTTTTATTTACTGTCTATGTTGTTGTATACCTTAGCCTTGTGTCTATGTTGCCATGTGGGTCTGTTGTTATTGCCTTAGCCAATCTTGAGCCCTGCCCCCTTGTTATCCTGGTCTTGTTCCTGTCTCCTCCATTGCCCAGATGTTTCCCATTGTTCAAGTTAGTATATTTATACTCCCTGTGTTTCAGTCTGTATTGGTGGACGCTTTGTATTATATCACCAAGTATTCTCCCCGCTGACTCGGTTCTTGGTATATTTCCTGTTATAACCCTGTTTTCGTTCTTGACTTTGTTACGCCTCAGATCCTTTTGGGTTTTTTTTGTGTTATCCTGGTACACCTTGTTTATCTTTGTGTTTTGTTTCCTGTTTGTTCATTAAACATTTGTGAAGATCTCACACTTACATCTTGTCTGCTTCGAGCCCTGTATGTTTAATACAGGTCGTAGTTACCGCAGATGGCAGTTAAAGTGTGTGATTTCTCACTCATAGCTTCCTGAAACAAACAGAAAATCAGATATCAGGGTTTCAGCTTTGTGTGTGTAAGTAGCTGAAGAGGTATTTTACAAAAATGACATTGGAATGGTTCAAAGACACATTTATTACACAAATGTAGGAGTAACTGTAGTGCATTGTAGTCCATGTAGCTGCTGAAAAATAAGGCTTAGGATGTGATAAGCCTGGGACTGTAAAGGGTAGATAAAAGCTTGATGAGTTATCACACACATTAGTGCCTTTTGTCATTGCTTTGGCATTAAAACAGAAGAATCTTGTAAAATGTAAACTAAATGTAAATCTAATTATATATATAATTACTCTGGATATTTTCACACACCCTGAATACTTGAGTTCACACCCAGGACCAAGTCTGGGTTGGCATTTCACAGTCATATCTTTATTATTGTTACATTTCTTTGGTTACCCAAGACACCGAGTCAGTGGTGACCAGACGTTACTGGATATGTGCTGTGTCCTCATTTAAGATGTTGCAAATGAATTCTTACTTAAGCAGATTTGTAGCCATATGGGATGGACAATCTATGTATTTTTCATGATAATCTCAGCACAAGCACCAGCATTACTTCGTGTCTCTTTGATTGCAAATCTTAAAACGGGGAGGAAAACGAAAAAAAATGAACCGGTCAAAAGCAGATAACCTTCACACATGCCACAAAATGCACAAAGGTTCTCTGAACTCTCTGGGCAAGTGGCCTTGGGCACCAAAAATGTTCTCTTGTGGATAATGATATACTCAATGAGTAGACTGTGTATGGTTGGAAGGACATGAACCCTATTAAAGCTATATATGCTCTTCCTCCAGGTCATTCCCAGGGCAAAACCCTCAAAGGCTGGGCATGTGTCATTAAAATAGCCCCTAACTCGTGCCTCTCCTAATCCACAACAGCTGGCGTGTGTGTATGTGTGAGCGTATGTGTGTATGTAGAATGGCAATGTCGTCTTGTCCAGCTGTGGATATGGTGGCCTAGATATGTTGGTTGCCGCTGTCCCCCGTCCTGTCTCGTGCCACTGCGCATCGCTGTGGGTTAGGGCTTTGGGCTCGCGGGGGTCATCTCTCATTACACATCCATAGCTGATTCCATTAATCAGCCTGCATGCATTTACAGTACACAGGGGATGGAGAATATCTGTTGTTTATTAATCAGAGAAACAGCAGAGTACCAGTCTGTGATTAACAAACAGATCATTGTTCATCCTTGTGCCCCTCGCACTCCATCACCAGGCTAATGGATGGTGGGGCTGCCCCAGAGAGTCCTCGTCCTCTGTGGAAAAGCTGGCAGCAGAAGGCAGGTAAGGCTTTAGCTTTTTGTCCTCTGTCAGGACTGCGTGGGCGCCAGAGGGAGAGGCAGATTAATGCAGGGGGCTTGAATATTTTATACGCAAACATATTAAAGTCCTTTCTGCACCCCCCCTACCCCCTTCACATCACATCCTCTCTCCCTGGCTGTCTCTGAGCAAGTAGAGGTTGGAGAGAGAGGTGACCCTGGCTCAAGCTGGAAGAGCCAGTGTCCCCTCCTTTATACTCTCAGCTCAGTCTGTCACTACATCTCTCCCTTTTGTCACGACATTCTTTCTGTCTCTGTTTCTTTTTCCCTGTTTCTCCCCTCTGCCCAGCGACCAAGGCTTTTTTTTTTTTTGGCACATTTGATATGGATGTGTTGTCAGAGCCTTCGTTCTCCAAGCACCCTTTTTCCTCCTCTCTGGCTGATCCGCAGTCGGTCGTAGAATCAGTGACAGGATATTTATCTGTTTTTGTTCCCATTTCAGTTCTCTCGTGTCATTTATTTCAGGAGCTTAAGTCCCCGTAACACTGCAGGCATGTGTGGAGTTTTGTGATATATGATATGTGTGCATCAGGCCTGACAGCTTGTAAATCTACTTTAAGAGGATTAGTCTTGACAGCGCTCCTCCACATGCCTGTCTTTGTGTGGTCTGCTCAGCTGCGGAGGGCGGTCATATGAAACACGTATGGAATGTTTCGCCTGATTCCTGTTGCCCCCTGCTGGTGTGGAGGAACCTTAAACCGATGTCACTTCTCACTTCTCACCTTTGAGACAATGACAGAATCAAAGGGAAAAACATCAAAAGGGCACTAGGATCACTAGGTCCACGTCCAGTAAGCAGGGCTCTGTGTAGCTTCTGCGAGGATGCTTGTGCTTCAACCGATGCTCGGCCTATGCTGTGGAGTAATGCCATAGTATACACGCTTCTCAGTGTGGAGATCAAAGTAATAGCCGCACTCTAACATGTCCCATTAAATCTCCCTGCACATTTGGTCAGACAGTCATTGCCGGTGCCGGCGATGAGTTTAAGTCTGTCTGCGCACACATTTGCTCTGTGCCTAAGATGGCAGCTGAGGAGCTATTCCTCAGTAGTGTTTTTCTCATTGCCGGCCCTTATTCATTATGCATACTGTTTAAAATGTCACTCTCCATTTACTGCTGGTCCTAAAGCCCTGAGGCTTTGTGCTGAGTAGAGTGGGTCCGCTCACTTCCTTTGTCTCTGCAGTCTCTCTTCTTCTCCCCGGAGACTGGCTCATTCCTCCACCGGCAAAGGACTCCCAGCTCTCTCCTGTCTCCCCTGCTCCTCCTCATGTCTTCCGCTGTCCACAGCCCCCCTTTCTGTCTGTTTCTCTCTTCGTTTCTCTCCTGTCTGGCTCGCCGTCTGTCTCAGTGCCACTGTTATCCCTCACCCGATCTTGTTTGAATAGCAGTACACAGCAATTTATCTTGTCTGATTGCTGTCCCTCTCATCCTTAAGTTTCCCCCTCTCACTCTCTCTCGTTCCCTCATGCATACGCGTACAAACACTTGTCGTGATGGCTGTAAACAGTCTGGTAGACCACCCTGGCTCTAGCTCGGCAGCAGCACTTCCATAATGAACTCTGCGTTTTGGCACTGAGTCTAATAGCGCCAGGAGCATGCGAGAAGGTAAAGCTCCGCATTCTGAATAATGAAAAAGTAATTAAACAATCTAAATTTTATATCATTGCTCGCTGGAATGGTAATGAGGACCACTTCACTGAGAGCGGCAGTTATGAGTAGCTTGGATGATCTAAATGTGCGGCAAGAGCCAAGAGAATTATTGCAGCAGATAACAAGCTTCTATGCTTCAACAACCAGTAAAGAGGAAACACAACAAGCCAGTGCTCTATTATAGCCGTCCTGCTCGGGGTTTATACATCCTGTCTCCAGATGCAAAACGCAATAATATTTTTCCTGGCCCCTAATATTGCAACTTTTTCTGACCTGCTCTCAGCAACCACAACATGTAAACATTAAGCCTGTCAGCATCAGTGGGGAAAGAGGAAAAGCTTTTCCCTGCCAATAGCTGTAAACACAAGGAGAGCTGTCTAATGACAGTGGTGCTGAAACAATGGAACACTGAAGTGCTTTGGCAGACAGGGTGCTGTCCGGTGCTGAAATCCGAGGATTACAGCGGAACAGAATGGAAGTAGCGGCAGCAGTGTTTGTGCATGTGTCTGCTAGAGAACGAGAGGGAGAGAGCGAGCGAGAAAGACAGGGAGCAGGAGTGAGGTCAATTGAAGTTGCATTGTTTCGCATGGTGGAGCACTGCTTTTGAGGCCAATTAGGGTGTAATTCTGTAGCCTGTATAGGCGATTTCTTCTGTCTGGGCTGCCTGATAGCTGCACTGAGCAGGCAGTCCACTGTGAACAGTTTTGATAACCACCCTACCATTCTATCAGAGTGTGGGGAGCCAGAGGATTGATGCCAAGTGCACTCTCTCTCTCTCTCTCTCTCTGTCTCCCTCTTATTTCTCTAGCAGACACACAAACATTACCACTGCTGGTTCCATTCTGTTCTGCTCACGTAGAATGTGTGTGTGTGTGTGTGTGTGTGTGTGTGTGTGTGTGAATGCGTGTGTTTATGAGCACATAAACTCTGTTTTGCCATATGTCCAATGGTGCCATGAATTCAGCACCGCCTATAACATTATCATTACATGTTAATGGAATACTCTGGCAAGCAATCACATTTTCCACTTACCACAGATCTAACAAGGCCAGTGTAGCTAGCAAATACTACCAGTAGTGCAGCTGGTAGCCTAGAGGTTAGGGCGTTCCCAAGACTGCTAAGCACCACTGAGGTACCCTGAGTAAGGTCCCGTCCTCACACACTGCTCCCCGGGCACTGTGGTCCTGGTTGCCCGCTGCTTCACTTGGTGAATGGGTTAAATGCAGAGGAAGAATTTGGTGCTGTTCACACTGTGTGCTGTGGTGTGTTCACGTATGACAGAATGGTCACTTTCATATAGAAAATCAAGAGTTAGGATTAAGTGGTTACAGAAAATGAATGAAGGAATATCACTGCTGCAGGCAGTTATTTTGGACAGCAGTGGCTGGTGTTCACAAAGCAGTCACAAGAATGACTGATCTTCGATCAGATTCTTAAATATTTATGATGGTTGTACTCCTGAGATGGTTTCTAAAAACAGACCCTGTTGTCTAAACAGGCTGTTTAGAGCATTCAGCTACACAGTGAAGTTTTGATCACACACTATCACAGCCTGACAATAAGTGATACTGTGTTGTAAACCACATTGACAAGTCTGCAGCATCAGAATTCTCTTTACAGACCTGATCTGGGTCGGTGTTGACTTCAAGTATTTGTTATCAACATAAACCTCATAGCTCCAGTATTAAACTCACCATATCTAGAGTAAGGGGAAGATTGTAAAAATGGAATGAATTGCCAAACCATTCCTTTCATTTTAATTTGGCCTATAAAATATACATTATGTTCAATGATTGGTTAAAGCAGGCTTGCTCATCCTTCAGGAATAGCAAAATGAGTCAAGTTCTTCCTTATAAACACTATACTTATATGCCGCTATACCGTTATTTCACAGATTCCTTGTGGAAACCTTTTCTGGCTTTCCAGCATTATTATTTAAATGTAAATAAGAAAGAAGTGTGTCACTGAGGATCATTGAGAAGGATTTCATTTCTAAATTAGTGGAGATTGCCTTGTTGTGGGGGTGGAGCTATAGTGGTCACGACTCAAGCTGTTTAATACAAAGAAAGCATGCTGACATATGAGGAAGTGACATACAAAACCTGAGGCGTCTCGGCTGCGAAAGCAAAATACACAAAGAAAGCCTCAGTGATCATGTTTCACACCTCAGTGGTTCTGTAACACTGCTGGATGCTCTCTGGATGACTGGACTCCTGGAAACCTGGAGAAGCCTGATTTTCACTAATAAAGGAGAGTGGATTCTGTATGCAGTCTGCTGACGGGGGCATGTCTTTTCATCATTTAAAACTTTCAGCGAGCATATTTATCCCAGTTCAGTGAAGAGCCAGGCACGCTTCATGTGTGAAATCATTTGGCTTATCTGGTAAGGTGTAAGAGCAGCACTTGGTCTTCACGGCGGTGTGCCTGCTAATGAGGCAGAAATGGACGCTTTGATGCCGCATTTGGGAATCACTAAGCTTTGATGCCTGCTTGATTGACGTGTGAGGTGAAGGCTGAAAAAAAACCAAAAAAAAACCCACTATTATGGGATAAGGTTAGCGTGTGCTTCTCGACTGGAGCAGAGTCCTTGATAGACATCAAGTGCTCCTGACCACAGACTTTATCTAAACGCTCAATCTTTGGGTCGCAGGTCACCATGGCTGACTTCAGAACTCGAAGAGCTTTTAATCCCTCGTGGCTTTCGGTGGTTTCAGACTTTTAACATTCTGATAGTGGAAGTAGGCTGGAGATGATGTCAGTGAAACACTTTCAGAGCACTGGCTCTTCATCTGAGCCTCTCTAGGATGCAGAGAACCAGAGCGGTTCAACAAAGCTAATGACTTTCCATGAATCTTTAAACATGCCAGTGGATCTGAGTTGTAGTAAAGTGCGTGACTTCATTCTCAGCTTCGTGGGGGTCAGCTCTTTCCTTTTGTCAGGTTTAATGGTTTCTGAGTGAAGTTGCACTAAAGCTGTGCTCAGTAGCCATGGACTTTGAATGTGGGGAGTTAAAAGGGTAAGATGAAGTAAATACTAGCGCTTTAGGAGGAGAAAGGTTGCGTTTTGCGTTTTGATTTAAGGGAATGGGTAAACATGTTCTTTCAAAAACATGGTTTTGTCCAGTTCTCGGGAGATTTGGATGTGATTTTTTGGTTTGTTTTTAAAGAGAAATTGAGCACAACGATAGCTCCCATACGCTTCTAGAAGGAATGTAATGACAAAGATTGCTTTCAGAAATTCCGATATAAACAAACTAATGTAATGTAAGCAAACACAAAATGCCTCTACCGAATACATCTGCATGATCAGAATGAATTTATTCTACTCTGAGATTTTTATTACTATTTTATGCAGTGCCTGTCTGAGTATTTTGGGTGGGTCGTGCTTTTAGACACATCATCACTTGTGTTCCACTTAGGTGGTTGTACACAAGTAACTAAAGCTAGTTTGGCCAGACTATTATCTCATAATCAAACTAATAGACTGTAGGTGAAACATTAAAATACTCACAAAGCAAGTGATTCTGTGATGCTGTTTTCTTGCTTGCAGTCATATTAAAGCATTTTAAGCCCAAAACTGGATGCAGTTCTATGCCAATGGGAATATCTAGGAGGTTTGTTCACCTCCTAGACAAAAAAAGGAAAAAAGAAAAAGCATCGGTCTATTGATTTAAGTTAAACAGGTCAAGCTGAGCTATGTAAACTGAATATCTCCTCTGTTAGGAGAAGAAAAAAAATGCAGGACCATTCTATTGCTGCTTTTCCTCAGAAAAAAGGGACAAATCAGCTAAAGCTTGGAACGGTGTCTGTGTTCAGTGTATCTGTGTTTGTGTACGTTGTCATATCTGTTTATTGAGTGGTTACTGCATTGCTGAATAGTGATATGGACCATGCTGTGTTATCAGTCCCCAGGCTAGAGCTTTCTGTGACAGGTAAAGGCTCCCACTGTCGTTTCTGCTGCAGAAGGGCCTTAAAGGGCCAGTGCCCATCCACCAGAGCAACAATCAAGATCTCATATTAAACAGCATTGGAAAACATTTCCAGATTCCTGCTGCTTCTTATTTGTCACTTATTTGTTCTGTGATGCTGGAGGCTTTAGTGAGATGTGTATCAGTATTAGTTGAGCAAGAGTGAAGCTCTGCAACAAAGTGAAGTGGAAACAACATCTACAGACAGCTCATAGCAGTAGGGGCTGATGGCTTAGGTAAGGCACAGCTTTTAAAGTAACAACTTAAAAGCAGCAACTGAAAAAACTGCGTGTGGGGGGGAAAAATCATACCCTGCTCAGAATCCCTGGCTCCTCTTGGTCGGCTAAGAGTCAATAATATTCCCCTCTCTCGCAGCAAATGCAAAACAAATGATGTCAATTTGAGTGGTGAGATTGGGTGCCCTTGTTGGCTTTAAATTGAATCTCTCCGTCTGAGAGTCCCTCGCTGGTTGTGTTCGGTAAACAAACATGGCCAACCGTTTCATCTAATCCTGGATTAGACCCACCTGCCCAGCCTGATTGTGTGTGTGGGGGGGCACTAACCACTAAAATCGCTTCACAATGAAAGAGTGCATTGTCGCAGACGGGTCATCCTGAGCGCAGAGTGAAAACTGGCGGTGGAGATGGGCTGCATCTTAAATCTAGACACAGTATAATCCAGCTAAAGGGAAGGGCATTGCCTGCATGCTAAAATGTTCAAATGGAAATGTGTGGAATGGAGTGAGTGGTCAAAATTTAGCTAAAAAGTGCGCCACGCTGCCTCACTCAGCCAGTAGAGCCAGCAAATGACTGCAGATAATTAGCTTGTGGGACATTTAGGTGGAATAGAAGAATGAGAGAGAGAGAGAGAGAGAGAGAGAGACTGAGAGAGAGAGATAGAGACAATGGAAATTGTCACTGATGCTGTGTCTGCTGCAAAAAAGGAAGTGCTTATGATAATCGGTATGCTATTATTATAGCAGGTGCTTGCGGTGGTTATGAGCCCATTGCAACCACTGCAGTGATGGCAGCTTAAGCTCCTGGGCTGGAGTCTGGGACAGGAGGGAACAGGGCCATTTGATATGGACCACTAATACACAAGCATTTGTAGTCTGGCCACAGCTGTGCCTTGCAATGCAAAACTCGGTCGCTCTCTGTCTGTGTGTCTCTCTCTCTCTCTGTCTCTCTCTCGCTCTCTCTCTGTCTCATGATCTGTCTATCACTCTCTCACATATTATGCATGTACAGGCACATTTATGCACACACACACCCACACCCACACCCACACCCACACACGTGTGTACAAACCCAGCGCCAGAGATGACTAATGCCACGAATGCCACAGCCATTATATTTGCAGCTCCTGTCACATTATTATCACATCTGGCTTCATTGCTGCTGCTGTGACTGAACCGTTCAAAAAGTGCAGCCCCAGCAAAGCTCACTTAATCAAAGTCATTCGTTCCTGTGACTGATAATACCTGCTATTGTGCAGCAGTAATGTGGGAGCATAATGGGCGCTTTGCGCCGGCTGATTGCAGCATGGTTCGGTGCTGCAGTGGACCAGCGCAGGGGAAGGTCCAGCAGATCATCCTACAAATCACATCACTCATGGCTCATTTCCATTCTGGAGTGGCCTGGGCCCAGGGAGCGTAGGGAGCAAACGCGCTAATTCATCCTCTCTACCCCAGGGAAAGAGTACACATTATCTTAACGCTGGGTCACCCTTGATTTCACAGCATCGTTACGGCACGACGGCGGCAATTCCTAACCAGACGCAATTATGGTCTTTGATCCGGTGTTGGAGAGCTTTAGAGATAGAAACTGCATAATTATCCTGAAACCCAAAGCTGCAATTCATTTGCAGACGTGGGGGAATAAACGGTACGATTCAGGCAGTCAGCAGTATGTGTTTTGATCTCTTGATTTACTAGTTAATATCTCTCTCAGTCAGTTCTGTCAGAAAAACGACTATTTTCTCTTAACACATGTCGTTCCGGTGCTCCCTGCTGGGAATCTCAGCTCTCTTGACAACAAAACAGTGTTGTAGAAACAAGGCTTTTTAAACAAATGTCATTGCGTGGACTGTATGACAATGCTGGCACATCAGCTTCCCATATGTGTGTGCTGTACATGTGTAATGTATAGTACACTGCTAAAAGAACACTGAAAAATGTGCAGTAACTGCCTGGCAGCAATTAGCTAGTACATTGCTGTGGTACATTCCCCAGTATGCTTATTGTAAATGTAATCAGAGTACCTATAAAGAACTGTAACTGTCATTACACTAATAATGGCAGCAGGATTATTTTCATCCTGGTAATAGAATGCTGTGTTTTTTCACTGCAAGGTTACAGGCATTACTGCATTCATTTTAATGTTGTTAATTTAATAACTGTAAAATAATAACTTACTTTAACATGAAGAAACGAAAACACCTAATTCAACTTTCAGCATTTTAAAGTTGGAATTATACTAAGGCATTAAATAGAGTATTTGGTATTTTTCATTTTGTAAACCCTTATTATTTTGTAATCAACACTACTTTCCTGAACATACAAATTCTGCCCTTTTTTTCAAATGACCTGTTCAGTGTAAACTGCATGGCCGGCATATTTTGTTAATCTTTCATGTTTAGACTATTTAGAGAATTTTGGAAGGACTGACTTATTGTTTAAGTAATCTTCGTTCCTTTGACTGTACTTCTACTGACAGTGTTGTGCCAGTTCACAGTGAAAAATAACTAGTTCAAAATACAGTTCATTCAAACTAGTTCGCGTTCATATTTCATTTTATTACATTTTGAACGAAGTTCACAGCTCAAAAATGAACTCGTTCACGTTCCTTTTTTTTTTTTAACATTTTAACATCCTTATATCTGAACCTTCTTCAATCTTCTTCTATCTGTAATACGACTGGCATTAAAAAACAATTTTGTGGTTGAGAATATATCTTACCACTTAAGCAAAGCATCATGTTATGGTGAAAGTGGAAAAAATGAGGTGCAGGTATACGTACTGTATGTGGAAACTTTATTCAGAAAACATCAACACCAAGACATATCTTTTAAAGTGCTCAGAAAAGAACATAACTAAAAATAAACAGCCGTTGTCTTTTTTAAACTTTATCCAGTGAACATGTACAGCTCTAAAACTCAAACATCCAGTATTTAGCTGTACTAAACATCAATATCCACCTTTTATAAGCTTATTTACCCTGTGTATTTCTGCTGAGGCGTCCAGACTTGTAGCACCATGTTCGCCTGCTACTAAGAGTCGATTCTTTGTAGTGAATCAGAAGAGCCGACTCCCTTTGAGAGCCGATCCCCACTTTTTATCAACACACAAAGCATTCATATTTGTCAAGTTAGGCTAAAATATGAGGCTACAGATGATAATAAACTAAGAGTCGTTTGGGAGCCGTGCCACAAGAGCCGGCTCTCTGAAAAGAGCCGAACTTCCCAACGTGAACTGCGTTCAGTGTCGCGAGAGTGAACGTCACTCACGGTTACGTTCATAATTTATAAACCGACTCTTTCAGTTCAGCGTTCACGAAAAATAGGAACGTGTTCAATGAACGCTGTTCATTGGAAGTGTTTGGGCACAACACTGTCTACTGACACAACTAAAAGATGTGTGCAAGTCCTCTATTGTTTTCATTTGCTTTCTAAGACTTGCTGACAGTTGATTCACAATGTTGATTCAATGAGAAAAAACACACAAAAACATTGCATTGTAGAAAACTCTGTCACACAAGATATTTCCAAGTAATTTTTAGAAACAAAACAATAAAACCCAAGCAGTGGAAGCAATTACAATATAAAATGAAAAAAACACAGAAATGAAAGGAAAGGAAGCAAACACCGTAGGATTTTAGATACTGTTTCTTCCTTAAATGGATACTTGGCATTATACTCCTGGGCTAGAGGTTTCATCCTTCCAGCAAAAGGTTAAAAATGAATTAGTTACTGATATAGACATTTATAAGCAGGATGGATGGCTCAGCGCCAATCTTGTGGCCTTCCTACTTCCCATTAGAAATACCACAATATTTTTCTGCTACTGACAATAGTACACTAAAGGCAGTAGTAACTCCCATTCCTCTATGCACATACACACACACACATACACACAAAGGCTAATTCTTCTGTTGGACATTCTTGCCAGCCTTTCTGCTCAGCAGGACCTTGGAGGTGCACTTACACTGTGCTTTCTTGAAAAATCTGTATATACAAAAGACATCATACATTCATACATTACAGCCAAGGACAAAAACGTGGTTGAAGTGATAATTGAGATTCTTACCTATATAATATTTGCTGTGTAAGTGTAATCACCAAGGTTGGTCTATTAACTACTTCCCTGTTGTGAGAATATTTGCTTCATGGGGATTATACTGCTCCAAAGTGAATGAAGTAGGTACAGGCTGGAAAACAACACAGTTTTGAGCTGAATTTTTATTTATTTTTTTTTTGATGCAACCCACAACCCACGCTTGTAGTAACTTCAGTACTTTCAGCTCTTCTTCCAGTTCCCTTGTTTCCAAAAAGGCAGAACTATTTTCTACCTCTGCATCACCAGAGGTCTGGTCTATATTCAACCTTCAGGGTGATACAATGGCAGTGCTAACAGCAGAAAATACTTTCATGATTTTTGAAGCAATGGGGCCTGAAAAGAGCAATGAAAGTGAAAAAAAAGTGTGTTGTTGTGCAACTTCATGTGCCTTCAAAACATTTTTTCAGCCTTGTAGTGCATCGCAAAACTTGTAGTGCATCGTTTTCCAATCTGTATCTACTTCATGAATTTAATATCAACCTTTATACTAGAATTTGTAATTCTATTTATCGCTATAAAGTGAAGATTTACAGCCACAGCAGATTTAAGTTTACAGCCACAGCATTTATTACGGCGTGTTTGCTCTTTATTATGGCAGCTTTCACCGTTGTGATGAAGGTCAAGAGATTAAGGTTATATATTTCAGAGGAATTTACCAAAAATATTTCAGTGAACACAGTAAAGGCTGTGTGTAGAATAGGGATGAGAATTTTGAGTAATTTAGTAGCTGAGTGCAGTTTTAGATAAAATTGCGAGTTTATTAATATTCATTTTAAAATCACTTCAAAATGAATAATGGAAAATGAACTGAAATGTGCGTGTAATTTAGACTTTTTTAGACTTACCTTTGCTCATAGAACCAATAAAAGCCATGTTTCCTTTTTATATTTTGCATGGCAAGAAAAAAGGAAACTTTGCTCTTTATCAAACTTTTGCCATCCACATAAAAATCACCGCTGTGTCTGCATAGTGCATCCCACCGAAATGTTAAAACAACAGTGTTATTCTGCTCAGAAACAGGGGTTCCAGTGAAGACTCTGACTTGGGTGAAAGGAAAAGCTATAGAAAGATATAGGAACTGAAATGATTTCAGGTTTGGAGATTAAACAATGTACAATCCATCTTGTCAGTGGATTTTTACATAAATACCAGGATGCAGAAAATAATGACTACATACATGTATTTATTTTACACAGTTTTGAAATTCAGCGTTTTGACATTCTTATGTATCTTTTGCCGTAACTTTGTGTACTAAACTGAAATCCTTGATACTGCATAATTTACCTCCTCTCATGAATGCATGCAGTAGTTTGCTGCTATCCTCCGGCGGCAGGAAGTGTCTCAAATCATCATCATTTATAAATTTCATGTCACCAGATGTCCTCACCCCCATGTTTGACTAGTGTTGTAGAATCATTTCCAATGACTCATTTCCCAGGTAGGGTGAGACACTTTCAATGGAGACTTCCATTATGCTTCATGTGAAAAACAGATGCAGTACAATACACCAAGGTTGTTCAGTGGCAGTCTGTAATAGCAGCAGGTATCCACACCACATGAGAATGTGTGTTATGCTGCAGGATGTTTACACCAAGATTCAAGGCTGGCACACACAAAGATTTTTCGCAAACAAACTAAGCCTTCTCCCGACTGACCAGAAGCAGAACAATCGTACCGAGCTCAGATCCTTTGTCATTAACACTGACAAGTACAGCTGTTCCTTACCTACCACCTCTTAGCCTGACAGCTTCTTGAATGGCAGCATTGTGCATTTAATCATCAAAATCATTGGCTTGGCCTCCTTGAAGAATGGCTGGGAACAAGCTCCCTGCGTGTAAATAGGTCCGCAGCGATTGGTGCCTTTCTGCCAAAGTGCTACAGAGGTTTCTGAACTTATGGAGCTTCTGTGCGCATTGTTTAAAATATGTGTGCTTACTTTCAGAGAGGGAGTCCAGAGGTGATTTTCACTGTGAGGTCTGGGTAGTGGAGGAGAATGTTGGATTTTGGCTTTAATAGTTGGTCTGAAAAAACAGTTTCTCTAGACTCCAAATATTTCCCAACAAGACATTTTATAAAGGCCACCCAGTTGATATGGATCTCCCTCAGCTTGAGGCACAACTGCTTTGAGTAGAGTCTACATATATCTAACTCTAAGGATAGAGAGACGGGGCAAGCACCACTTCTGCACTTTACTTCCTCCCAAGTTCTCTCTAGTTGACAGATCCTCCTGTTCGACTGCACGAATGAAGTGGAAGCATTTATTTTATTTTTTTAAATTTTATATACTACATTTATCCTTGAGGAAATTGCTTGAGGTCACTTCATTTAACCAATTCACCTGAGTGAAGCAGAGGGCAGCTGGCAGATATTGACGCCTTATTCAGTGGTGACACTGGCAGTCCCAGGATTCAAACCTACAACCTTCTGACTGCAGCAGCTCCCTAACTACGAGACCACCACCAGCCTAAGGTAGAGATACAATCCCCTCGAAGGGATCGTAACCAAGACATAGTAGAGGTTCTGGTTGGCAGACATGGAAGCGCTCCAAAAAATGAGAACAGAGACAAATTTTAACCCATTTACACTATTCAGCTCCCATAGGCCACTTCTCCACACTGCTCCTTCAGTTTTGTCCTAGTTTTCAGAGTTCAATCGCAAACCTGTCTCTGGTTATAAAGCTGTAACTACAGAAGCTCATGCTGTTGCTGAAATCCACCAAGTGAATGCAACCCAATGTTGTCACATCTAATTGCAATTACTACCCCTTTCACAGCCTCACCCATCTCCAAGGTAATACCAGACTGCAGAATGCTTTATAAGTCTTTTACAAGGGAAGAGAACACTTTCTCTTGTCCAAAACCCTGATAATCAGTCTCTCTGCGAAGTGTAACTAACTGCATGGAGTCAAAGGATGATCTGCAATAAGGCAATATCTTACTCAGTGTCATGTACACAGTTAGGAGCTTGTTTCTTTTGCAAGATACAAGAGCATTCACAACTTCAACGGCATCTTGATACAAGTTAACTGAGATTAAGAACGGCAAGTCAAGCTCAAGCACATTTAGGTCTTCTGGTGAGTGCATTTTTGACACATTATATTGCTTTTTCGCTGATGGCCGGTTCAATAGGGCTTTTAGAATGTCCTCATTATACCTTTGCAATAGGTTCCCCTTCGACACTCCATCTATGATATCAGGAATTTCAGTCCATTGCCAAGTCTATCAAACAGGTGTGACATAGCACTTGTTGAAACTTCTTGCGTGCTGTTGGTGCAGGTAAAAGCATCGTTGCTTGCATTCTCAAGTGAAAGAGGCTTAATTGGTTAGAAAAACTCAACGTCACTTAAAGTTATACTACCTTCAGGAAATTCTGCAGTCCCTGTCATGTCATCATTTCCCATATCAGCAGCATTCACCTGCATCATAACTGTTTACGCCTTCATCTCTACAAACTACTGAGTCCTTTGCATGTTTCCTGCTTATGTGTGAGATGAAGGGAGACCTGGCACAGAAGACCTGCCAACAAGCACTAAAGGGCAAACAATATTTTCCCCATCCTTATTATGCGACTTTTGAGACTTGAAAAATGTGAAAGTTGAAAAGTGCATTCCTCAACCTGACAATTCAGAGGTAGACGCTTATGAAATGTAGCGGCTTTAGGTTTTATGTGGTTTCGCCACCTGTGTCTGTAATGCATAAAATGTCTTGAAATGTAGGAATCTTAGGATATCCCTCATGGAGAGAACGGTTTCTGTGCGCTTTTAACTTGCTTGATATAAAAGCAATTACTAGTTTGTGTCTGCAGAGAAACAAGAGGTTTCCATTTGGATATATTTTGGGCATACTAGTTTATTCATTAATGTAACTGATATTATTGCTGTTTTTTTTATTCTTTTTTATTTATTTATTTATTCTTGGTGCAGCTCATGTGAGAGTTAAAAAAAAGGAAAGCCAAAAGCCGTAATGCACTGGAATATATTATGCTTCAGCAAGTCAGGAATGAGACCAATGTGTGCTCCAATTCAGCTGTTGCAGTTTGCCCTGCAACGAAGCTCCGAAAACATATGATCCTTTCAAAACTGTTGTGCCTTACTGTAGCTATTGCACCATCACATACACGTGGGCACCCACACAATTAAAATTGAACTCATCCAACTATTTTTCTCCTACACTAGCACTGATGGTGCTATCCGCTAAATGTCTCCAAGTAACAAAATCGATTAACATTTCATGTACAAATAGTTTATTTTGGCAATATTGTACATACTGAGTGCACTCTTACAACTTCACATGAGAAAACTGCGCTAAATTAACGCACAGTTACAAAAATAATGAGCTTAGCTTCCTTGGTGAACTCAAAGGCTGAATAAATTGTGGAATCATGTCCGTAAACTTTTCACTCTTGAAACAAAATAAGAGAACGCAGTAGGCCATCAGCATAATGCTGTACTCTCATCATTTGTGTAACTGTTAATGTTATGAACGATATAAAAATGTCTTTACAGATCCTCTTTCTGTGTGGTAAGAAAAAACTGGAAAACATCTGCGTAGCAAATAATGGAAAATGTACCAACAGAAATACAGATTAAAGTTTCTACTGCTGAACAAAATCACTCAAAATGAATGTATTTCACAGGGGAAAAAAATCTATACTGTATATACTATAGAATTCAACCACCAATGAATTTTGATCATGATGCTTTGCAGATTACAGCCACATGCTGCATACAGATTCAGTAAGCATATGTTCATTACACAGTAATAATGCTGTGAAAACTAATGACAGTTGTTACCATGTACTGTAAATGTATAATGAGTTATAATGGGATACACTTGTAAAGAACTATTATTAATAGAATGTGTATTTAGGGACTGTCTAATTATAATTTCGTCCTAAGTGTATGTTTGTATGGTGTCTATTGCCCTTCATAAGAAGCACCTGGAGAGTGGGTGCCAGTGTAGTGAACAGCCATCGCATGAATGATTAATGTCAGTAGGGAAGAGAGAGAGAGAGAGAGAGAGAGAGAGGCAGAGGCTATGACGTGAAGCAATAGACACGTTTTGCTGGCTCTCATTAATCAGTCATTAAAAGCTTTTACCTCACAATATACTATTCATGAGAGGGACTCTGACATTTACAGCAGAGACAGGTGACAGGTTTACTCCACTGCAGTTTTGGATAAAGATTACTGGGGACTGCTAGACTAAAAAACCCTGGCCCACTATAACTCTCGTCATACAGAATAAGGTCATTTAATCTGGATTCCATTTGTGAGTGAAAATGATTTATTAGTCAATGGATGAGACTGTAAAATGCTTTAAAGGAGAGAGAACATCACTAAACTGCTCAAAATAGACACATAACCATGCACTATAATTTGGATATTATACTTGTTATAAATGTGTAAATAATCCACCTTTTTTTCTGAACTATAACCTTTCCTGTGATTCATAGCTCAAGCTGGTGTTTATTTATCAACCTGTTCTACATATTTCTGAGTGTAGCTGGAGCCACTTTTAAGCTTGCAGTTAACAGGAAATTAAAAGAAATAGTGGGTAACCCAGCCAGAAATGTACAAATGCATGTGTACAATCTCAAACTGCATGTAGAAATATTACACATCATAAACATGCTTCTCTAGTAATATAAGAAGTTCAGGATTAAGGGATTTGCCAAGACTGCAGTATACAATGTAAAGACTAAGTCAAATGCATGTCTCACAAGGGTCAAACACCCATGTTTAAGCTATAATTGGTCTTAAATCCAGGGTGGAAAACAAACATGGAACATTTGGTTAGTGCTGTCTTAAAAACCTTATAGAGCAGTACTCTATTGTTATGGCAGTTGTACAAGATTTCTTCATTAAATGCTGCTAAAGTTATATAATGAAATGGAATATAGTGGAATATGCCTGGCTTTAATTATGTTTGTGTAAGTCATGCTGGACTGAAATAACTACATATAAAGTAACACCAAGGGTTATTGTTTCATAAGTTTATTCTGTCTCATTTTCTGCATTAGATATATTTCCTCTTTAGATTTGTAAGTTTTGTGAGTAAACAGCAGACAGAAGGGTTGAATGGTTTTGGAATGTTTGAATGGTTAAGGAAAGCTCGGAGTAGATGCAGGGCATGGACATTTTACAAAGCTGCTAATGTTCAAAACATGCTGTTTTAATTGGATTTTCAGTTTTTTGGAGCTGTTGTGATATCCAGTAACAGCGCAGATCGAATCCGAGCTCATATTTGAATCTTGTGCTAGTAAAGTGAGTTGTATTTCGCTGTATTTGCAGTTCCTGCTATTTAGGTCCTACTGTGTCCAGAAACAGGAAACTGGTAAACGGAAAGAGTATTGACTTGTCAGGGAACTTGTGAATAGTCTCCTTGGCCCATATCTTACACAGTTTTTGCCCGGTTGCAAAGTGAGCCAAACACTTCGTACCTGGACACCAGATGCTGAAGGTTTTCTCTTTTTTATGGATGATGACCTGCCCTTTCTCAGAGAATCCATAACGGCCGTCACAGAGAGGCCAAAGGGGCATTTCAGTTCAGCTCTGTTGCCATTTCTGCCTCAGAGGGCTTCTCTATAATGACATTTCCTAGTGACAAGTCATCGACATTTTGGTTTTCCTCACTTTGACATGAGCCTTTACATTGAGTGCCCTTGCTCACTCAGAGGAGATGAAAGAAGACTCCATAATGAACTTATAGTCCTGCAGCCAGTGAATTCTTCTCATGCATCAACCCTCATTTGATTTTCATGGATTTCTCCTGCGTAGTCACATAAACAAATAGGAAAATATGATCAGTCTCCTATTTAGATGACATCTGCATCAAGCGCTGTTAGTACACAGACCCACTGAGCAAAGGCTGTTATAGAAACAACTTTTTTTTCTCATTGTTTTTGCATCATCTATCACATTTACCACTAATGACTAAGAGTGTAAATCTTAGACTCTGCAACAATTTGATTAGATTATGTTCATTTAGGAAATAATTCAATGCATCATGCAATCTCACGTTTCACTAGGACTTGATTAGATTTCAGATTCTATTGGTTTAAAGTAGCATTACCTTTCCATGCACTAAATGAGACTGGAGGAACCATTTGCACAGTAAAGGAGTATAGAAAATAAAAGCAAAACCCTCTTAAAAATAGATACCAGGTGGCTGCATCAGATAAATCAAACTGGGCTGGATACCTTCCCTCCAGGACCGGTCTGGTGCACCCCTGCCATCGAGGAGCCACTTTTGGTTCCCGAAAGAAGCTTTCAATTGATAGTTATTCAAAGAACCAGAGTTAAAAATTCCAGTTTTTTCCCTTTTGAGAACTTTACTTTGGCCCAAAAATCGATTATAACAACCCGAAATCAATGCAGTTGTTGAATCACCACCTTCAGATCGATGCATTTTCACACCCCTACTGATGACACAACATGCCTGGCACATGATGAAAGCAGCCTAAGCACACTAGTACTCAGCAGCAGGGCCGTGCAGAGAAAGCTTAGCTGGGTAAGTTGAGAGCAGTCTGTGATTTAGAGAGATTCTCTCCCTCTTGCTCAGAAACTACATCCCTGGTGATGTTACACAGGATAAACTCTGATGCAATGCACACACATCAACTGTTTCAGGCTGCTGCTGTTGTGTTGTCCTCCATTAGCTCTGACGGAGGAAAGCTCTTTGAGTGAACTGAGGACTCGTTCATAATGCTTTAGCTGCCTGCTACCGCAGTGGGACAGCTGTTAGGAGGGGTGGTGGGCGTTAAAAAAGCTCACAAAATGCATATTTTATTAGGGTAAACCTTGTTAACAAAGAAACAAACTGACTGACAAAATGATACAGAGTGCCACTTAACCTCCCTCTGACTGGGCCGTGCCTTCACTTGACCCGGGGTGTGAGGGGGGTTTGCAGGGGTACAGTGAACCTGAAGTGCTTTTCCATGTATAGTCTCGCAGGTGCGAGCATCACTATGGTTGGCGACCTTCCATGCCTCAGGCTGGAGAGGGAGAGACGGGGGGGTGAAGTAGAAGCGGACCTCTCTCCTGTGGATCAGGCCACTTCTCAAGGGATCGGCCTCACTTTGGAGAGCGCCCTCTGCACCCAGGTCCAGATCCAAGAATGATTCACAGTGATCCTCTGAAAGGCTCCACTCTTTACTTCCTCGCTCCACTACAGTTCCTTCACCAGCCTGAATGTGGCTATAGAACCAGTCAAAACGCACAAGCCTCACACACTCTCGCCATCTTCAAAGTCAAAGAGCCTGGAACGTCACTGCAGATCACAGAATGCAGCTGCAGAAATGTTTTAAAGAGGCTTTTTTTCAAAAGGTGAAGTTAATGCTACATCTGCAATTCATGACATTCTGAGGGTAAAAATTATGTTTGACATCCTGAAAAAAGGCAAGAGAGGTTGCAGCATGAGTCAGGCAAATTTATTCCCTTAGCCTGGGGTGAACCCGTCTATCATCTGCATAACTAATCATAAACGTTCTGTTTTACATTGTATGCGGGTGAAAAATCCTATCTCGCAAAGTCTAGTTTAAAAGTCTCAAATAAGATGGGCAATGTGAATTTATAGAACATCTGAACTTCAATTTCATTTTCAGAACTCGTCATATTGTTGATGTGAGTTGACATGAATGGTCTGTAGAGCTTAGAGGGTCAGGAATAGGCTCAAAATCCAGCAATACACAGTCTAGGCTCAAAACTCAGCAATACACGGTCTGACACCCTTCTGACTTTACCTTTATTTGCCTATTAAACTTACCTTTAATGATCTTAAACATGGAACATAGTTTTCTTGGAGTGATGCCATAGAAGAACCAGTGTTCTCCCTTAAAGAACCTTTAAATAGCTATCAAAAGTATAGAACTTTTTAAAATGTTTACCTAAAGTTCACCTCCATATGGTGTGATAGTTTGATAATTATTTTATACGAAAAGTGACCATTTAGGATCCTTTATTTTTAAGAGTGCAGCATGACTACTTAGACATGTGATTAACAGTATTAGCCCTGAAGGGTTGGTGCAGCTGCAGGTTTCTATTCCCTTCAAATAGAAGAACATCTGATTCCACTTGTTTAATCAGTTGGTCTCAGTCCTTAAACAGCTGGGGCCAGTTGCATCAACAAGGCTTATGTCAGTCGTAGCTTTCTGGGCATCTGGCTGTACCTTAAGGGCCACTGCACCAGCTGGTCGCAGACTGAATTTTTACTAAGATCGGGCATAACATTTATACCTAGATGCTGAAATTCTACACCTTTTTTAGACTGAGAACCATTTAAAATAGTCAAGGTTCAAGATTCTTTTGTCATGCGCTTTCATACAGTAAAGAAGGAAATTGGTCCCTCCTATAGCAACAGTGTATATAAATTAAAAAGGAGAATGAAAAGATAGTTATAAAGTTCACAAACATAATGCAGTTTAGTACACATGGTGAACCAAGAGGCTCCATTTTCACTCAAAGTGCTGTTGCACGCCACAAGACTGGTTTGCACTTTAGCAGTGAACTTTCTTCAAGTGTAGTTAAATACGAGGTGCGTAGTTCTTCGTTTATTTAAGGCCAGAAATAACTTTTTCTATCTCTTTTGGCACCATTTGTAAGCCACGTCGAATGCTTTGAGAATACTACAGATAGATGCAAAGCTAGCAATGTATTAAGTGTTTCCAGCAGTCACAAAATGTCGAGCCATTTTTCCAGAGCTAAAGTCCACATCTCCAGCTTGGAGAAATATGAAGAGCTGTACTTTGTTTCATGCTTGAGTTGAGAAGGAGGGGGTCACAACCTTCAAAATTCATCTTTGGATATCTGCGTCTCAAAAAGAAATGCTATTCTACTGCGCGCTCCCATGTCAGCCTTTTTTTCTTTTGTAACAGGTATAAAATATGATTTTTCTCAGTAAATCCTGAAGCCACATAAGCGCTTTCCCGATAAGATCGGTAACCCCTGAAAAAAGAATACAGTCAGTCCTTGACCACACTTTCAGCACTTGTATCAGTCACGTGGTCTGTATTCAAGAGTTAATGTGGGCTGTTTTTTTGATGATTTGGCTCGCAGCTTGGAGAGAAAGTATAGAAGCATATAATAACCCATCTACCGTTAGTTAGCCTAATTAAAAACCTGGAGACACATTTCATCTCACAGAGACAGCCAATTAAAAGCTTTTTGGGCTGCCAGAATAGTTGCATGTGAGGATCCTGGGTTGTACCAGCCAAATCCTCTAGTCAATCCTATCAGTGCTGTAACCTGCTCTGCGGAACATCATGTTTGGAGGGGAACGGGCTGGGGCGCAGACTTTCGAAGTAACATTACATCAGAAGCATAGCGGTGCCCTCCTCTCGCACTCAATCCCACTCTCCCTGGTCTGTCAGGGGGAGCTCAGTGGAAGCTTGTGTGTTCGTGCTGGAGGTGAGTGTAAAGCCATTAGAAAGGTTACATAATGGCAAAGTTTTAGAGTGGGATGGATTCTCTGTGGGAAATGTGTTCTGTGCTTACTCAATAGTCCTCAGGCAAACCAAAGAGGTAATCCGTATGACAGGCCAGTTGGCTATTTTAGTCATGAGTGTGTGTGTGTGTGTATGTGTGTGTGTGTATGTGTGCTGGTAGGTAGGTAGACAAATGGACAGAAAGAGCATAATCCTTGATAGAACCTTGATGGATAGAGCAGGCTGCGCCCTAGAAATAGATTTGATTTCGTTTTTTAGTGCCTATATCTCGTATAAACAGCTAGATCTAATATATAAACACTGTTTCAAAGTAGACCTTTCACTCCTCAGCCTGTTCAGTCCATGTGTAGAAACAAGGCTGCACAAGGATTGTTTTTGTGATATTACAAAATAAAAGAAAAGAACCACAAAAAATGATTCAATGTTTTAATTTAAAAAGTAAGAAACCTGAGTAAAAGGCAATCATTTGCCTTAATATGTTTCAGTTCATAAAATCAAAGTTAAGGAGTTTCTTGCACTCAGGGGTTTAGAGTGAGTCAGACTTAAGTATATTTATGTAATTTTATTTTAGTTATTGAGAATTCATCACAAATAGTTTCAGTTCATATTTAATCCCATTACTCAGTGTAATCAAGTGAGTATAGCTAAACCTTCAAAGCAATTACATGAAAAGTACATGAGTAACTACTTAAATATTTCAGGGCAGCTTGTTTTTCTTTAAATTAAGTGAGTAATTCCATGTTTTAAATGGGCGTATGATAATATTTAAGCTTCATGGCATCACTACATTGGTATCAAACAACACTTGCGTGTTGGTTTACTTTCAACAACTAGATACTAAATGATCAAAATCACCCCTTTCAAGGGAGCCTGTAAGTTTTGTGTGTGTGTGCTGGGCTAATCAAAAGTTGTTTGCCTTTATATTAGCAATACACACTAGTGGACTGTTCAAATGAATTAAAATGGACCTATAGCATGTAAATAGCATTATTTAACCCACAATTCACCTTTGTGGAAGATAGCTGCTGAAAAGCTAGAAGTATAAAAGCTTAAAAGAAACCCAGAAACAGCTAAAATACATACATCACCTTCCAGCTGGCCTTAGGCCTTACTACTAAGGCATCAGCTGTTGTATATTTTACAGTCTTTTTTGTTTAAAACTCAAAAGCAATCCGAAAGCAATCCAAACTCAAAGGGGGACATTGTTGAACACACTCAGTATGTCAAATTTACTATAACGGTTTTCTTCATTCATTCCATACAGTGGATTTCAACAACAGCCTGTTAAATTCTAAGGGACTGGGAAATTGCGTTCATATAAATATATAAAGAGTTCAAATAAAGTGGATAATGTTTTTGGTACACAAACCCACACAAACATCATAAGTGCACCTCAAAGTAACAATAAAATACAAGGAAAATGTGAGACGTGTGGCCCCTTTAAGAACAAATGAAAGCAATTATCTGATAACACCTGAAAGGGGATGCGTTTATGAGAGAAGTTATGTGGAATGCTGCTAGGTGCAGTGTGTGTAAATAAGTGTCTGCTAGGTGCAGTATGTGTAAAAAAGTGTCTGTAAGGATGGCTATAGCCTCATAATGTATTATCACCCTGAGGACAATGAAGTGGTTGAGCCTAAAGTCCAGCCTTCTCTATAAAGCACCGTGCGGCGTTATAGTCCTCAGTTCTCGGTGTGAAACAGCCTCAAGACACGCACACATCTCCACTCTCTCGTTAGGTAGTTAAATATTCCCACTCGCACACAGTTAGCAGCTCCTTTTCAAACCTGGGGCTTGGCACAGCACATCCTTATGCACCCAAACTCAAGCTCATCTTTAATGAATCTCCTTGCTCAGGTACACGTGTCCCCCCGTATGTTCTTCAGTGCAAGAGCAATTACTGCCAGCGTAAAGAGCAGAGATGGTCCTTGGGCATGTCCACGCTGCCCTTTCATCTCCTATCTCCCTGCTTGCAGCACGTGATCCATAATTTAATATCTTAGACAGAAAGAAAGCGAGAGAGAGTGGTCCAGGTGGAGATGATTTAAGGAAAAAAAAAATCCATAGTCTCATCTGAAATCAACTGTGTATTTGCCGACGCATCATTCACATTCTCCTCAGAGCTAGCCTTAATGCAGTGGAGTCCAAAGCTCCTACCTCATATCATCTCTCTTATTTAGAATTTATTCACGAAATCATCAAGCAGCTGTTATTTTATCATTTCTGAGGCTTGTCCAGGCATGCTTGTGTATTTTTTAGAGGCTGTTTACATCACAGGAGGCCAGAGAATGAAATTTTGACAACCTGAATTTTTTGCTTCAAAGCTGAAGCCAGCTGCTCCGCTCTTGTTTTTTTATGCTTTCCGTAATGATTTGGTGTGTGTGTTCGTAAACCTTCGTCAAATGAGGCTCCTCCAAGCCGTCCTTCTTGTGCGCACACACACTTTGTCAAGCTGCTCGGATAGTCAATATGAAGTAATCAGAAAGTGTCACGGTGTGTGTTTGCCTGTGGATGGGCTTAAATGAATGGAGAGGCCCCCGCTCCCCAGCGAGGGGGAAGAGTTCATCTGTCGCTCATGCAGAAGGGTTGGGCAGGGACAAGGGGCCCCTGGGGGGGTCCAGGCCAATCTCTTCTACGATGCTTTGAAGTAAAACTACATTTTCATTTTTTATTCCTCCGTGCAAAATCGAATGGTACGCTGTACATCAAGCCCTGGCCGGAGCTGCGGTGAAGAAGCAATGGCTCGCACTTGCAACTGTCTCTTCATTACATGCTGATGGAATAGCTGTGTTGAAGCCCACCTGGTTCAGGGAGAACACAGCTGGACACCTCTGCCTCCTAACAAGAGGAGAGGCAGGGTGAGGGCCCCCTGCTGCGTAAGAAAGAGGGTGCAGAGGACCAAACATGGATGAGTGAATCAGGGCACTCTCTTGACTTGACATAATTAAATGCATCATTGCATGCATCATTAAATGAGCTGATTAATAGAGCTGACAATGACTATACACATTTTTTTAAACACTGTATACACTGTTCACTTTATTAGACCCATCTAACCTGTTGGTCCACCCTGCAGTCAAATCTGGAATTATTCATACCCCTGGCAAATGTTGACTTAAAGTTACTTTTATTCAACCAGCAAGTTTCTTCTTGATTGGAAATGACACAGGTGTCTCCCAGAAGATAATAAGACGATGTACAAGAGGCATCATTGTAGAAAAAATATTTCTCAGCTTTTATTTACGTTTGAACAAAAAGTGGCATGTCCAAACTTATTTATACTTTTTGCAAACTGTCACAGTCTTTGAGAAAATCCAAAGTTCTATACCATTCCAAATAGTCCAAGCTGTTCTAAGGCATCCTAATTTCCCTGATTCATTGGGAACAGCTGTTTTAATCAACTCAACAGGTGAAAAACAGCAGCTCTCTGCAGATGGTTTGTGGACAAGGAGCTCTCTGACAAAGGAGCTCTCTGAGCTGGCTTGGCTTTTGCAAATGCTCATCTAAACAAAGAAGACTTCTGGTCTTCTGTGTTATGGTCATATGAAACAAAAATTGAATTGTGTGGTCACAATTATGTATCCGTCATTTGGTATAAAAGGAGAAGCCTTCAAACCTAAGAACACCATCCCCACTGTCAAACATGGTGGAGGGAACCTAAGGCTATAGGGGTGTTTTTCAGCCAATGGACCAGGGAACCTAATCACAGTAACCATGAAATAAGAGCACTACATCAAGAGTCTCAACAGCAACATTAGGCAGTCTGCAGAGAAACTTGGCCTTGGACACCACTGGACATTTCAGCCTGACAACGACCCAAAACACACAGCAATAGTGGTGAAGAAATGGTTAGTGGACAAAAATGTTAACGTTTTGCAGTGGCCCAGCCAGAGTCCTGACTTAAATCCCACTGAGAATCTGTGGAGGGAGTTAAAGATCAGGGTGATTATAAGGAGCTCCTTCAACCTGAAAGAGTTGGAGCTTATCGCTAAAGTTTAATGGGCAAAATACCAGTGGAGACATGCAAAAAGCTGGTCAGCAATTATAGGAAGCGTTTGATTGCTGTAATAGCGAAAAATGGCTTTTCTATTGATTTTTGTTCAAATATAAATAAATATTTTTTCTCTTGTACATCCTCTTTTTATCTTCTTGGAGATGCCTGTGCTTGCTGGTTGAATAAACTTGCTGGTTGAATAAAAGTTGGTTGAAGGTATAAATGACGTGATTTAAGCATTATAAATACAAGAAGAAAAAACTAACGTCACCTTTTACTACCAGCTCCGTTCCTTCTCCAAACTCCACTATGTTGGAATGTGCACTCCCACAGTAATAGGTGGCAGAGTCAGACAGCTGTACCTTTGTTATTGTCAGATGAGTTATACCTTTCCCATTTGTCATGTTAAACCGAGCACCGCTCTTGAATTCATGATAGAATCTGGCCTCAACATCATATTTGTATATAGTGGAGATGAGTTTAGGCTTCTGGCTGAGTTTGTGCTTGTACCAGGAAAAGTGCATGGCCATCTCACTTTGATAATGGCAAGTAATTGTAACATATTCTCCTTCCTTAACAAACACCAGAGCACTATATTGCTGTAAACTGTTTTGCATTTTGACCAGATCTGAAGAAAAAAAGCACAAACGAACTGGTTAAAAAGTCTGATATAATTATTCCAATACAGTTAAATCCACATAATATAACTTACCAATCGAACAAAGAAGGAAAGTTAATCCAATGTTCAGCATTTTCAGATTCTTCATTTACATTTATAAGATAGAACTGAGAAGGGTAATGAACTAGAGAAGGTGAGAATAAACAGACTGACTGAAAAGAAGATTGAAGAGAGAGCCCAAACTGTGACACATGAAAAGAATGCTGATTGTGCAAATGTGCATTGCTGACTTGTTTAAAATGTAATGTAATTTCCTTGCAAACTGGACATTTCAGATGCACATCTGTGCTAGATGTGGTTTTCATCTCACCGGATATGTGAGATTTTGACCTTCTTTAGTTCCAGCTAACTTTCACACATGTGCAAAAATGCCAGGCAATGACCGTGTGATCACACAGTGTTGTACCCAGTGTGCTTCCTGCAGTAATGCTTTACTAAAAGGTACAGAGCATTCAAATTAGTCATAGCAGTACTTTTCTTGTAAATCTTAAAGTAAACAATAATCATTTTTTATTCTTGGAACACTTTTATGACGGTATTTTTGATATAGAGCAGATTATCACTCCATTTGCTTTTCTAAGGTGCACAAGTCAGTAAATTATAGTTTCACCATTCTAACACCCACATCTTCACTTTGTTCTAACTTTTTATACTATTCTTATAATTAACTCTTTATTTTTCTCCTCTTTCTTCATTCTGTATCAGTAGTGCCATAAATCTTACTTATCAGAGCAGTAAAACCACAGACACTCACAATACAGTTGCCTTGATCGAATCGTAATCTTTGTGGGATATCTAATTTTCATTAACCTTTGGATCAATGGCGGTTTCTACAAGACTACAGGTGAAACTGTCACGTCGCAAGGCGAAGCCTAAAAGCAGAAGGCATATGGACAGGCTTCCATTTCTTTGTTTTTACTTTTATTTACACCAAACATAAACACAACTGGCTCGAGGGCCACTATGACTCAAAAGTACTTTAAGACTTAGAATATACGTTACGCCAAAATGACAGAAAGTAGAAGGTGAACCCACAACCAAAGACACAACACAAAAACATGACAAACCCCAAACTTAAACCAATAGCGGTTCCTGTTGCCCGCTATGGGGACATAAGAGAAACATTGTTTCACGAAGAAAAACAATACAAAAAAAACTTTAAAACTATCACTTTTTATTGCCGTTAAACAAAAAAATGCTCATAAAAATAAGCTTGCTCTCCTAATTTTAGCTCCTCAATAGCGTTCCAGCTCTGGTCAAAAACGTGAAACAGCGCCACCCCCAACCGCGGTGAAACAGAGAATTTCAGTGAAACATGTTTCACTG
>JBBPCY010000109.1:35959685-35971311 GCA_037974405.1 Brachyalestes nurse | reverse complement strand
GGCCTTGGGCACCACTGGACATTTCAGCATGACAACGACCCAAAACACACAGCAAAAGTGGTGAAGAAATGGTTAGCGGACAAAAACATTAACTTTTGCATTGGCCCAGCCACAGTCCTGACTTGAATCCCATTGAAAATCTGTGGAGGGAACTAAAGATCAGGATTATGGTAAGGAGACCCTCCAACCTGAAAGAACTGGAACTTTATCTCTAAAGATGAATGGGCAAAAATACCATGCAAAAAGCTGGTCAGCTATTATAGAAAGTGTTTGATTGCTGTAATAGCCAATAATGGCTTTTCTATTGATTATTGAGAAGGGTATGAATAATTTTGAACATTCCACTTTTTGTTCAAATGTAAATAAAAGCTGAGAAATATTTTTTCCATAATGACACCTCTTGTACATCGTCTTATTATCTTCTGGGAGACGCCTGAGTCATTCCCATTCAAGAAAAAACTTGCTGGTTGAATAAAATTCATAAAAAGAAAATAAAAAATTATATATATAGATTACCTAAATGCTTACAATAGCTGTAATAACACATAATACCAAATGAATTAATTAGCTACATGTAAGTAATCTATGTAAACAAATGCAGCATATTAATGTATGCTTTTAGATATTGGATAATGTATTTGGTAAAAACAAACTTTTCATGTTGTTTCAGACTATTTCTACTGGGTTTTCAAACCATGCCTTAAAAAAAACAACTAGAGAAAGTTTTGTGTTCTGACATTAACAGTACACAACATAGTTGTAAATATAGTTTTCATTAATGCATCTGTTATTTGTTAACTTTTAATCATTACTAAATTTGTGCCTCATATATGAGTTAATCCATTAATTTCAACATGTACTTTTTTACTTAATTGCAAGTGTTACCAAATAGATAAAAGAAGATTAATATATCCTTGCTTTAAAAATGGATTGCGATTTTTGGTTGTTTGCTTTTTATGCCTGTGGGTTCCCTAATCAAGCACCAACTCCTCCGAAGTAGGTCTGAATATTATTGGAGGAAAAATTCCTGTTGCGATGTTTTAGGTTTTGCTATAAATATTACAGTATTCGACCCAGGAGAACTATTAGAGCAGGGGTATCTCATCCAGACAGGCTTGGCATAGTTGCAGGTTTTTATTCTAACCAGTTGAGAGCATAACTCATATAACTACCCGGGGGGTCTGCTGCACCAACATGTCTTATCTAAGAAGTCTCAGCCTCCCCTGTGTTATAGATTCATTTTCATATGGCACATGTTGCAGTATCAGTACAGCATGAGTTGATGTTGCTCGACTGACAGTGATTGACAATAAATTGTTTGGCCTAAACAGGATGTCCACAGCACATAAAAGTATTTAATGACTGGTCTGATGGCTCATTATAGCTGACTCTTGCCATATCAATGGTCAACAATTAATACACTATATATTGTGCAGCCCTTCTGGTATGCCCAGACCTGCAGGTCCCATAATTTTCTCTTGTCTACAAAAAAAAAGGCTGTTACACTTGACTGAGCGTTGCTGCCCATGCGTGAGTAATGATGACCAATCCACCAGAACAGAGCCAGTGTCCCTCCCACACGCCCCCACACACGTATGCATGCACGCAAACAGCTCATCTATATCATGTTTATACTCACCCACGTACAATTAGAGAGTAGGCCTGGCCACATTAGCTAAGTGCAGGTGGGATGAGGTGTGTGACAGTGGCTTGCATCTGCTTGAGTAAGCAGATTCATTCAGTTTTCTTATAGCTGTAATCTTCCACAGATCTTCCACCTTTCACACATTAGAGTTACAGCAAGGTAAATAAATCGCTATAAAGTAAGAGTGTAGTGTTTCCAATAAGGTAACAGAAAAAAGAGCATTCGTTTATAGTATATAAATATGGTAGTCTGTTTCTGCTCTTTTCTGATGGGATTGCTTTTGCTGTCAATCGGGAAGATCTAGCATCTGAGTGCATCCTGTAAATGCATAACTGGAATCTAGTTCATGGATAATTGTTTTATTACGAACATTGTTGGATCAATAGGATACAATTCAACTTATTATAGAGATGTGTAAGTAAGTTTAACTCATATTATATTATATTATACTGACATGAAGCGCTTTCATTGACTTTTTTGCCATTTTGCAAATTTTGGAGGTTTTTTTTTGTTTCAGGGTGGCCATGGACATTGAAAAAAATGATTCGCCTTTAAAATGTCACAAATGGTTTGCAAAACAATATCCAGAATGGAACATTTCACAATATAAAGTATGACTACAGTGTTTATTGTGCGATTGATGGAGACTTAGCTAGTGGGTAGAAACTGACCATAACTAAATTGGAATAAAACACATTTATTTCACTTTGTCTCACTTGTTTTAAATCATATTTATTAAACTAGCAGATCACTTAGATCATTTCTAAGTGATCTGCTAGTTTAATAAATATGATTTAAAACAAGTGAGACAAAGTGAAATAAATGTGAATGTCTAGAAATAGAGAAAGTTCCGCTTGCCTTGCCTTACCGTCTCTCGTAAGACACTTTCAAGGTGAAACTGTGCTCCCAGAGCTTGGTCATCTCATAAATTGTTAAGCTGGCTTGAGGTGAGTAAATTGGTGAGTAGACTCATTACCTGCTGTGTAAAGTAGCCTGAAGCAAGAGCTGTAAACATAGCTCACACTGCTCACTGCCATACCAACACGAGAGAGAGGTTTTGCTAAACCATAACCATAAGTTTTTAGTTAAATGAAAATGAAACCGTTTATTCTTATGATAAATTAAAGGTCATTGCAAAAGTCTATCATTATTCTGGGCAGTACTTTTCTTTATGCGTGTACATGTGTATATGAGCGAGAGAGTACAAGGGAGGGAGAGAGAGAAAGAGAGACTGAGGCTCCATGGCTCCGTCAGAGCATTTTTAAAATGGCTGCATCATTAATTAGTGTTCAAGGTTTCATTGCTTTATTCATTAGAATCAATCTTTATTCTACCCTTACATAATGGTTATTAGTAATAGAACATTCAGAAGAGCTCCATCTGTTAGAGGTGTATTTCTTTTTTTGCCGTGCAGCCAGCAAGCTCCGGCTCATTAAGGCGCGGCGAGCCAATCAAGCATTAACTCCACATGTCCCACGCAATCAATTTGTTTTATCTGCTATCAAAGGAAAGCCTTCAGAAGCCTCAGCTTGGCGCCTTTACCTCAGACCACTGTGGGCAGTCAGTCTGTGAGGTGGTGCGAATGTCACAAAGGGCTAGAGGTTTCGTATCTGGCAGACAGGGTCGGATTGACAGTGAGAGAGAGAGATCATATTCGCTTTCTGGAAGAGCACCTAGACGCCATAATGGACACCTTTATATTGAGGGAGGCAGATGAGAACTAGTGGCTCTGATGACGAGGCAGTGCGGGGGGGTTGGTCGGGGGAGGGGATAATGGCCACAGGATCATAGCGTGTTATTTTGCTGGGAGCGCTCACTGTACTTCTGGAGAACGACGGTGTTTGCACCCAGTGCGGATAATAAGCTCCATTGGTGGGAGGCTGGCGGGAGTGTAAAGGCTCCGAGTTCACACGGAGACAGCAACAAGAGGTCCGCTCAGTGGAGCTGACCCGCGGGTCAAGGCTATTAAATTATACAGCTGTGCTGCGAATTAGGCTACCATCACTGCGCTGTCTCACACAATACTAATTAGCCTGAGCTGATTAGATCTGTATTAAAAAGCAATAAGCATAAGCATGGACATTCCAAATGTGGTTTTTGTGCTTATGATATGCATTAAAATGTGAAAGGTGACACGGTCGCATTTGTCCAATCAAACGCGCTCGCACCCATTTACACACGACGAGCACATAACTTTAGACACGTTGACTTGCTGCTCGCAAGAATGCACACCCACACAATGACCTTCCTCTTTATTGATGCAGCTCGAGACACATGCACACACACACACACACACACACGTTGTATGCTTTCGCTGCTTTATTTATCTGGCAGTTTCAGCCCCTGGTGTAAAACAGCCCTCACACACACTGGATTTGATTTAAGGCGGGACGGACCGACCACGCTGGTCTCATTGGATTGGGCTTAGCTATCTCTACATACATCTGAGCTTCTAGCGGAGAAGCTGAAATTCAGATCCTCTGCTTTGGTATTCTAAGTAGGCCCATTCCACAGGCAACTAATTCAGCTGACAAATGAGACAGCATTAGATTTTCATGGCTTTCGGGTAATGGAATGCAAGGCCCTTGCTCTTGAAGAGAGGCCTCTGTCCAATCTCCGAGTGTGGCTGAATGTTATTTTTGTGAATATGTATGTATAATTGAGCAGCGTTAATATTTCACCATTTCTCTGCATATTCTCAAGTGAAGGATGTCCTGTCTCTGACAGCGCCCTTAAATTAAAAATGTATATAATTTTCACAAGTGAAGACACTTATTGGTGGACAGTGATTTGATAGCGTGTAGAATACCCCTTCTCCATACAAGGCCACGTAGTGTCTGACACTGTTGCCATGCAGAGGCCGTTTGTCGTCAGGCGGCAGCATGCGGTGGCTCTGACACTAACTGGCATGACAGCAGAGGAAATTAAGACTCATTTTACCCAAATGATATCTCCCCCCATTACTCACACCAGTCATTTCCCAAAGTGCGGCAAGAATTTCAGATGATTACAGCATCTCTGTGCAAACAAAGACATGAAAGGGAAATAGGTCTGATTGCAGCCTCAGATTACATTAGATAATGATGGTGTTATTAGATAATGATGAGTATGATAAAGGTTGGGATGATCGGGAATGATGGAATGCAGCCTGCCGGAGACATTAGCATTTATGTCTTTTATGTCATGGTGGTATATGCGAGGCATCAAATAAGATGAGGTCTAATTATTTATTTGTAATTATTGTTTCCTATTTGTTTTATGTTCAGAGACCTGGCAGCAGAAATAAGCACTTAATGCGGTGAATATAGATGTATGAGCATGTGAAGCGGATCCATCCTGTCAGACAAATATGTGTCAATGGCATGCTGCATTTAAAAACATCTCACATTCTCCTTACTGCTGAATCATAGCTAATTGGCATCATGTGGTGGCTCTCGCTCCGCTCTCTCAGTTGGGCAAAGCTCTGAAAAGCAGGAAACAATTAATGTTATCCTAATTTGTCAAACTCTTTTTAGATCAAAGCGTCAGGTAGGAACTTTGGGCTGATACAGCAATACGAAGACTCCGAAGGGTTTTACACAGATCTACCAAACCTAAAACTCTTGAGCTCATTTTGTAGTAATCATTTTAATCTCCGACCAGTTGATCAACCAATGAGCATTCTGTGAACCCTGTCCAATATCAGTGGTAGCTATGAGAAAATATTTGTGGGTGGAACATGAATAAGTCAGTTGGATTATATGAATGCAGCATTAATGAGAAAATGTTTTTACTTTGTTGATTTGAGCTTTTTACTTTGTTGATTTGAGCTTTTTACTTTGTTGATTTGAGCTAGTGAACAGTTTACCTAAGTGTCAAACTAGGACATTTTCTTTCCTACAGACTTTTTCCCCAACAGTGAACTGTACTGTGTTGTTGTTTCAAATGAATAATTACTTCACCAGCTGTTACTGACTGAAGTGTTACAACCCTGGTGTCACTTCAGCTGTTTCGTCCTTGAATTCCTTGGTATCTCCACAGCCTTATGCTAACAAGGTCGGCACAAAGGCAAAGAGGGGGCCTGGTTCCTTTAACTAGCTTTCCCAGTTTTGTCCAGAATAGTTCAGAGTGTGTCACCTGGTAAACCAACTAGAAAATCACTAAAAAAAAGAGGCAGAGCAAGAGCGCAGGGTTGAAAGAATCATGTATGTGGTTTTGAAGGGATGATTTTTTTACCTTCTTGCTATGTAACAAGTGTTCTTGCTGTTTGTAATATTTTTTGAAGACATTCAAAATTTGTGGATTGGTTTTAAACTTCAGATAATGGCTGTCAAGTCTCGTGTCATTGGTCACATCAAGTTTATTCCTGTTGATGTCACAATGATGTCATCCATGACCAAGAGTCCCAGAGATCATAACTGACCTCATTCTCTGTGTAAATAAAATGAAACACTTTTGCTTGAAAGTCCAGCCAAATTCTTTGAGCACTAATACAGAAACAGAACAGAAACGAAGAGTGACTTCATGTTAGTCCCTTGGCAATTACATAAGCAAAAGAAGCAACTTACCACCAGTTAGCCATTTTGTCAGCAAGATGTATGGATCATTTGTGCACACTCTTGCTATATCTGTCATAGCCATAATTTACACAATCCCTGAGAGGTTTTAAAGCCTTTGTCCCCAAAGGTAGGACTAATTCTTCTCTACTTTAGATATCATTATCCCTCTGCCTTGTTTGTACAATTTGTATTTAGTGCATGCGTCGTGGATGTATGTGGACGGGACTAGCAGAGATGGATCTGCCTGTTTTACCGAACCGGTTAAAAGTTTATTTTGCAGCTTGTTTTTGCCTATTCTGCTGGGAGCATGGCCACCTCACCTGTCTCTATTGAGGACATGTGCGCAGCGTCTAGTTGGGCTTCTTCTCACACATTTGTGAGCAAGTACCTTCTGGACGCAACTGGACAGTCTCTGGCGCACGAAGCGCCACAGTTCTGCGTTGGAGGCCACGAGCCGTTACTCACAGTCCGGTGCGTTTTGGCGTGGTGGCATAGCAGTTTACTGCTAACACATGCCAGGGCCTTTTTTTTTACATTGCCATCTGTTTTTCAAAGCTGGACTTGACCAAGTAATTGAGAGAGCCTGAGAGAGAGAGAGAGAGAGAGAGAGAGAGAGAGAGAGAATAGATTTAATAAAACCAGTTCTCTCAGTTGATAGTGGATACCGCGGCACAGGTGAGATTAGCTTGTTTTTACTACAAATTGGTCGTGTACTTACATTATTTGGGTCAGGGGGGGGGTTTGCAGCTACCTGTTCTGGCCATGCACTGGAGCTTTTTAATTAAGAACTAAACGAGAAATTCCCATATGTTTCCCAACCCTGTGCTCCTTTGTTCTTTAACATGTTTGAACCTTTCTTACAAAGCCATGTATTGACTGTAGAACATCATGTTTACGTGCCACTCAAGGCATTTCATGCACTTAAGCAATTTAACGTTGGACAGTTAATCCTGGGGAGGTAGCTGTCACCTGGTTTGAGTGTGAAAGGACATTTTTCACCTTATCAAGGACAGAACTCTCAGCACTCTCTGTCATGCTTGCTTTGTTCCGGGTTCTTGATTCCATTCTATGTGACTTCAGTAAGAGACGCAGGTAATTATATGTGTCATTACTTGAATAGATGCGAGAGGGTAATTACTGTGTCCTTTTCACCCAAATTGAGAGGGAGAGTAGTTGGTTGAATGTTGGGGACTGTTTTTCATGTACTTGAGTGAGCAGAGTTAAAACCGTATATTTGTGAGGTGTAACTGTAGGAGGATAATTGTGTGGCTGCATCATGAGAGAGAGGCTAGTTTAAAATTCCCAACTGATTGTAGCACGTCTTACTCTTTCCAGTCTATGTTGAGTGAGGTCTGTGTGATAATGTACTGCTACTTCACAGCCTTGTTGAAGAGGCTTTTTTTTTTTTTTTACTTCTTCTAGCTCCTTCTATAGCTCCTATACTGAGTTAATCTTGGGCTAAATTGTGGGACTGCCGCTTCTTAAAACGAACATGACAGACAATAGTTCTAATTCACATTCATAAAGACACCCCACACACTTCAGCAAGATAATGAGAAGGACTGACAGTAATGGTGTGTCGAGCTGTAACAAGAGGTCCTTCTTCCTGTCCTTCTCTCTCTGCCTTCCTCTCCTTCACTTCCTCCCACTCTTCATCTCCACGCTCATTCTTTCCATCTGGGAGAGCTGCACTCTGGTGTAATTCTCTCCAGCGACAGGCACGGCTCTTCTCGCCGGCCTCCAGATTGAGCCGTGACAGGTTATGAAAGGGGGCCTGCTGAAAGATGTCGGTTTGAATGCAAGGCTGTGTGGTCGTCTGAATAGAAGCAGGAGGACACTGCTTTGTAGCTTTGCTCCCACATGCCACACCTCTCCATGTTCCTCTAGAGTTTTGGTGGAACGTCTTGGCTTGCCATGTCCTTTTTTATCTCGCCCTGTTATCGGCTCAACACCATTCATCGCCACAGTGCTGGGCTTTTCTGTCCAGGATTGTTCAGAGCATGTCACCCGGAAAAAGAACTAGATAACCACTAAAGGTGAGGCCGAGTGTAGCTTTAAAAGAGCATGTGTGTGCTTAAATGGTTTAAAAATACATCATGATCGATTCATCGATTTGAAGCAAGAACTTCAAACTGTGATTTGAGAATCTTAGAATCAGATATAATACATTAGTCCATAGTAGATCTAATAATATATCTAATATAATAGATCTAATCTAATTTTAATCAGCATTAATGGCATAAGCAGTTATTCATGATTCTCATGCCATCAGGCAGAATTGTTTACCTTTTTTTTTTTAATTTTCTCACATTTTTATATAAAGCAATTCATTCTTGCATACAAACTAACATAAATGAGGTGTGCTGGACCTCCAGTATGATGTAATACATATGGCCCCCAAATGTGAAAAAAACAAAAAAAAAACATTCATTCATTTTTTTTGACAAAAAAAAATAGCAGAGTGTATTTCTTTTATTGTTCAGGGTGTAAACAGTTTCTCTTGTGCATTTTATGTATTTTTCAAAGCAATTCTGTATTGTACTGAATTAAGCTATGGTGAAAATTGCAATTTCATGATGCAGTGAATCGTTCTGTAAAGAATCATAAACGAATCGAATCCTCGTGAGGTCAGATAATGACACCCCTGGTGGATGTGTGTGTAAGAGAGAGATACAGATGATGAAGAGAGGAAGTGGGGCGGTGGGCACTGAGAGAGAAAAGGAAGAGAGAATGAGTGATAGAGTGAGCTCCGGGGATCAAAGATTAAACCCATGGCCTTGGAGCGGAGGCTGGGGTAAGCCCTGCCAGCTGCCACAAATACAGGCGCAGAGGGAGGAATCCATTTTCACGACAGCGCGAGGCAGGGCCAGATGCTCCATTTCCCCTCCGTTTGTCAGAAGAGTAGCTATACCCCTGTGAAAAATAGTCCCACGTGGGGGTCCAAGCAAGGTCCAGTTCAGTCCCCTGGGGGGAAAACTCTTTTGTGAAATGCAGTGAGGCTCAAATACACTCCCTCTCCTTATCCAGAAAGAGGCTGCGGGGCCAGATGTGTGCTGGCATTGCTTAGCGATGACGCAGAGACGTAGTAATCTGGTTAAGCGTCTCAGGAGCGCTCTGCGTCCTGTATGACATCATTCAGAGCCGAGTGACGCTGGCCGCTGGAGTGCTTAGCCATATCTGCCTGTCAGGGAAGGGGAGCAGTGAGACGGATTAATTCTCATCCAGCAGATTAACATAGTTTGTGTGCAAGTAGACATGTTTTAGTCACATTTGCAGCGCTTTACGCCAGCCTGCGTTGCTGCCTGCCCTCTGCTGATGGCACATTCTATACATTGTGTTATTTCACCTTCTCACCTGGCCTAAATTAAGCCTGCTACTCAGGCGGCATGTTTATTAATGTCTCATCTTATTCCCCTCGGAATCTTTCTCTGTCTCTCTCGCCATCTTTCTTTGTCCCAGTTTGCTCTGAAGCAGTGTTCAAAGGTGCTGCTGTTTGTATTTGTGTTCGTTCAACAGACACACATATTTGTATTTGTGTCAGAGAGATTCTCAATATGTAGAAACGTGCCTTTCTTGCATTTCCATGGTCTCTTTTGACGTCATTTTAAACAGCCCAAAAGTTAGAATCCAGTATACATGCTTTACACACTTGTGCACTGTTACAGTTACATTTACATTTGCTTTATGAACAGTTATTGTTCATTAAAAAGTTGGGGTTTTTTTTACCCAATAGCAGTGAGGTATTTGACTTATTCTGACAAATCTGTTATTCATTGTCCTGAAAACCCACTTAAGGATTAAAGCAAAACTAAAGCACTTAAAGCAAAGAAGGTGCTGCTGTTTGTATTTGTGTTTGTTCTCAATATGTAGAAATGTGAATTTCTTGCATTTCTATGGTCTCTTTTGATGTCATTTTAAATTGCCCAAGTTGTAATCCAGTATTGAAGAGGGCATGCACCTAGAGTACCCAGAAAGGTTCTTCATCCGGCCTTAATACTGATGATGCATTGGTTGGTAACTTGCCAATGAGAAGTACGATTATTCTGTTCAATGGCATCACAATGGTGGAGGAAATGGGTCAGTTTTCTTATTTTATGTAAACAGGACAAGTAAATCTGCTTTTGAAAAAGACAATTATTAGGTAATACATTTTACAGGTCGTTCTGACTTCCTAGAGTATTGTACAATAGCAAGCATGCAGCACATCTCAGGCTCTTATAGGTGCATTCTCTCACAGGCACACAGGTTTTGGCACACACTGAGATGTTAATCACGTAATATTGTCACACTCTGAGATGTTACACACATTATATTTACTAATAATGCACTCAACATTCTTTGCTGATAAATAAAGTTCCTGTATGTTCACCTTTTGAGTACCTTTATTGGCCAAAAAATGTCACTACTGACTAGGGCCGGACGATAAAATGATAATGATATGTATCGCGATTGACACATGATCGATATCAATAAAATATGTCTTCGATAAAATGTTCGATATTTTTTATTCTTCGTCGGAAGCAAACAGAGGTTGCGAAGCTAGTTTGGTAGCATTAACCCTCTGGTCGCGCTTTTATGAGAGTTTCTGTGGGGGAAGCAGGGGTTGGAGGGGGATAAGGCAGAGTGGGAGAGGGCCCCTCGAGGCAGACGTGTTTGCTTGCTCCGCTCTCAAATGCCGGCTTTCTTTTGTTATTTGTTTGTTCTCTGTTCTTTTTGCACTGGACAAGTGTAGTGCACTGTTAACTTACACGAGACAGGCACTACTGGACATCGGTAACTCACAAAACCATCTGGAATTTACGTTTTTCATACCACCTGAGCTTCAAGTCATTGTTCGCTCCGGTAGCTACCGCCAGCACCACCACTCCCAGGAAGGCCCCGAAGCACAGAGCCCTAGTGAGCCAGCTGACCTCAGGAGAGCACTTTAGAGGCGGCGACACAAGCGAGGCAAGGGGGGGGGCTGCATGCTAGGCTAAAGGCTCGGGATAGCCGACCACCGCTACCCAGCCTCTTACTGGCCAATGTGGGTTCCCTGGAAAACAAACAAACTACGAGCCAGGATCACAACACAGCGGGTGGTGTGTGCATTTTTTAACAACTCGTGGTGTGGAGACGTACAGACTGTCCACAAGTACTGTTTGCCAGACGAGTTTTTAATGCTGAAATGCCGGCCCTATTATCTGCCGTGAGAGTTCTCAGCTGTGTTTTTGGCCATTGTTTACATCCAGCCGTGAGCTAACTCCACAGCGGCGCTCGGTAAACTCCACAATGTCATCAGCGCGTTAGAGACCACTCATTTAGACGCTGTTTTTATTGTCGCTGGTGACTTTAATAAGTGCAATTTACGGACTGTACTTCCAAAATATCACCAACACGTGGACATTCCCACCCGTGACAAGAACACCTTAGACCATGTTTACACTAACATACGCGGTTCATACAG
>JBBPCY010000109.1:35936802-35956077 GCA_037974405.1 Brachyalestes nurse | reverse complement strand
ACTGAGGGGATTATGATCAGAGGAAGGTTAAGTTTAAAATAAAAATGTTTAAATGTAATATATTTTTCTCCTGGTCCATATTTTAAATGGGTCATAAAAAATATCAATAATTATCGATATCGACCGATGAAACACTGATATCGTGATACAGTTTTCAGCCATATCGCCCAGCCCTACTACTGACCTACAAAACCAACCTTACATAATTATAATTATAAGGTGGATTACTAGACAAGTGTTAGATATTTAACAAATTATTATGTGACAGTCAGTAGGATGAAACAGTTAAAGATTTTTTTTAGTTAAAGGACAGTCTAGATGTTGACTCTGCATCACCACCTGTGTGAGACATGCTCTGTTACAGATTCCTTCCAGGCTATTGAGGAAACTTGTTTTATTTGGCTTATTGCCACTTTTAGTTGTTTATTAACAACTTTCCAGTTCTTAAAAGGAATATAAAGCTGCAGTTAATGAAAATGGATAAACAACAAAAACCTGCAAAAACTATAGATGGAGTGTGCCAAAGTATAACATCAATACCTTCACAGAAAAGAGAGATTCACTTCAGAAATTCTAGAAATGAGCAGACATGATGCTAAACATGTACGATAAATTGGCTATACTTTGCAAAACTTTGGGCCAATTTATTGCCAATTTAAAAATTTACATTTGCTCCATGCACAGTTTTATTTTTTTAATGATTTCTTTCCCCAGTAACACTGAGATATTTGACTTGTTCTGACAAATCTCTGTAATTCACTGTCCTTCAAAAACCACATAAAGGTTTAAAGCAAAATAAAAGCACTTGAAGCAAATAATCTATTCATCGAACACTGCTTGCTATTGGATATGTTTGATGGAAAAATCATTGGATGCCTTTTTAGTTGAGAAAGTTTTGATTGTCATCCGATTGGACCCAATTGGAGCCACTTTTTCCATTGATTCACTCCATCAATTTCAAACCAAGACGTTCCTATGATTGGATGTTCCTTACAGATCTCGGATGTTCTCTATAGTAGTTTTCACACATAAAATCATAAATTCTATAAGTATGTTCATAGGGGTTTGCTCACTCCACTGTGTGTGAATCTTTTGTGTGAATTTCTATTGTGCTAGTTGGCATGTTTCAGATCTAACCCATTGTATTTGTATTCAGGAAAATCCTTGTTGTGCTGGTGTAGGGCAGTGCTTGGAAAAACAATATGGTGACCTATAGTAAAGGTGTCTGTGGTCTCGCTGCACAGGTTTTTAGGAAGCTGCACCACATTCTGAGCTGCAGTCACACAAACAAACATACATCGTTACAGTGCTGTGAGTTCTGCTCCATCTGCTTGCAGCGTGAGAAGGCTTACAAGGTGCCTTCACACATTTTACACACACACACACACACAAAACTGCTTCTGACTCATTCAGTGTCTGAAACAGAACTCCAGCAGGTTTGCCATGCGCTGTACAAGCGTGCCATCGCCACTCAATTATAGACTTTAACCGGAGCGGCCCTGTTTTAGAACTGATTGTGCGAGTGAAGTGATGCACCTTAGAGACCAGGGACAAATGTTCCATTATGGAGGCTGGCTGGTTTGTTTCCCCCATGGTTCATTTGTTTGGCAGACAAGTTTATTCAGCACTACTGGTCTAATTACTCTCTTGTTAAGGCTGAATGCAGCAGGCGGCTGCATCCCTCGCAGCTGAATGCAGCCTGCCTTTTGTTTAGAGCTTTCTAACACACTTTCCAGAGAAGCTGCATATCCGCACAGCCATGTACGCGTGTGCATTGTGTGTTAGTGTGTGTGCATATGTATGTGTGATTTGCTAGCATCAATACATATACAGAAATACACAGTGAGAATATCCCCCCCCCCCATACACACATACACATGTAACCCCCCTCTGATATTTCACACACAAGCACATACACACACTGTAGTAAATGTGTAGTAAAAAAAAATCTATTACTTCAACTGTTATATCTCAGCTTTCCAATCACTGATTTTAGATCTGCCCCATGAATCTCATAGACTAATCTACTATTTGGTATGACTTGTTAAAAATTTGTAGCGGGAAATCGTTTTGAAATGTAATGAAGTGACGGAGGGAGGTTAGGGGGTGGGAGGGGATTTCACTCGTCTAACTGCAAATGAGAAATGGCTGTGAAGACATCCTAATATTTTCACAATGACTTTTATCAAAGGATAGACCTGGTTGATGAACTGAGGTGAGCCAGTTTTATAACTTCATATCACAATGTCTGGTTCATTTTTATACCTGTTTTATACATTTTCATGTTAGGTATTAGAAATGGTCTCTCTTACCTAAACAAGACTTCAGTGCTCCCACTGTGTTATCAGTGTTACTGAGTCACATTTGTCTCCAGAAATTAGTAACGAACAAAGCTAGATTTTCATCAGATAACATTTTCCATCCTGTTCGTAGCTATGTAACAGTTTTGGTCTTATAAATGAATCTTATTAGCTTAAGTCGTAGCTATGTAACAGTTTTGGTCTTATAAATGAATCTTATTAGTTTAAGAAATTGAATACAAATCCAAGTTCTCGCTTAGCTCGTCTCACAGCATGTTACAATGAAGCCAAACCTTAATTTGGCCATTTTCTGGATAAGTGCTGTAAAATAAGCATTTCATGAACATTCTAAAATGCATAATAACAACAAATCCCACTTATTTACTGAAACATTACTAAACCTTTTGAACAATAATTGATACACCCAATGTGATTTATTTGTTGCATAGCTTACATAATATAAGATACACTCTGCATTTTCTGGCTATTTTTTTGTGGTTCTACTGGTTACTGTGATGTGCTTTTGCTGTGTATTATAATCAGAAAAGTTTTTTTGTGCGTGTCAGTGTGCATTAAAGTCAAACAATTGAATATCAGGCTCAGGGTGTTAAGGGTTAATCCAGACTGTAAGTTTCAGAAATCTCTGGCTTTGATGGAAAAGTACTACCTGACTAACTGCAAACCAACCAATCACAGAGAACTTAGAACATGTCTGTGCAAACTTGCATAGCTAGCAAACATGCATGCTTTTCTTGCTATTTATGGCTTCCAGCTAAATTCATGATTTTTAAAAAGTGAGCTTTCAGTCCAGCAACTTCATCTTGCTCTGAAAGGCTCAATGTTCTTTGCTGTAGGGGAATGACATGCTTTTTGCTAGCATTTATTTCGGGTTCATACACAACCATTTGTCTCCCCCTGGACTCAAAAAGCACAGCACAGAAGTGTGGATAGCTGTGAAAGGGAAGATTTTAGCGTGAAGCTTACAGCAGGCAGTCTGTGCAGCGTAGTGTATCTGAGCCTAAGACAAGCTGGAATAGGAAAAAAAAACTGTCCTGTGATGCAAATCTCGCACCTCACAATGCAAAATCTGTTGCTAGATTCTGGTTGCAAGCTACTAACAAATGCTTCTCACTGATGTGTGGAACTAAAATGAATGTGCAATTGCTAACATACACTCTCACGCACACACACACACACACACACAAACACACACACGCACACGTTCAGGCACACACACATTCACAGTGTAAACAGAGCTGCTCGGTTCCAGAAATTAGAGTAGATTCTAGTTCTGATTCCAAGTGGTGAGTTGAATCCAAGACACAATTCCAAACAATAGTCTCAATTCCAAAAAAAGAGAGAAGGACATCTGGCACTTTTTGAAAGCACAATATTAACCACATTTACCTTAGCAAGAACATTTGTCTACTGCTAGTTAGCAACAGCTCACTAAAGGGCTGTGTTGTACCTAATTGTCCTCTTTCAGCTCCTTCAAGTATGTAAACATTTTGGAACTGGGACTGTTGTTCAATTTTAAGCCCATTTTACTTTGCTTTCTTCTTTGCAAAAGTGCAGGAGAATGTATTTACATCATATTTCCATACAGCCTGTTTAGACTGTGACAGTAAAATATCTCACACTTCACACTCCTCACGCAACTTGACAGGCAGTGGAATCAAGTCCAAAGCTTTGAAGTCGACTTCTTGATTCTAGAATTCCTGGAATTGATTCCTACAATTTACGTGCCGTTTATCTTTCTCACGCCCCGTTTATTTTTGTGTGTGGGGGAGCAGGTAAGTGAGTGGGTGAGTGTGTGTATACACTGATAGTGACAGCCTCTCCTGCTCTCTTCATGTAGCCTGGTGCAGGTTGAGGCATGCTGTTCTTGCTCAGTGCTCACAAGAACACCAAATCCCTGCAGTCTGTCACCACATCTCAATCTCACCATCTCTCTTCTCCAAACAGCTTTCTAAGCATCTTTTTTCCATCTTTGCTCGGAGCAAGGCAAAAAAATAAGAAGAGAGAGAAAAAAAAACGCTGCTAGTCTTATTTCATATCTTATCCCGAATCCTCACGGATGCTGGTCATTGTGTCAGGGATGTTATCTTTCTGATGAGTCGAAGGTCATCCGAATCGTCTTGGGACTTGACTCTCTGCAGTGAAGGACCCCTCGCCTATGGACATCTCATTGAAATTCACAAAGTCATGCATTGCTGCGCTCGCCTGTATCGCTGATAAATTTTCACTGTGACGCTCGCTGCAATCTGCCATCGATCTCAGTGTCAATCCACAGTATCTATCAGCCTTAGGGCACGCTGTGCCTTCATCCTCTCCCCATCACTCACACATGGGGTGCATTACTATCTAGCTGCACCACCAGCCAACCAGAGGCAGAGGAACAGGAGCATGCTAGTCTTTTATTTATTCCCATTATGGATTCTGTGAAATGTGTTCATTTTTTTTCCACACAGCCTGTCTATCTATATCAAAGAGAGAATTTTTCTTGCTTTTTTTAAATCAAAGGATTTGGGCGTACCTTTACCAGTGCTGAGATGCATCACTTGGGGAAATTGGGGTAATCACTTATTGCAGTTAAAATTATTATTATTACAGCTACTGATTTTGTTACTTTTATTACTCATATGTCTTTTACAGAGCCTTATGATTTTGTGTATCTTGAGGGAAACAACTTTTTACTGCATTCAATATAACAACCGACCATCTAACCACGTTAATATGAAATGTGAGCCAAACTTCAGCTAAACAGGCCAGGAACACCTCTAAATGTGTTCTGTATTTTTAACAACCATTGCTACTGAGCAGTTTCTGGGCTTTTGAATACCCATTCATAACCCATTCATACAGGCTTCAGTTAGTTCAGTTATAACAGCTCAAATCAAATTGAGAGATTTTTAATGTGCTAATATTTTCTAATTGGGCTGTTCTTTTTTGGGTTTTGGAGATTAACGTAAAAGTAAAACAAGTAGTGAGATGACTTTTCCAACATGGTAATGAGTAAAGTATGTCTATCACAGCATCAGAGAAGTAATTAGTAACTACCCCAACTCTGATATTTACTTTGCAAAAGCTACCTTGTAAAATTTTCCACATGTGAAGTTGAGACAAGTGATACATTGTCTTAAATCTAATTTTAAAATAATAAAGACAGTCTTTTGGCTTACAGAAATATTATAGAAGGACTGGGGGGGGATTGATGTAGGAACAGGATGTGGGCCAAAAGACACAGGAAGTGGAAGGATATTTGTATCTTTGATGTCAGAGAGAAAGTGCCATAGTAATCAGTGACATAGAAGACTCAGGGGCAAACACACAAAACAAGCAGGCACTCCCACTCAATCTTCTTTCACTTCACACACGAAGTGCAGAAATGTTATAGAAAACACACACACACTCTCTCTCTCTCTCACACACACACACACACTCAAATGCTCACATATGGACCTCTGTGAGCTGCACATGGAGTGGCACTTTTGCCTCTAGAACAATGCCGGTATGTCTCTCAGACAGTATTTTTCTGCAAAGAGGCTCTCTCATGGCTTTTCTATTCGGTCATTGAACTCTGAGAGACAAAGAAGAAATTGCTTTGAGAGCAGAACACGCAAGGGGATGCAGGCTATGTCAAACCAGCCACAACACTGGCAACATATAATGAGTTATTTAATGGAAAATGTATAGGTGAAATCATTCACTTGCTGTATTCCACAGAAAGAAGTGAGAAAAGGCTGCTGGACATAAAGCATTCTCTCTGAGAACGGCCTGCCATGCTTTTTTTTTTAATATTCAGAATGCTCAATGAAGTGTGAGCCGTCTGATATACTGGTCTCTCACCTCCGATGGTCTGCTAATGCTGACGTGAGAGCTTCCGGAAACAACAGAGTGGTCCAAGTGAGCAGCTGCACAAACAACACTCTAAATATGACATTTGAGTCGAGAGTCTCTTAAATGTGTTTGGCAGCAGGTGAAGCGGCAATGACAAGTCCAGTTCAAATAGGCCACTTCACCCTGATGAATGTTTTTGCTAGTAGGGAGCAAACACTAGTAGGTGAACGATATGGGTGTCCTAAGTCTGTGTATGTGTATGTTTGCACACTCTATTATTGCAGAAGACTAAGGCTGTCCCATATGGACAGAATTCCATTCTAAAAAGTCACTGTAAAAATCATATAAGGCTCAATTTCCAAACATGGTTTAGGCCTTCCAATGCTAAATGGTAATTCACTTTTGGAAATGCTTTTTGGTCTAGACTTGGACTTAATGTAGGTCTGGAAAGCTGGTCCAAATTGTTTTAAATAATTAAAAAGAACATCATTAAAGGGAATTGAAATCTCATTAACTACTTTCTGACATGCACTTCAACTCCAAACCTTTCTAGACATTACTCAAAGGAGCTGTATGGGAGAGTCGTAAATGTCTTAATCAGCTATTCTGGACATTAAATGGACTTTATTCAGTCAGTTTGTGTATGGAATAGAACTGGTCGTTTTCTAGAGAATTCAGGGTAAATGAGGGGCCGAAGGATGAGTATCTGGTGCAAAACTGAAAGAAAACAAACATCCAAGGGTGAAGACAAAGGGTCATGTCAATGAAGACACTCATGAAAATGACTATCAACACAAAAACATCTTAATGAATGAGTGCACCACATGCTGTATACCAAAACCCTGTGATTCCTGCAGCTTTTTGCCTGATGTCATGCCTCCTGCACGCTATACCCGGCTGCCACCACTCTCCTGCACCAAACAGAGTATTTTAAGTAGGTGAGAATGTATCTGACACGAACACATCTCCTGTTGTGTGCTACATGTGTGAAAAGGCAACTCTGGTACAACTGGTTCTCTGGATAAATGTCCTCAGTTCATTTGTGAATTCAGCTACTGACAGCTTTATTTTCTTCCTTTTTAAATATAAATATTTGTTGTAAATATATAAATGTAAGATTTCAGATAAGAGCAGATTCTGATCCTAGATCACTACCTTTACTCTAAGAAGCATTTTGAATACAGCCCTTAAAACATCATTCATTTCCCGGCCCATACACTCCATATATCAATCTGCAACAGTGCAAGTGGATTGCATTTTGTGATGTCATGCATTTATTTATAAACATCTGTCTATTTAGCCTACAGCAGGTTAGCCTGACCCTTCCATAATTTTAAGGAGTGGTTTAGCTCAATCTGCTCCATTTTTTTATATTGAAAGTGCATTACCAAATCTGTGTTGTGATGTTGAGGATTGGCCTACATTATTTTTGACCGTGTTATTTACATTTTTCTTGGATCATGTGACTGCTTTGATTCACCAAAATGCCCACTGAAACTTAACTAGAGCATCATAATAATCCAGACACATAATCAAACATTTACAGGACTCCTTTGAATGTTTGAGCCTTATGTATCAAATGCCAATATAATGATAACAGTTCATTGTGCAGCTCTACTAAAACAACTGACGGAGCTGTACACGTAAATAGACGCAGAGCACATGTATGTGTGTGTGTGTGTGTGTGTATGTGTGTGAGAGAGAGAGAGAGAGAGAGTGTTTTTGCCCATATGTGTACTCCTTGACATAATGGAGAGTTGAGTCTATACCTCCATTCTCAAGAGACACAATTCTGTCTTCTCAATGGCTGCAGGGCACATACATGTTTGAAGCTCTACTTGTCAGTGCTGTAAATGTGTTTTTATGTTTCTGAGAGTGGTGTGTTGTGTGTGTGTGTGTGTGTGTGTGCATGTGCCAACTGGGATGTAAGTTTGCGGATGCTTCATGACTCTTGACATGACTCTCTTTTTGAAAGTCAACCAGTCAAATGGCCAGATGTTACTTCAACCCTTTGAACCTTTAACACGCCCTGCACACCTTCTTTGTCTTCAGCTAACTGCACTGCCTACTTCTGCTCCTCTGCTTCTCAGACAGTATCTTCTTTGTGCTCCGATCACTGGAATAAGCATGTTCCCAGAAAGGCTTGACTTTTTTAATAAATTGTGTTTTATTAAAGACCCGCCTAGGGACAAGCATTTCAATTTTTCAAAATTTTCCATGGTCAAGGATCTATCCTCATTAAAAGAAAATGAAAGTGCCCAAATCCCCCCCCCCCCACAACCGACTGTAGACTTTATGGTCAGATATATAAATGTGTTTAAAAAACATTATTTTAAAGCAAGCGGCTTCATTTCCATTAAACTTGTTTTATAAAAAGACTAGACGTTATTATTTCCATGATATTAGCCCTTTAAATAAAGACATTAAAAATGTGTCAGTTTATAAGCCTTTTATGATTAGATAACCTCAGTGCCCAATAACAAATAACACCTCTTCTGAGAAAATAATTATAATTTGCAGAAGTTATTAGCAGTTTATTAGGCATATATTTTTTTTCTTTTCATTTTGTTATTTTTATCCAGTAAAAGAAATTTGCATGCTGATGCTGTTACGCTGCAAGTATCTGCTTCCTTCAAAGGCAAAAACAAAAAAAAAGAAAAAAGAACAACATAAATCTGTCTTTATTGTTCGCATTATGCCAAACTTGCTCCCTCACCGCTAGTAGATTTCCTCACTAACATTACATAAATCATCTCATAAAGCATCTAGCCCAGGGTGCTCTTCATCACTGGCTCCAGACCAGTCTCTTCACTCATGAATGCTGCTCGTCTCAGCAAGACCGAGAAACAAAACACACCTGCGCGTGAGCTCACCACAGTGCTTCTCCATGGCAACGGCTCCCTGCTATCCAAGGCCTGAAAATCATATTCATTATGATAATAAATCTCAATAATTCAACAACATTGGAATGGCTTTTCGCAGTATTATCTTGTTAGAGGAAACGCTGCCTTTCTCCAGTGTGTGATCATGTGTTATAATTCCTCACTGTATAATCATCAGTATCACATGGCGTCTGTTTACATAAGCTACCAATAAAGCCGCGAGATAAGGTGTTGGCGCTGGCGGCCATCAGATGGTCCTAAGTCTCTGTTCCTCGTGCAGCACCTCTGATGGTGTGAGCTCCTGCGGCTAGGCCTGCACCTCCATCACCCAGCTCCATCAGTAACAGTCCCTCCAGGACAGACGGGGCAGCAGGGGCACTCATAATCCTCTCTGTCAAAAGAGATAGGGAAGCTTTGTCTAAGGCAAATTGATGTGCCTGTAAAGGCTGTGCCATTCATGTCTATGTCACAGTTTACATAAGGTGAGATAATGCAGGGAATATGACACAGGCCTGAGGTCTCTATAGCGAAGGCGCCTGCTCACACACAGATATGGTCGTACAAAGAGTGACTTCATCCAGAACGCTGGCTGGGGCACAGCTCTCCGCGACCCGCCATTCACCATGTTCATGGCATGCGCGAGCCTGTGCAGCTCCTCTTGCTGACAGAGATTCAGCTTAACGAGCCATTGTTTACTTTGCAGTGCCTTCTGCCTTCACCAGCTTCTCAATAACACGAGCCTCCGGAATGCCTGGCCTCCGCCAGTCTTCATAAATGGTTCTGCTCAATTGCAGTTTATTTCAAATGGATAAGACAGCAATGAATGTTTATGGTTTATTATGAATGATAATACATAATTTTATGGTGCATCAGAAATGGATTTTTATTAGATACTTGTTAAAACCCTGCAATGTCTGCTTGTTTTTTTTTTTTTTTCTTGGTGATAGGTAGCTTTCATAGCACGTTACTGCAACATTAATTTTGTCAATGGAAAACAAACGAGACATTCTGTGGTGCTATGAACCCTCATAAAGCCATTTGCTTCAGTCTGCAGTCACTCACCCTGTTACCCTAGTAAATAAATGCAAAAGCTGTTTTGGAAGCACATATGGCCTGAGGAGATATATATATATATATATATGAATATATGTGTGAAGGAGAAGACAAACATGGCATGCTGGGATATTGGTGGTGGGAAAAACAACTCCCAGATGCTAATTGGAATCCCAGCCCAAGCCAGCAGAGCAGTGATTAATGATGATTATTTCTGTTTTCAGCAGAATCCCCTGATCGAGCTGGAGTTTCACATGAATAACCCTGAGCACTGGAGAGAGTTGCCTAATCTGCCTATAAGTCATCAGCTACCCGTTGCCCTGCATCTGCACTGCATGTGCTTGCGTGGGCCTGCGTGCGTGTGTGTGTGCTGGAGATATATATATATATATAAAACACATTCATACATATCTTGATTTGAGTGGGATGCAGTCCTTCTGCTAAAAATACAAAATCGGCAACAATATTTAGGTTGGTGGTAAATGTAAACGTGGCATGAGTGCTAGACCTCAAGGTTTTCCATCAAGACCTGCCATTTTGGCGACACTCTAACCCAGTCATCTAGCCATCACAATTTCACCCCTCCTTGCTCAGATCCTTACTTTTGCACATTTTTCTGCTTCTAAGGCCTTGTTCACACGGGCGTCTGAATCAGGCGTTTTTCGGACGTTCGTGGCACCAGGTGAGCACGGACTGAGCACCGACCGTTTTTCTGCTCATTGGAGTAAATCACAGCATCCACACGGGCGCTTAGCCCTGGCGCTCGGTCGGCTGCGGGTTCGGGTGGCGTCAAAAAAACGCTGCATGCAACATTTTCTTGGCGTCAATTTCTGTTGAAATCCTGACGAACGCGAAGAAAACGCCGGTACTGCGTTTACATGGCGTTCGGTTGACGTTCTAGAGGACTGAATATGTCCCATGATTCTGAATATGTCCCTTGATTCAATTGTTCCGGGAACTGCGACAAATCAAGATTTGAAGGAAAATGTGAACCTACAAATCCCAACATGTAAACAATCTGGAGAGAATGATTACTGCCCCCACAGGTGAATACATGAAACTACACATTGGGCTGCAGTCTGGCGTTAAACAGAGTCAGACGAACAGCAGTGTAACGCCAGTCAAGCGCAGATACCAAATGCTACAAAAACGCCTATGGGGTTCAGAGCACGTTCATTTATCCAAGATTCAAACGTCCGTGTGAACGAGGCATAACACAACAACAAGAACTGACTGTTCACTTGCTGCTTAATATATCCCACCCCTTGACAGGTGCCATTGTAATAAGATAATCAGTGTTATTCACTTTGCCTGTCAGTGTTTTTTTTTTTGCCCAGGCCACATTTTGTGCATATAGTAACCCAGATTATATATATATAAAGAGAGAGAGAGAGAGAGTGGAAGAGAGTGAGAGAGAGAGGGAAAGAAAGAGGGAGCCTGTCACCTTCCATTTTCAAACTCAGTGTGGAGATCACAAGGGCAGGCAGAGGTGGTGCAGGAAATAGATTGAGAGCCTCTCACCTTCCAACTCTGGCTCCAGCAGCTTGGCGGGATTCATTTTCACTTTCTTTCCTAAGACCCCCACCCCCTCCTCCCGCTGTAACCCACCTCACTCTCCCTCGTTCCCCACAAGCCCTTAACCCGCAACCAACATCCCCTTTGAACGCTGTGTCTCAACCTCAGAACATAGAGCAGGGCACTTAACCAAAAATGCTTACAAGAGAAGACGTTTCCTGTGTGTGAGTAAGCTGGTAGGTTTCCACCTACAATCTTCAGGCTAGGAAATGGAGCTTCAAATTACTGGGCCCTGCTGGTTTATCTTCACATTTTTCATTCCATGTCTACTTGATTTTTTATGGATACGGGTGCTACCAAATTTGACCGGGGCAGCATTGATTTCAACATCCAGACTAAGCGAGAGACAGAGAATAGAAATGAGTCTACGAGGGCAAGAGATTGTTAGAGGCATTTTTACATTCTGAAGGCCGACCCAAACAAATGGATGACAGAATAATACAGTGGTATAACTTAAAAGTGGCCACTTTTCATTCCTGTCCACCTTTAATTTTCCATCCCTACTGTTGCTATGCTTGGGCACCGTTTAGGAGAAGCTGGCTCTGTGCTGGCACTGCTTCATCAAGGCTGGCTTCTGCTCCTCTTGCCTCAGTCGCTATCCAACAAACAATTCCCTGGTGGTGAGCACCTCTCAGTGCCCTTTGTATTGCCTCAGGCGAGGCCTGGCTGGTCCATGGCATGGTCATCCTCCTGAACAGATGCACATGTAAGTCTGTGTGATTGACATAAGCCCTGGATGTGGCTCATCCACAGCTGTTCTCAAATCTATCCAACAGCTTCAGCTTTCTTATCATATATGCTGGTGTTTGATAGCGCATGGATTAGAACTAAACAAAGCATTTATAAACAAAATAATAATAAAAAAAATAATAATAAAAATTCTCAGCTATCTAAAATCAAGTCAAAACAACATGCCACAAATGTATTCATCAACTAATGCCTTTGAACAACACCCCAAGGTTTTAATCTGGATAAACTTTACACAGGCTACTGCGTTGTTCTCATGCTGGTCTTGTGGACATGTGGAGTTCTGCCAACAGCACAAGTTAATCCAGCGTGCTAGAAGAAAAAACTGCACAAGGCATTGTTTTCTAATCCTGTTGTTGGATGAAACCCACAGCACTGTCAACTACTTTTTATTTCAGCACACCTGCTACAGCTCATAAAGGATGGGTAATCAGTTTATGAGCTCGGCCAGATGTGTTGTGGTAGAGGACAGTTAAAACTGTGCAGGGCAGAAGGTCCCTAGGAGCAGGATAAAGATACACTGGTTTAAGGGAATAAATGTAGAAAAACTAAGGCAAGGGGGAAATGTCTGTTAAAACAGGGAGAATGACTATGAGAAACATGAACATGACAATTGTTGAGTCTCATAAATGACATCAAATGCCTGGTTTGGGTAAATGTTTCCGTCTCTAGCATGGGCAGTGCGGTGTACAGTGACTGACTTGTGATAAGACTTGTTTTAGTTGTGTTACTCATGGGAAAATGTGTTGTTTAGGGACAATTCGATTAGATATTCAAAACACAAATGCCCTCTACATAAATTCTCCATGCCTTATGAATATCAGTTGCACACACGCTACCACCATCAGTCCCAAAGTCTACATTTGCAGTTTGCGGTTATTAATTTACTGTCATTCTAAATTTTTCAAAAGTAGTGTAAGAATGTCACCTACGTGTTAAACTGCAGGTTATATGTTCAGCACAATACTGCTTCTTTGGGAAGTCTTTGGGAAAATGTGCATTAAACATGCGTCTCGTGTGCTGTTTTGCACTGGTGTTTTGTATGTTGGAGAAATGGGACACACATGGGACACAAGATGCATTTCCTCCCCAGCAGTGCCCTTATATTCCATACACACTGAGCAAGACATGTGGGCTTAGGTAACTGTTGTTGATAAAATACCCTCACCCTGCAACATCATTATCGAACACAAATCACCACACACTCTTTAAGAGACAAGCAAAGACCAATGGGTAAAGTTTTCTGCAATATCCGGTGAAGTAATAAACTACTTGGGTTGGTTGAAATGCACCTTTGGACAATTAACAGAAGACTCATGAAGGCACACAGTAGTAAACCACCAAACAAATCAAACTTTGTTGGCTGGTGGTTTGATTGAGAATGTGACCAGCCCCGTTGTAGAAGCATCCAATCTTTATCCAATGGATAAAACCCTGTGTGGAATCAGAGAGCGCCCTAACCTCACCTAAACAGATCACGGATTCCATTTTCATTCAGAAACAGTTGTGTTTTACAGTTTATTTAAGATTGTATTTGAGACTGCTGTTTTTGAACGCTTTCCAGCCAGTTTCTCAGTTTTTAACTGTTCATCATTTTAATGTAGTTGTACTGGCTGTGTGTTAAAAAGCTGGGATAGTGACATATCATTTAAATGATTTTTATGATGTCTGACTGTTTCTTTCTAATTAAATTCCTGAAAAGGATAGTGTTCCCATGCACGGTTAGTACACATGGGTTTTACAGATGAGGCTGAAACTGACGTACTAAGTAGAAAAAAGTTGTGAGATTGTTTTTTTCCAGAAAGAAACATGTAATGTAATCCCTGGGAAATATGCTGGAGTTCTGGGTTGCAATGACAAGCCAGTAGCAACAGAAAGTGTTTTATTTTGGTAAAAATGTGGGCCTGGAAGGGTGATTATAGGTTCATTCTGCATAATGTGTCTAGATAGGTCATGAGCAGCCTGCTCAGATGTAGTCTTGACTCTAATTGACAGTCTGTCGAGCTGAGCAAATCACACTCCTCCAATTTATTAAAGTGGTTAGGAAGTCACTTGTGCCCTGAGGAAACTGATAGTCATTTTTCACCTACTGGTCTGCTAAGAGAAGCAGCAAACTCATTCTCTCTCTCTCTCTCTCTCTCTCTCTCTCTCTCTCTCTCTCTCTCTATCTCTCTCTCTCTCTCTCTCTCTCCCTCTCTCTCTCTCTCTCTCTCTCTCTCTCTCTCTCTCTCTCTCTCTCTCTCTCTCTCTCTCTCTCCCTCTCTCTCTCTCCCTCTCTCTCTCTCTCTCTCTCTCTCCCTCTTTCTCTCTGAGACCAGTATTATTTCCATTCCTGCCATATGTCCTCCTCTCCATGGTTTCATCCTCTACTCCCTCCACTTTACTTCTCACTCTCACACTCTCAAGTCTCGCACTTTGTCTCTCTTACTCCCTCACACATTTACTTACATGACTCTCTTCCTCACACAATAGTTTAGCATGTTCCACACAATGAACTCTAACATCAGCTGATTTTTTTTTTCCACCAAAGCCGTAAAAAAAGCTCCCTAGCAGTAAGTGCAAATTTCTTTTTCCTAGTGTGCCCGTGTACTAAAGATCAGGTAAACTGATTGGCTGAGACAGTCTCTTGTAGCAGGCTGGAAGTGGCTGGCTTGATTGGCGCTTAGCCAGAGGCAATAAACACACTCTGGAGTGACATAAAAGTGAGCACACTCAAATCAGGGCCTGGAAATCAGCTGTCATACAACTAAGAGCACACTGAAGAAGGTAGCGACTCAGAGAACATAAATAAAAAGCAATAAAAAAAACCCAAACAAAACTTTCTGATCCAGTCTGAGTCACTGATCGGATGGTTGTAATGGATAGTGACCTGGAAGAATGCTGTCATAGCAGAAGTGTATGTGTCGTATCTGCTTATTTTTTTAAAGGGTACGAGCTGTCAGCACATTGTCAGATGCTTGTCATGAAATCCACTGCTCATCAAAGGACATGTGAAAGCGAGTTAGGTTTGTGAATGCTTTAGTAATGGCTGTGTTTGGCAGGTGCGTGAGGACCGCTGCCAGATAGTACCAATTTTCACCCCCTGCCGAGTCTAAGAAACACTCTAAAATGCACCTTTGGGCTTAGATTCTAATGATAAAATAACATGTTCTCACTGCAGTGCCACACATACACTCGCACAAATAGCTCTGTTTATTTATAGAATGCTGTTGAACACAGAATGTTTCCAAACAGGATGTTGGGACTTGCTGCTGTCATTAATGCTACATTAGCATTAGCAAGATGTGCGCAGCTAGGTAATATTTAAGATTTAAAAGGACACGTAACCAATATGATTACATATTTGTGTCCATGTAAGTAACTAAACCTAATTTCAAAATTTGTGGAATAGTTGGGAAAAGAAATGTTCAGTGGGGCCAATTCTGGGCTAATGAAATTTTCATGGCATGACTACTGATGCATAGAGTTTCCCTGATGGATGGAGCGCACATTTGATGAGCAGTTAGGGGAGAAAAAGAAAGGAAAGGAGTTGTGCTTGCGTGTGTGTGTGTGTGTGTGTCAGACAGGAAAGATGTTAAAATGGAGGCCATCTCTCTTCTGTCAGTTTTTTCTCTTTCTTTGCAATTGGCTATGTTCAAAACTCAAGGTGAACTTGAGAGGATAATTTTGTTACCATTTCAGAAGAAGCTATTCACACTCCGAATGTAAGAAATATTCTACAGCTGGTCCACAGAAGAACCATATCACAACAATTACAGTTACAGTATGTTCCTGATGCCCCATGACATTAATTAAATCTTCGACTGGATTTTCATTGTGAAAATTTGCAACTAGTTGAAGGGTACATGTTACATAAAACATAGCACTGACTTAAAGCAGAGCACTGAGTGACTCAGTGTCAGTGTCAAATACTGTCATAAGTCACAAGCAAGCAAGATGTTTATTATCCCACTAGTTACCAAGATTAGTACCTAGTATTTTCATATAGTGTATTGTACCTTGGCTGGCGGTAGTTGGTGGGAGCAATGAATCAATCAGCTTTGAAGAACTGACCCACCTCCACCAGAAGTATGGTGTTAGCAATGGGTGGGTGGCAACCCTGTGATCAGATCAAGTGACAGTTATTGGGTGTTAAACATATTGGGTGCTCCCTACACATTGGAATCCATGCACCAGGGCCTCCAGGATATATTTTTCCACGGTGGATGTTTGTTCAATCTTCTGTTTGCTAAACACTGCCTGTAGGTCCCTATATTTCCAGAAGGGTGTTGTGCTTTTGGAGCCAAGTGGATCTCAGAGATTGGGACACTCACTAAAAAGGGAGCCGCTCATAGTGAAGGTTTTTGCGCAGAGTTAGTAGGTGTTGTGCAATAATGGTATTCAGCAGCCCCAGAGTCCAGAAGAGTTCTCAGGTATTCCTATTGGGGTTGTCCTCATGATAGAGAGATGTTGAGGAAAATCCCTGAAGACTGTGGAAGTAAAGATGAGCCTGTCCTGGTGCCCCGGTTCCATGACAGCCCTGCTCTTTTCCCAAAAGCTTGGGACATGCTGGGTGAAAATGCCCCAGTTAGCCACACTATAAGCAATTACTCTCCTGCATAAGGTCCTTTTGCTATTGGTGGGGGAGGTGCATGTGTGTAGGTTCTGCTTCCTCGATTGCATGTTCTTTTCTCAGCCTGGCAGAAGATCAGAGACTAGCTGGGGAGCCATTTACCCTACCTGATTATCTACATTCCTGTTCTGAGGCCTATGAGGTGTTCAAGGGGGTGTTATGTTTGATTGCATATAAAAAAATCATAAATCAAATGTGTATGTACTGCAAAATGACAATAATGATTTTAGGATGATGATAAATTATTAGGGTTAAAATAAAAAGATATCCACTGTCAAGATAGTAAACTAAGAGGTCAAAATGTGTTAAAATAACACATATCTTTTCCGTTTTGTGGTGTGGAATAAGTAACTGTGGAGGTCAAACTGACATGAATCGTCTACTGCGTGTCCACATGGAGCCCTGTTTCATTTTCAGCAGGGCTGTTGGGGGAGGAGGGCTTCAGAGGGCTTTTTTAGATGTGATTCAGGAGCTACTCAGACTGGTATTATAGCAGGACCATTTCTTCCGCTCGAGAGGAATTTACGACTTGGGGACAAAGATGAGCGCACACTGCATTGTCCTGAAAATCCGGTGAGGATTTGGTGTGTTTTCAATACAAAGCCCCAAATCCAGACCGGTGGGATGGGCAGTAATCCAGCCCAGTAAGCGGTGCTGCTGCCTGCCTCGTTCCAGGCCATTCCAACTGAGATGAGGGCAGAGCACTGGCACACGTAAGGACTAGTCAGCCACACTAGCTTCTTAAAACAGATATTTTGAGAGTGACATCACTTTTGGTAAATTGTGTTGAAGACTTCTGGTAGTATTAAAAATTCATGTGCTATGATTGATTCACTCCAAGGTGAACCCTAACCCTTACCCAACACACAAATTCACGTTGCTGACTAATAGCACAACTGCATTGACCTCTGAATGCACGGCCCTTCACGTAGCAGCTTTGATGATCCAAAATAGAGGACATTCTAATTTTAGCAGTGTCTACACATGACTTTTTATAGAAGTCTTCTTGATGTGATGTGACTACAAATTAAAAGAGAAGGAACATGGTATAAGGTCAGTCAGGAGGCTGGGTTTGAAACGATTGTATTTCTTACTGTTTATTTATTGTAGTCGAGATAGCTCATTAATAATGAATCCTGTTCATTAATATCCAGCTGAACCAAAATAAAGGATTTTTTGTTTCATTGCCAATCTTCCAGTTCAGTCATTCAGCCACAGTGAGATTTCGCAAGTTTTTCTTATTTCTTTTGTTGTTGCTCAATAAAACAGAGCTAACATAAATCCACTACATCAACGGTCTTATCTGAATATAAAATATAATTGCAACAAATAAAACATATTTATTGTGGGATGGTTCTGGATGTGGAGATCCAGTATGTGTAACTCTTAAGTGTGTGTATTCTACTTCAGAAGTGGGGCCAATCTCTGCCTCAGCATGTTAGTGTCACCCAAGCTCCGGCCTCAGATCTGTCCAGCCGATCCCCTAAAGGTGAAATTTGACTGGGAGCACATGTATCTAGAGTCAGTCTTATATGACTTGGGGCATGTGTCTGTCAGTGCAGCTGTGACTGTGTCCCTGTTCTTGGGTCAGTGCTGTCGGCCCTGTCAGAGCTAAAGTGGCTGCCTGTGAGAGCCCCTGTCACAGGTCATAGCTGCTGTGTCATATCTTCAGGCTGGGTTTGGCACAAATAATCTAAGACTTATTGCTGACAACACACACAGACACACACACACACACACCACACAACTTATGAGCAACAAACGGAGCGTTATCAGAATCTCTCCTGTGATAGAATCCTGTCTGAATGAAGGTTAGCTTTTCTGAAGGTCTAGTAACAGCGCACCTTCACTGAAGCCTAAAACTTTAGGCCTTTTCAATAAAAAAGCACTCACACTGTACAGATAATGTTCGTCCTGCTTTCAGTTTGTATTGTCTCTGGTCACGTGAACAGAAGGTTCACCATAGAAAGTGCAATGTGCAGTGGAAGAGTGGAGCTGTCCACACTAGAGGTGCTGAAATGTGTAATGCAGTGGAAAAAGATAGTGCTAGTGTGATTGTGTATGTGTGGGAGTTGGGAAATTTTACACACACACAAATTATACACACACACCCCCCCCCACACACACACACACACATATATATATATATGTATGCACACACACATACACACATATATGTTTGGATAAATTCATATATATACACACACACACACACACACACACACACACACACACACACACACATATATATATATATATATATATA
>JBBPCY010000109.1:35912472-35926421 GCA_037974405.1 Brachyalestes nurse | reverse complement strand
AGAGATAGACAGAGAGGAATATAGAGAGAAAGAGAGAGCGAGCAAGCGAGAGAGAGAGAGAGAGAGAGAGAACGAGAAAGGGAAAGGGAAAGAGAGAAAGCAAAAGCGAAAAGGAGGAAGGAGAGAGAATGAGAAAAGGAAAGTGAGATAGAGGTAGAACGAGGGAGAGAAAGAGATGAGAGAGATAAAGAAAGAAACAACGAGTGAGAGATGATGAGAAAGGGAAAGGGGGAGGGAGAGAGCAAGAAAGAGAGAGAGAGAGAATGAGGAAGGGAAAGCAGAGAGTGAGAGAGAAAAAGACCGAGATAGACACATAAAGAAGGAAAATGGCTGTGTGATTTGAGAAAAGGAGAATGAGTGTGACTTTCTTCTGTTCTATCACTATCACCGCTCATCTCCTGATAAATGAAGGAGTGACCTCAAATTGGACTCTGAAGAAATAACATCCCAGTGTTTAAACTCACATCGGAGCAAAATGAGCAGGGCAATCCAAACACAGTGATCCTGGAACACCAAAATGGAAGCCATGACTCAACCTTATGCTGGATATTTCGTTGAAGTTCAAGTGGACTTTCCACTTTCTTCCCACAGGATAACCATAGTAATAAAAAGGTCGGCCTAGGCTGCACACTAAACCAGCAGGGCTTCATTTTAAACAGGGAAGATGCCTAAAGCTCGAACACATGGCTGTTGCCATGGATTCTGAAAGCATTAGGCTTTGTCCTCAACTCTCAGCTGTGACTTGTTCTGTGGACAGAGAATAGCAATCATTGACAGCGGCAGATGGAATGGGAGAAGAGGTGTAATTGTAAAACAGATTTTAGCGTGCGAAGCATTTGTTCTGTCAACACATATCCTTCCTCTGATGCTCATTGCTCTCAGCCTTCCATCAAGGTACAAGCTTCAGCAAGGGAAAACCTGATAATCCTGGTTGTCCTCTTTTACCACAACCTTGTATCTGTTTGCACATAAGTTAAAAAAACAAGCTCTTACCGATGTTTACATTCTTTTCATAGAGATTCGAACTGTGCATAGAAAAGGCTGGGGAACAATGTCTATACAAAAGAGATAACATAATGTTGGGTGTTTCTGCTAAAGTGATACACAGTCCATTAAAAAAACACAATGCCACTGCATTGGTACATAAATACAATGCAGTAATTTCATTGCTGTAGCAAAAAGAGTCACCAAAAGTATGATACACTATGTAGACAAAAGTATTGGGACACACCTTTTCTGGGTTTGGGCTAGGTCCCTTACCTGCAGTGAAGGACAATCTTAATGCTTCAGCACACCAAGACATTTTGGACAGCGCCATGCTTCCAATTTAGTAGACCCAGTTTGGGGAAGAACCTTTTCTATTCCAGCATGACTGTGCCCCAGTACACAAAACAAGCTCCATAAAAACATGGTTGGATGAGTTCAGTGTGGAGGAACTTGACTGGCCCACACAGAGCCTTGATCTCAACCCCATCCAACACCTTTGGGATGAACTGGAATGGAAATTGTGAGTCAGGCCTTCTCATCCAACACCAGTGCCTGACCTCATAATTGCTCTACAGAATGGATGGGCACAAATTTCCCCAGAAACTCCAAAATCTTGTGGAAAGCCTTCCAAGAAGAGTGGAAGCAGTTATATCTGCAAATGGGGGACCAACTCCATATCAAAGTCTATGTATTTGGATGCAATGTCATTAAAGTCTCAGTTGGTGTAATGGTCAGGCGTCCCAGTACTTTTCTCCATATAGTATAGATTACAACTACCGTACTACCAGAATCCCATAAGGGTTCTAACAGAAATGCACATTACCATATAGGTAATTTTTTCCCACATTTTTGACCACGTTCTAACATTTATGGCCCAAACTGAAGGTCAAGCACTAAGTCACGATTCATCGTTGACCCATATGGTACCTGATAGATGTGTAGGGGTAGGTACAAGGTATATGTACCTAATAACCTGGCAACTCTATTTAGCTCAAATATATTCTAAAAATTCTGCTCACTCACCCAGTAATCTGCCTTTAAGCCTTGTTTGCATCAGTCATACAGAGCAGCCTCAAAAATGCACTCCACTTTGGTGGCCTACTTCTCTGGCAGTTTCCTTTAATATTACTTTAAAAAATAATAAATAGAAAATGTTCAGCATAAACATGTTTACACTTTTATGTCAGTATATTTGTTTAGAATATATTTAGCCTTCATGCATTTTAGAATTGTCTGCTACTCTCTCGTGACAGCTCTTTAATATCACATAAGAGTGAATTTGTGTGTGTGTGTGTGTGTGTGTGTGTGTGTGTGTGTGTGTGTGAGTGAGTGAGAGATCACCATGGTTCCAACATCAAGTGAGCGTCTTCTCCCTTAGCGAAAGAAAACAAATGGCAGTCAAAGCTTCAAAGACTAATTTGAGTTCTTGCCAGGTAAAAGTTTGTAGCTGCGGGAGTCTCACTCAGGTATAAACACACGTTAGCTCAGTGTTGGGACATTATAGCTGTTCATCCGAGAACAAAGGAGGAAAACTGAAGAAGAAATATGTACAGTGTATCATCAGAGCTGTGTTGAGCAAGTGGTAGATGAGGTCATCAGGCCATTCCTCATCCTTTCTGCTCGACGTACTAGACATCTCCAGGCAGGATGGTGTTATTCATTTCTGTCTGTGTTCTATGAACTGAGGCATGAGCACAAATACATGGTCACACACACACACACACACATATCTGTTTACGTCACCCAGCCACCCAAGCCTGAAAGCTCGTTTCATAAAAGAGGAAAGACAGCTTTGTGAAAATTACAATATGCCTCAGAGCAGAACATACCTGATTAAAGTTATTTTTTTCCTCTCTTTTCCAGTTGCTTACACACATTTCATTACAGAAAACCAGAGTTCCAAAGCTCCCGACAAAATCCCCAAAACTGTTTGTATTTTTTTTCCCAGTTTATTTATTTATTTCTACTATTTATTTATTTGAACAATTTTAACCGCAGCCATTTAGAAACAGCCAACAGCCAGTGCATTAGGTCGGCCTTCCATAATATTGCAGCTTCGGTGATGATAAATAAGCCAGCCTGTAGCCTACCAAGCAACAGTTCCCCACTCACTTCAGTTCGTTTTGCCGTGTTTGAGTGTAGTATTGTATTTTTACATTTTTACATTCCAGTATCGTTCAAATTATGTTTTGACTTGACATCTTTTCTTCAGACTGAGTTTGAATTTCCTTTACCATTTCACTGACAACAAAAGGGTCTAAACGCCAACATCTAATTGCTTGATCGACAAGCTCTCACACCTCTGTCTTCAAGAAGTTACTTACAATTCTGTTCGTGACCTTTATAATGTCTCGGGCTAATTTCAAGACTTCGCTCTGTCTATATAAGAAGTGCCAAAACAGAGAGTGCTGACAGTTTATCTAATTTTCTCGGAGACAGTTCTCATCACAGAAAAAATGACATGTTAAAATACAGAGTGAGTGAAATGCAGAGATCGGTTCACTTAGTTATAGATAACTTAGGGTCTCCTGAGTATTTCCAGAAGATATTTTCACATCTATTCGGATACATTTGGGAATATTATAGTGCTCAGTTACACCTCATCCATACACATTGTGGTATAAATGACTTTTCTAAGTTCATTCTGTAATGTTGGTGACATCTGTACTGTACCATTTTACCATTTTACCCCTGAAAAAGAGGAGAATAGAGGCTCTCGCTCCTGCGCTGATTGAGGTTGGATGTACTAAGCAGCTCCACTGCAGGCCTTTGAGCTACTCGTGCGTGAATAAAATGTAAAGTTTACTGAGCTGCCTCAGGGATGAAATTCAAGTCTGACCTTTTTGGTGAAGTTTGGACTCTCTGATCTTCAGCACAGGGATTTTTTAAGTTCCGTGTTAGCAAATGATTTGACAGCTTGGTCGTAGTGTTTATAGCTGTGCTGTTTTTTTATTTCTGCGCTCATGCTGTGCTGCTCATATTCATAATCCAAATCAACCAGTCAGGTGACGTCAGTAAACATGCGCACCAATGACGTGCGAAGAGAGACTTATTTTTCAAATGCATGGAAGTAATGCAATTTTAATTACGCCAGTAACTGTGTTAACCCCATCAACCCCAGCACTTTATCTACATTATCTATATGAGCTCATTCACTTCTGCCATATTCAAAAATGAATGAGTCTGTGTACTAGTCTTCTAGGCCGGGATCATTCCTTCTTGAAATGTACATTTAGACTGTCTCGGTGTCCTTGCTGTCGTATGTGTAATATTGGAAGAGTTACCACAGCAGTGTATATACTTTGAGAGGTCAATAACCTGAGGTGAAATATTGCTTTCGTGATGACTGATGCCATGTGTTCTCACTTAACGGCTGTCCCCAGCCTCTTCTTTTTGAAGGATGGCTGTAGTGTATCTACAAAAGATTTGTGCTGCGCTAAAAGATTATTTTTGTTGACTTTTTACAGAAGTGGAAAGATTATACTGAATATATTATCCTACTATACCATCAATGAAAACAATGTGCATTTCTAACGCTGAAGCTATTCATGAGTGACTATCATTATCATCACCTTTTGTTTGTTAATGTTACACATTTTCCTCATCTAGAATAAAAATAAGAATAAGATAAGAATAAGAATAACTTATTATTATTATTATTATTATTATTATTATTATTATTATTATTATCGCTGTTGTTGTTATTGCTGTTGTTTTTATTAATTAATTTAATTTTTGCATAACAAGCATAACATGATGACATACTCAACCTGAAAAATAGCACTGTAATACAAAGATAGTGTTTTGGAATGAACTAATATTTCAGATTGACTTATTATTACATTTGTGTTACTCTTTTCTCCCAAATAACAGTACTTATATCTGAGTGTACTTATATCTGAGTTTTTCCCAGCTCTTTCCACCACTGGCTGTGTTCTAGAGTTGGCAGATTACTCAGCCTAATCACTGAAGAGGCTAAAAGTGCTTAGACACCCACTGGCAGTCCAAACTAGATTCGCATTTTAATAGCAAGGACTCATGCAGTACCCTTTACCCTACTTTTTCGCTAAGATCTCCAAAACGTAATATTTTACAGTTTGGTCTGTTCGGCCAGCTGCCTAGCCTAGCTAGTTCGAGTGCCACCTACTACTGTACATGAATCAGTCCTGCCTCGCTAGCCAAGTCAGCCCCAGTGCTGTGAGTCACCAGTGCCTCAGCGTGTTTTTATCTGGCATTTCCATTCAAGTCTCCTCTTTGCCAAGGCCTATTAAGTCCATTCAATCCTCTAAATTATGGGTCACCAATCTTATCCCCAAAGGGCCGGTGTGGCTGAAGGTTTTCTCTAAAAATCAAGCAGAAGATCACTTGATTTCACTTGTTCAATCAGTTGGGCTCAAAGCACTGATTACTTAGATGAACTCCTGCTTGGAAGGAACAAAAACCTGCAAAAACACACTGGCCCTTTGCAGATAAAATTTGTGACAACTGTTTTCCTCCAGAGCCATTCTTCCTCTGCAAAGGGAAATGCAGCATAAACTTCCTATTAATGAATACTAAATTAATGCAGCTCTTCAACGGTGAATGAACATGGTGAGTCATAATACAGTCACTGTGTAAAACAGCACATAAATATAGTTTATCATTGTCATTAAAAAGCAGCACTGGAAACTTTACAAGGTATTTAGGTTGTAAACATTTTGTTACCAATTTTCGCTTCTTTAAAATGGTTTATAAAAAGTTTATAAAAAAGGAAATTTGTAATTTTTTAAACTTTATCTTAGTATAACCGTATTTTGTTTTTATTGGTCTATTCATTATGTTCACACATAGATGCTTTGTACATGCTTTGTAGACTCAGTTCGTTCTAAATATCTGTTAACTGATTTTTAAGTTGATAATAAAAGATTATATGAAATCAATCCCTAACTCTAACCTTACCTCAAAAATGAATCCTAATCATACATTTAAACCACATGCCTTTGATAATTCACCAGATAGATAGTTAATAATCCACCAGTTTTCAACAGATAGATAGTTAATAATCCACCAGTTTTCAACAGATAGATAGTTAGTGATGATTTCTTTCTTTAAATAACTTGCACAATTCCTGTTTATTGTGCTTTAAATTACAAGTCACGTTTGCGAATTATATTAGCCGCTCCTCACTGAATCTTTCACTACATCAAGACTCTGGCCTTTCATTTTCAAATCAATGAAGGACACACATACTTCTCATTACTGTATGTCTCTGGAGATCTTTAAAGTACTTTCAGTTCTTGTGCAGAAACTGTTTTGTAACTTTGGCCATTTGTGTGCACACTGGGGTAATCATTTACACAAAAGTGGACTCTGTAGCATTTCAGAGACAAGAAAAAATCGAAAGCAGCCTCAGGACTGGGAGCCCTAACATTAAAGGAGTTTTCCACACAAAAATGTATCATTTGAAATGTGACTATTTCTCGTGAAGTTTAAAGGAATTTAGCCAACATCCTCCAGGCACTGCGTCGCTGAGCACTATCAGCTTGAAGTGAAGTGACATTCACGAGCCATGGTGACTATGGGATAAAAAGAGAATGGTTTTGGGAGCAAAGCACTTTGATATTTGCCTCTATCAAGGGCGCAGGCCTGTGTTCTGTTCAATCTCTCCGGCATAACGGTCAGCAGCAGAAAAATAACACAGTACAGAGAGTCCAAAAAATGAAGCTTGCTGTACCAAATAATTGTCATGTTATTGGAACTTGCTTTTGGAAACACATGGCCTCACTGGAGGCAGGGATGCGCCTGGATTCCAGAATTGCTGCTGCCAGGAAGAAATGAATGCTGTAGTCAAGTTTTAGTGTGAAGTGGTGAAGTGAAGCTACATGATTCAAATATGCACAAGATGTCCATATGAACCGTATCAAATACACTTGGTTGTAATTGTGCAAATGTAATATATTTTATTCATGAAGAAATGACGTGAAATGATGGCACTTTTTTCACCAAATGTGTGTTTCATTAAATATCCAACATTTTCTCTCGTACTGAATTTTTTCCCTTATAGTTCACTTTTTATGGTTTGTTATTTTGGGTTTTGGATTTTTATACCAAAGCCTGTTGTGGTTCATTTCTACATGACCATTTTCCAACTTCTCTTAGACTTAAACAGGGATAGTTTTTGTTACTGTGCATTTAAGATATATATGTAAATGACCTTTATTCTCATTGGCTGTTGTGTATTGTACATCTTGTCATTGGCTGTTGCGTATTGTCCGGTCTGAACTGAAACACTCTTCATAACTTCATCATAAGTGAGTGAGGCTAAACTGCTGTAGACTGCTGACATATGGAAATGCACATATGCAAATGAGAATATGGTGTAGGTTCATATGGTAGTTGTTATAAAGTTATTTTTGTTGAAAAGATTTGACTGTGGAGAAAGTAGTTGGTTGAATTGTGCTTTAGTCTAACAGAAGACTTGGCTTATGACAGGTATGAAAGTGTCAAACAAAGAACCACTAGTATAACCACTTGTATAACAAGAGCAAGAGCTTGCGTATGGTAATGTACCTGCGTGTTTGACTATTTGTGTGCCAGTACTACATAAACAGTTGGAGAAAGAAGAATTTGTGCAATATGCAGTTATGCCTCGGAAAGCATTTTTTTCTTTTCTTTTTTTCTTTTTTTTTTTTTGGAAAAATGAGGCCACTGGTATGAGTGTTAGCATAAAGCCCTCCACCTGCCCTTCTGAGAAACTCTCTCGACTGATCCCGCACCCACTAAAATGCCTCTTTTTTCCATAAGTGAACCCTAAGAGACAAGCAAAAATGTGCAAAGCAGTGTTAGTTGCTGTATAATTTACATACCATTATGAGATGTGCTTCACAAGCAGTACATGCGAATGCAATTGGCTGTTGAGATGATCTGTTCGCGGTGTAAATTTATGTGCTTAGAGTCACTTATGAAGAGATAGCTCCTGCAAATAAATACTTTCGAGTCAAGATTAAATCGTATGTACGAAAAAACAGAGAAATAAAATATCATTGGGATTTTCCAGCAGCAAAAATGGGATTTCATAAGCATTATTAAATCTATGTTTGGAGACTATTCTCTTCTATGAGAATGTGTGTTTGTGTGCGTGTTTGAGAGAGGGAGAGAGAGAGAGGAGGTATACTTGCAGCAGTACATATGCACACAGCAGCCTTTCCCTCATATCAATGCTCCCCTAAACCATCCCCTAGACTACAGCTGGGCTTGCCTCATAAATCACAGGGCTGTTGGGTAATGAAAATATCAGGCAAGGTGCGAAGAGAGAGTGGAAAGAGAGTGAAAGAGAGAGAGAGGTGGAAAAGAGAGAAGGAAAGACAGGGGGGGGGGCGCTGGAGAGAGTGAACGAAAGTGAGAGAGAGAGAGATGTGAGAAAAAGGAAAGGAGAGAGAGCCCAGCAGTTGCACAGCAGGTTCACTCCCTCTCTTCTTTTTCTCCTCTCTTGGATATTTTCATCTCTCTCTCTTTCTCCCTCCCCCTTTCTCCCTGTTTTCTGGTTAGAAGAGTGGCACAGGCCTGCATGCTAAGCAGGCATGACCCTGGCCCTCAGCAGGCCACCAGGGTTAAACACGATCACACACATTCAGCTTTAGCGTCACGCAGAGGCGCCAGGACCCAGGGGCGAGTGATGGTCTCTGCGGGAGGGGCCTAGCGTGACCCCTCTCTTGTTCTGAGTGTGTCAGGGTGATTGGATCTGCTGTGCTTGGGGTGGTGGTGGTGGGGGGGTTGCTTGTAATCCCGTTTGCTAGAGTCCCAAGACCTCCTGCCCCTTATGTTTGTTTGAATAAATTTGTTGGGCAAAGCCGAGAACAGTATTAACGAGCAGATTAAACCCTGCAAACATCAAATATTTCTCCCCTCAGGAAAGACAGTGGCACACTTTTACCATTTGATAAAGACAGCATTCGCACTGTGGTATTTCTCAGACGTGCCATGATTACAAATGATCGTTTTAAAGGGCCTATATTCTATTTTGTTTTGTTTTTTTTACATACTTCATTCATTTATAATATCTGTGCAAGTTTATGTAGCAAAAAACATTCATTAATTTTGATGTGACCGTATTTAAAGCTGTCTTCATTTCTCAGGATTAGAGATTCTTTTCTTCGTTTAATACTGATGTATGTAAATAGTTCTAATTGGCTGCCCTGTATTGTGCCTTAACCATAAAACAGTCTGGACTGATAACTAGGGGTGTGCCGATCTGATACTCAGTATCGGTATAGTTCAGATACAGGCCAAAATCACTAGATCAGATGTCGGAAAAAAGCCTGAACTATCAAATAAATGCTCAGTTAAATTTTGTGCAGCATGAGTTAAACTGATGATTAAAATACAGGCTCCTGCACCCAAATAGTGTATTTCTAACAAAGAGCCAAAAACTTATATAGGCTGAATATGCATTGTAAATGAATTTATTCAATGCATCAATTAAAAAAAGACTTCTTTTATTGCAGTTTGGATTCTTTATGTGGACTTTATGGACTGAAGAGAGAATAGTGTATTTTTTAACTTTGAATGATTATATCTCACACTTACTCAATAAGTCAATAAGCCAGAGGCCAAATCTTGCTTCTTTAACTTAGCACTGGAGCTACACGGCTAACAAACACTAGAAGTCAATACTTATTTCAGAAAACAAACTTCTCTCAACTTGCTCCAACACATCTGGGCCTTAATTTAGATGGTCCAGACTTGTTTATGTGGTTGAAGACACAGTATGACTTATTATGACCTTTAAAAATAAACAAAACTGTACTGTGTTGCCAAAAGCCTGGGGCACCCTTTTTACCAGCATTCATTTAACCTTCCTTTAAAAACCAATCCTTTAACAATGTTTACCCTGCATCCAAACATTTCTGCTCTGAGAAGACAGGAGTGGACTTATATATCCAATAGGTACCTGAAAGCGATCAATTTTATATGAATAAAGGATAAGTCAAGGTTGAAACTCTCACTCCTTTTTCAGTCCTCTGCATTTTTGAGCAATTCTCTCTTAGTGAAAACCCCCATATCCACACACAAGCAACCCTTGCTGACAGATGCACACAAAAATACAATAATTATACACAAACATCTGGACCTCACAGGAGGCCAGCATGGTCAGTCTTGTGCCAGGCCTCTGGCATGTGTGTCAGTAGGTCCTAATGTGTGCCCTCAGTGTGCCCAGCCTTGAGCCATATGCTGGGAGCTGTGCCAGGGGACAGAGAGAGAGAGACAGAGCGAGAGAGAGGGAGAGAGAGAGATTGTGCGTGGCATACAGATGCCAGGGATGACCGTACACTCAGGAACAGACAGCGCTACCAGCTAGCATTTCTTGTAATAGGCACACAAACACTGGTATACACACACACACACACACACACACACACACACACACACACACACACACATATAAAGCTCTGTTTCTGCCCACTACAATATTCCCCTGTCATCTCTAGCAAGATCTACAAAAAAAACATCATTTGATTTGTCCAACCATCTGAAGAAAAATGGAAAGTCTCCAGGAGGAAAAAAATAAATACTGATACCTCCTCTTAACTTGGGAGACGCTAGCCTGGTATCTTTCTTCTTGAGGTTCTCGCGCTCTCTAGCTTGCTTTTCCCATACTGGTTAAGGAGTATCGCATGAGCCAGAGCTCACGCTGAGAGGCCTACCTTCTAGCTGCAGCCGGCAAAGCCATAGACTGCATAATGCATGAAGCGCAACCTCGTAATTTACAAATAATGGTTTTAGTTGTACTATATGTGCATTTTCAGGGAAGCAGAATGTAGGCCATGATGTTTGTTTACATTACTCATCTGAAATGCGATTTTCCACGTTTCATCTTCTGTTTAGAGAGAGAGAGAGAGACACATTGACTGTTCAAAAAGTCGTGATTAATTTAGGTGCTGAAAAAAGCATCTGAAAGCAAAGGCTCTTCTTGAAAGATGAATCTGAATTTAAAATCAATTTACATCTTTTATCTGTCTTGTGAATTAATAATAAAGAACATATTTACCACTTTGCATTTGTAGCATGCAGGGAAAACAGAGGAGAACTGGGTGAATAAAACAACAAAATAAACATTTGTCCAAGCACATCAGTATAGTTTGTGCTCACAAATCGGCATGATGCGAGTGCTTTGTGTTCACGCGATCTCTATCCCCTCTCCATTCTCTCTTTCACCCATTCTCTCTCTCTCTTTCTCTCTCACTCTCTCTCTCTGGCCCTATCTGTGTGTTTATGCTGGCTCTGCACATCCTCCCGTGTCTCAGCCTGTGGATAAATATTTCATTGGGTTAAATATAGCCGTGCTCTCACTGAGACTGAGCCGGGCCTTCTCTTCGGGACAGGCAGTGAGAGGGGAGGAGTGAGGAGCAGGGGGGAGGGTTTGGAGGGAAGAGAGAGAGAGAGAGAGAGCAAGAAAAGGAACAGAGAGCAGTGCTAAAGGAGAGCCCTCTGCCCTTATAAGCTCTACCGCTGCGCTCAATCTCATCCAAGGTTACTCTGGTCAAACACCTCCTGCACCGCATGGACAAGTGCAGAGTGTGTCTCTATGGAAATGAGACTGCATACCATTACACTGCGTGGTGATAATGAATATTGTTAAATCTCACTCGTTTCTGTTTCAGTAAGAAACGAGAGTCGGATGTCATACCTATTTATATGCGCCTTCAATTATTTATTATTTATAGATTTTTACAGGCTTTTCCAGTAAAGCGCCTTGGAAATTTTCAAAGGCGATGCATGATTTGTCACTGGCCGTTTAAATCTGTTTCATGGCCTTTTTATTCTTTGATCATTAATTCATAGAGACAGCCCAGTAAAACTTTACTTACTGCATAACGCATAACCATGCTATAAGCATGTCACATGCTATCACGGGTTGCCATGGCAGATTATGTTCTTTATTATATCAGTATTGTTACAAATGGCGCTGTCATGACAGATTCTGCAATGTTTAATGTCATCACACTAAATTGTCATGTGATGTTGTAACGTCATAGTATAAGTAACGGTAACTGTAGGCAATTATGTTTATATATAACAAGACAGTGAGAAATAAACAATATCTTTCATGACAGTTAAAAATGACAAATGACACTTGCCACAGGACGGTTATGGCACGGTTATGTCAGCGTTATGTAACAGGGTTCAAGTAAAATGTAAAAACAGAACTAATATCAATCCAAACCTTGGAACTCAATTTGTTATGCTAGCTGTCATATATTGCACATTAGTCTTAAAGGTGCCGTTACAGAAATACATGTTTATGTTGTGACTATAATTTTTGTTGTTGTCAGAGTTTTATCTATCAGATAAATAACAGATAAGAAATAATAAATAATAATATATAATGTTTGTGTGTACCTGTGTGCATTTGTGTGTGCGTGTGTGTGTGTGTGTGTGTGTGTATATCTATGGGAGTGTATGTCTCTGTGTGTGTGTGTGTGTGCGTGTGTGTGTGTGTCAGTATTTTAGTATGAATCCTCTTGTAGCTCTGTGTAATGATGGTATGAATCAATCGGATGTTTGCAGAGTGTGGGAGGTTCTGCAGTTTTAAGCAGATCAAATGATGAGAAACTGGCCAGATCTACAGTCCATCAGGGGGACTGGGGAAGGCTAAAGGGTCTGGGATTGGTTGGCTTTTGCAGAGAGGCCTCATGAAAAGAGAATAGTGTGTAATACGAAAGTCTACTGGAGCACATTTTACTAGCTTTATTTGTCCTGCAGGAACTCAGAACATTGTGAGCACATCAGTAGGATACGAAGATGATGTGCTACAAAACATCAATTAATGTCTTTATTGGACAAATTTACCGGCTTTTATTGGCTAGTTTCTCTGATATTAGCACGCCAGCTCTCCTCACATGAAAAAAAAACCCCAAAAAAGCCCATTTTAGAAACCTAAGTGTCTTCCTTTCATTTCTTCTTCAAAAGCAGAACAGCATCATTAAATATACATTTGCATTCCGCGTATCCATATTTGATACATTATGAGCCATTTACCGCTATTGTCACGTGCTCTGCCGATAATGAAAGGGATGGCTTTTAGAAGCTGCAGCATGCTGTAAGGGATCCAGCCCTTCGTGCCTTAAAAGCTTGTTCTCTGAGATAATCTTTTCTACAAAACTTTACTCCCAGCCAGGCCAGACAAAGACTCTTTCCAGTGCTTTTAGATAACATGTGCATGTCTGTTTATCTCAAGCATCTTTATTAGTAATATTTGAACTTTATTAGTAAGGTCAGATCTGTTGATAGGGAAATTGTGAACTACTATCTGTTGGGTTTGTTTTTCATATTTCTTCTATACAGAAAGTTCCTCCATTTATTGGCATTAAATTAGACGGGGGACATAAATTACATTAGTATATAGATGTCTGCAGTTTATGTACTAAAAACAAGCAAAATTCAGTTCAACATGACCATTTCCATGACCATTTCACATTAAAACAATAAAACAATAAATGTAAAAAATGTTTTACAGTTAAATTTCCATACATGAGCCAAATGACCACATTCTGAAACTTAACTAATATTTAAGTCCATCCAACTCTTTCATACAAAATGTAGTGAAAAGATCATTTTTAATATTTTTTATGTAAAGGATCTTGGTCCTGATTGCCTGGGCGTCCAAGGTTATATCCTCGCATATGTAAGAACAGTGTTGGGAGTAACGCGTTACAAAAGTAATGAATTACTGTAATGCACTGCTTTTTGCTGTAACGCGGTAATGTAAAGCATTACAGAAAAAAAATGGCAATATTTTACTCGGTACAAATGTCAGTAACACGCGTTACAATGCATTTTTAACCTGGAATGAAGAGAGGTTTTTTATCTTCATACAAATTCGCCAAAATCACCGCGAGATCAGAGGTCCACGCAAAATGTTTCACTTCTTGTAGTCAGACAGAACAGAGAGATGAGTGAACCTGCAACTGATCTAACGTCGG
>JBBPCY010000109.1:35890876-35912177 GCA_037974405.1 Brachyalestes nurse | reverse complement strand
AACAAATTACTTTGAAATGACAGTAACAAGTAATAAATAACGCATTACAGTTTTGAAGTAACTTGCCCAACACTGTTTAAGAATAGCATCAGTTCTCAAAAAAAGACCCAAATCTATTCTTGTGTCTCTTCTTTTGCATACTGAACTTCAGGTCAATACCAAAACTTATCCACCCCCTGACACTAGCTCAACACCCCTTACATCTCTACCTTTCACCTTTTTGCCTCAAAACAAAGTGATGCCCGGGCTAAACCCCCAAGGTTTTAAGATCCTGATGTTGCTTGTGAATGGCTATATGTTCCACCTTTTGTGTTATCACCAAAATAATAAATGAAAAACTTTTTTTGCAGCTTAATTGCTGTCTATGAAATGCATTGACTGGGAGTTTTTTTATTCAACAAAATAAAGAAAATGTAGTTTTACCCTTAGTCTACCCTTTTGCACAAATCAACATAGTGAGGCTTGTTGTTCAGGTATATTAGGCCTATATGCAATATTTTGTGTAACTCCTCTGTGAAAGTTTCAGAAATGTTACATATTTATTCTCTTTATATTAGGTTTTCTCACCATTGATGAAATGGAAAAGTTATATATAACTATTCTCTACTTTGTATTTACTTCCAGATATATCCAAGATATACTCTCTACTATGTATCTACTTTCATGATACAGAAAAGTGCATCGAAAATGCAAGAATATTACAATAGCATTTCAAAAAAGTTCCGTCAGCTTTGAAAAAGAAGGATCTGCTCCTTCAGCTTTGAAAGACAGAATTTTAAATCCGCTCTAGTCTGTCTCCTCAGTTGCTTCTCTTTTAATACATCTCTGGATTTTACACTGGATCTTGCCTACATCGACAATACTTCTATCATGAAACATTAATGAAATCCTGCAAAATATATGCTTATATAGAAAACTATGTGATAAGAATTAGGCATAATGTTGGTGCTCAGCATGAATGAATTAGTAGAGAACAGCTAGACCCTGTAGACCCAGAAATCCAGTAGACCTGTGAAATACATGTTTTTACAACGCAGTAGCAACTTCGAGCTTAATGTTTCACAATTTACATAATTTTCCTTCAATTTGGGCTATTGTGTGGGTATAAAAGAATATTACTCCCTTTTTTATGATCTGTAAATGCTCAACAGACATGTTGCTTAATTAATGACACTTGCTGGTGGCAAGCCACTAAGATCTTTCCTGTGCTCGCTAGATTGTGACCTTTTGTTTTGATTACATGTCAGTGGGGTGGCATAGAACAGCTGAAATCTTTCTTAAGTCTTCTGGAGAGCTAGCTTGTGTCTTAACTGTCACTTCAAGTTAGTCGGGCGCACTTTGGCCATGCAGAGCTGTCATCTTCTCCAAAGGAGCCAGTTCAGAGTGCTGAGAGGATTCAATTCACCTTCCCTCGCAATGTCCCTTCCTTTCTATCTCACACACACCCTGATTCTGCGCGGCTCAGTAATGCCTCCGGTGGCTGGCATTTTTCTGAGGTTTCCCTGGTCTCAGACTTGCTGTTGGATTTAATGAGTTCTTTCATTTCAAGGGGAGGGCATCCAGACGCTTTCAAATATTCTTAGCAGGGTAACCGGTCCTCTTCCCTCTGAGCTCGGCGCTTAGTTACAAAGTTGCCGTGAGGTCAAAATGCATTACACTATGGCTTTTTTAAATGGGTTTACTCAGTGAAATCAAATACCTTTACATTTGCTGAGTCTCTGTTTATTTTTGTAATTCTCCAGTAGAATTATAAGATATAAAACTGTGCAGTGGGGTGGGCAAAGAGCTAGCTCCAGACATAGCAATGAGGAGGAAAGCGTTCTGTTCTTTTCACTCATACTTGCTCTCATCATTCTCCTCTGTAGGAGCACTTTAAACCTCTCCCAAGGCCAAGCCAAGAGACCCATCTTGATGCTAGCAGAGCTCTAAAATTGCTGTTTACTTCAAAACTCCAATTATCTGATAAGTGGTTGTGCCTGCACAGCAGCCCTTTTTATCTGGTTTGAAGTGTTACGGTTTCAGCTGTGTCATGCTTGCTGTCATTTAAACCATCCAAAGTTCAGCTAAATAATCATTCAAATGATTACTGAGAGATCAGTGTTTTTTTTTTTCTTTTTCTCTTTTTAGCCTGATTTAGTTTTTGTTCTTGTTTAGCTCAATGGAATTATACACCATGCCATAAGTATCCACAAAAATAAAGGCGCTATTAAGGGTTATTTGAAGCGAAGCCACATAACAGGGCTCAGTTATGGCCCTGGAGGGATGATGTGAAGTGCAGTTGGGTGATTGACCTGCCAGACGCACCCAATTCAACTCCTCTGTTACTTCTTATGTTTAGTTAATGCGAAAGCAGAGATATCACCCAACTGTGCTGGACACTAGCCATCAAGGACCAGAATTTAAGAACTCTTATAAAGAAGAATCATTTTTGATTTTCTAAAGCAAAGGTTCTCAAACAGGTCCTCGGGCCCCCTGAGCATGTTGGGAGCTGAGATTGTGCGCAAATGTGGACAATCTACAGGGACCTCTGAAAACCACTGACCTGGAGAACCTTTAGTCAAAGTCAGAGTGAATCTTATTGTCATCTCAGCTATATAAGTGTATTTTACAGAGTACACAGGGTACACAGAGTACAAATGACACAGGGTACACATATATAAACTTTAAATAGAAACTCTAAACTAGAAGTCAAATTGTGGTAACATCCAAAACATTGTGGTACAAGGAGATTTTTAGCATCCAAAAAGTAATGCAAATGTTGCATCAACAATACTGGAATGTAAGGAGTGCAAAGGATCAGCAAAAGATCAGCATCAGTTCAATATAAATAAATATACCATCATTCTATGAAAAAATACAGAAACTTTAATGGCAGTTTGTTTTTGCAAAATGAGAGAGATAAACCTTAACGTAGAGTGCACCACACAAAACATGACCATATCATCATATAAGTCCGACACACATGAATGCTAGACTATTATTTATTTCCAGAGAGTGCTTATACAGCTTCACTTTAATGAACGTGTCTTGTTTTCAGCTATGAAAAACACAGAGGAAGCCTCTTCAGGTTATTTGTTCCCTCATGTTCAGGTCTGTAGAGGTTTCTCAGTGGGAGAAGGGAGCATGTGGTGTGTTCTGAGCACAGGCATGTCTCTGGAGACTGCCTCCGGGGGCCTGTCAGTCTGATGGGTGAAGGACAAGGCGGACTGTTACTGTGTGACAGATGTTTGTGTCTATAGCTATCCCAAGCTGTCAGTGCAGTGGAGCCCTCGCAGCCCACCGCCCTGCTGACAGGAAGCACACTCACTTTTAAGCACCTGTCCCCTCACTAACCTCCATTTGTCTCTGACAGAGACCATGGTGTTGAGTGTTGGGCGGGGTCTAGACCAAGGTGTTGTCAAAGGTGATCTCCTCTATGACCTTGTAGGTCTGACTCTCCTGCCTTTAGGTTAGACAGTGTGATGCAAGGGAAAGCAGAAAGGTCAGGAAGTGTGGTACAAAAACGGGGCCAGAACGTTGAAGCAGTAGTAGTGAAATAATGCAAGTCAAATGGATTTACATATGAATCATTTTCGGCCATCCATGTGATGTAAGAGAAAACATGATTCATCAGAGCAAGCCACATTTTTCCGTTGCTCTGTGGTCCAATTCTGATGGTCACATTGTAGGCATGGACAGGGGTGAGCATGGGGGCTGTGCCTGGTTTTCAGTTACGCAGCCCCAAACCCACCAATCTGTTCTGACACCTATCTGTCATAGTCAGCATTAACTTTTTCTACAATTTGTGCTACAGCAGCTCTGTATGAACTGCCCAGACGGGCAAGTCAGCGCTCCCCACATGCATAAAGGGGCCTTGGGTGCCCGTGTCGCCCGTTCACTGGTTGTCCTTCCATGGAGCGCTTTTAGTAGGTCCTAATCGCTGCATACTGGGAAGACCTGTCATTTTGGATACGCTCTTACCCAGTCGTCTAGCCATCACAATTTGGTCCTTGTCAGACTCACTCAGATCCTTACACTCTTCGTTTTTTTCATGCTTCCAACACATCAACTACAAGAACTGACTATTTACTTACTTTAACATATCCCACCCCTTGAAAAATCCCACTGTAATGGGAATAATCAAAGTAATTTACTTCATGTACGTGGTTTTAATGTTGTGGTTGATTAGTATTCATGGTAACGTGCAAAAGTCTTCATTTTTTAAAAAATATGTTTAGCTGAGTGGTATGTGTTTTTTAAAAGCTAGTGTTAGAATGTATTCAAATAATACAAATACCATAAACAGAGATTTTATGTATGTCTATGTATTTGCTGAATCATTCCCAGACCTGTCCACATGGAAGCCCAGTTTTACATTGTAGTTCTCATCAAATACCTCAAATACTGGATTCAGCTCAATCTACACCTCATTAAATTACATCTTATGCTGCTGATAAAGTCTCGCAAATCCATGCAGTTGCGATGAAATCTGGAAACAACCAGCTCACAAAATGGTTTTGTGTTTTTTATAAACAAAAACAAATCTTGATATTATTTAATACTTTGTTTGCTTTTATTCAGATGTTAACTTGTGTATTTGCTGACGGAAAGTCCCTTCTTTTTCAGATAAATGGCTTTAACCAGTTTGCACAGGAGTCTAAGACTTTTACATGGAACAATATCTTGCGCGTGTGTTAGCTTTAACTACTTAACTAACAAATAAAAAAACACTACTTGGTTAAAAGACTTTTGTTTTTTGTGCACTTGCCTAAACCAAACTGATGAAAATGTACCAAATTCACATTCATAATTATGTCTGCAACAAAAAATGTTTTGTTTTACTATCACTAATGAGTCCAAATGTTTGAACAGTAATGTAGAACAAGTGCTGAAGTGGATAATAGTAATGAAAGCATTGATTTTGCAAGCATTACCCAGTTTTACTGTAGCACAAATTTCCACTTTTAATGGGAACAAGAAGACTTCAAGTTATCGGTATAGATATTGGGATACTAGCCCTAGTATTACTTATCACATCAAACAGAGAAACTGTTGTATTGCCCATTCTTGACTAATACACTTTTTGTGTAACACCAAGTATGCATAAAGAGTGCTTAACTTGCCTTGGTGTCAGATGACTAAGCGTCCTGGTCGTCGTCTAGAAGGCCAACCTGACTTTGTTCAGTACTCAGTTGAGGAGAGAGCATGGGGGGCTGTGGGCAGTGGTTTGTGATGGGTAAAGTACAGACAGTATTCTCTGCAGACTTTGGCGCTCTGCTCTTTGTGTGTGCAGTGTTTGATGTGCTCTGCTGTAAACAGTGGGAGAGAACTCTCCCCGGAGATCAGCCACAGCCTGAGCACACTAATGAGCAGGGTGATTATGGGGAAGGCATTCCAGAAAATGTTACAAATGTAAATGTACATGCCTCTGTGGTGACTGAGTGTTTGTGTGTGGATGTGCGCAAAAAGGGTGCATAATGCACATGTCCTTATGGCAATAAAATGCATCTTGCTTTGATCTTTTCTGTTTAGCGAATATATGGTTTTGAAAGGGGCCTGAAAGGGAACCCAGGGAATCTTAAATTAGGGGCGTGTGAATGTTAAATTCCTAAACGTTGATGGTTTTCATTGTTGAACTATTGAATTAAACATAACGGATTATAGTAAATTATTGCAGAATTTCCAAAAGGAGACATGGGCTTGTAGCATGTGTATTCAATTTGCACCAAATCAATATTCTACGCAAATTCTCGACTTGCATTCTAATCTTCCTAATAAGTAAATTCGGGAGGCAGTCCATCTTTTTCCTTCTTTTCACAATCTTTCCGTTACGCACCCAGAATATTAACTCTGGGCTTTCAATATCAGAGGGAGGGAATACACATCCTTCTCTGTCCAAAATCTCAACAGAGGGTCTATTTCAGGTGGAATAACCTGAGGGAATATGGTTTCAATTTGACGTTGCTCTCAGGCTATTTTATGGCATTCATCAAGGGAGTTGAATGACGTAGATTGCCTCTTAGGAAAAACGTGGAAAAGTTGGGCTAATTTAAAAGAAACCAGGATGAATCCGATGTTGCGTATTTAGGGAATAACTGCTGAGATGATTCTGTCACTGAGTGGAGGCTGACTAATTATCCCATCATCACCTGAGCAATTACGGAACATGTGATTGGAGCATGAATTCATAAGTGCCTATAATTCAAGCTATACATGTAGTAATAATGTTCGTTCGTATTTCATTCCCCCTGCAGACTTAATCAGGTAGGGCGCTTGGCACCCGAAGATTTTCAGGTTCTTTTCGGTTCATTTCATTCTGAATAATCTGTCAGTGGGCAAGCAGACTGAAGCTACTGAACAGGAACTGAGAGTGCTACACCTCAGAGAAATCCTCCCAGCCCTTCAGCCTTCTTTGATTTACTATTTTTCACAATTGATTCGGTTCATGTTCTCAAAACAATTAGCGTAGCCATTTAAACTGTGTCTTCTGTTGAAAAGAAAAAAAAAACAAAAACTCTTAATTGTTCTCGAAAATAAGCCGCTCTTAATGCACTGTATCAACAGCAGCGCTTTTACATGTTCCACTTACCAGAGGGAACATTCTTCATTATTGATTTACCTTTTTGTTTCAAATTTGCCCCATTTATATGCACGTGTAATCATGTTGTTGTTGATAAGTGAACACTAACAGTATTTGTAACCTGCATACTGAGCTAATTGCTTTTCCATTGCATTTTCTACCTTCACACATCTAAACTGAGGATGTGACATCCCATGTGACAACACAAAGTACTGTCACATGCTTGATTCAGATCCATGACATCATTGTCTACAAAGTATAATTTATGCATTGCTCACTTTTACTGCTTAATGAAATTCAACCATTTTTCTGTGTTCAATGAAACCTAGGATGTATTACAGCAGGAACATCTGTACATAGCTATACTGTAGTAACCCCCCTGAGAACAGCATGATGAAAAACAGCATATACCATACGGGCTAACTGTGATGCTGTAATGTGTGTGAAAACAATAAAAATGTAGTAAAATAACAGCTATGACAGCTGAGCTAACTGTTTTGAGAGTAAAGACCTTGGTTAGCAGAAATGTGCAATTTCAAAAAGCGTCATGAAACTTATTAATGATCCATTATAAAAGGATGCTGATTGATAATAGCTCCTCAAAATCCCTGAGCATCGATTGCTGTGTTCATTAATTCACTGAACACCTCCTCTCGCCCCTCAAGAGCAGCCTCATTCGGGCAATTATTATGGATAGTTCATAATTTTAATTCGGTACTTACTGATGGTTATTGCATGTTTCTGCACTCTTTACTGACCCTTTTTTTATGAGCACCTTAATCAAAGCTCTGGCGGTAAAGTTCAGACCCATAAGTGGCCGCAGGTTACATAGTAAACATTGTTGATTGCTAATCGACTGGATTGTCAGTGCTACTATACTGGTCTGGTCTGAAACAGTACTCCAGAGGAAAAAAATGACACTAATAATCTACAGGAGTTCCAATTTTCTGTTTTTCCAATAAAACATTTGATTCAAAGGCCTTCTGATCAATACCTTGCAGATGATTTATATCATGTCATAACCCCTAGAAAGTTTATGGAGAGCTGAAAGATAAGCTAAGCCTCCTCGATGCCCCCTAATGGCTTGGATGAAGTATTTAGTATCTTCATAGACCCACTTGGCTATGTTGTGTCTCTGGCATATGTCAAATCTTCTATTCTGTGCTGTGGTGGTAGACAAAGCTCCTTGTTCTTGCAAAGGCCCCAATCAAATCTCACAGCAATGCGTGACTTCACAGCTCTCATTCTCGACAACAGTTTCTTGTAAGAGGAGGCTAATAAAATGACATGAAATGTAATATTTTGCTTTTCTCATCCTGCACATTAACTGTCAGTGTTTCAGCCGAAAAAAGAGAACAAAAGCACATTTCCACTCTTTCTGCTGATTAAAGAGGATGTGCAGGTGATCAAATGATGATCTTTGTAACTTTGTCATGATACAGCAAGTTTGCTGGTTATGTTCTATGTCAGATTGTTACAATAGGCAATATACAGTAATATCACTTCTGATTATGACCTATAGAAAATTCTCATTTTATAGTCAATTCAATGCTGGTTATGAGAATTTTCACAATAAAGTACTACCATTGTTGCATTATTGGTGCTGATGATGATGATGATGATGATGATTATTATTATTATTATTATTATTATTATTATTGCTGTTGTTGTTGTTGTTGTTAGTTTTAGTATTATTATTACAATACAATATGTATCATAACTAACCATGCAATTGTTCATTATGATACATAATCTTATATTAAGTCAAATAACATCACAACAGCAAAGAACTTCTGGGTGGATAACGTCAGTAGCTTGGCACTGATACAACTAGATGCCTCCTGCATCCAAAATGTCCTAATCAATTATGTATTCAGGTGCATTTGTATTATAAGCTCAAACAAAACAAGATGTGACCACTGTTTTGGTTCAGTCTCTTCTGTTTGTATTTACTGCTTAAAATCAGATGCTTCTGAACAGTTGAAAGTCAACCTTTATGTTTACAATCAGTTTTATTTGGTTTATAAATTAGTCATATTTGGTCAGATTGTGATCTGTATGACATTCTAACAATATAGTAGTATCATTGCTAGATTCAAGATTCAAGATTTGTCACATGCATAGTTATACAGAGCAACACTTAGTGAACTGTATCCTGAGCCGCTCCCTTTTTATGACTGTGCAATATTATAAAATATGTACACATTTTAAAATGAAAGACAAATCTAAATAAGGGTAAATAAGAGTAAAACAACTTAAAGTTAAGTTAGAGTGTTTTAAGTTATACGTTAAGCAACAATCTGACAGATTTACATACGTACAATGTGCAAGTGGGATATTAAAGTGATTCTGTAAACAGAAGTGAGGACCTCTACAGCTGCATGTACAGTATAGCAGCATATAATGTATTAATAACTAATGTGCAGTTGAAATGAATGTACAAGGAAATATGACAGATATGAAATAAGAACAGTACTCTTGCTGATTAGGATCTGCCTAACTTTTCACAGCACTATGATATCACTGCTGCTTATGATGTACAAAGCTTGTTTGATGTAGAAAGTCGAATCTGTGTCGCCCTATTTTCGCCTCAGCACCCTTCTGATCCATCATCGTCTTGCAGACCTACTCTTACTGACCTGTGATTCATCCATCAATACCTGAGAACAACAGATTGATTTGACCTTTCCCATGCTGCTGCAGACGCCTGTCCTTATTTGGGCTTCAGCTTTTTCTCACCTTGCACTTGGTGGCAGGGACATGGTTGGCACGGCCTGATAACACACTCGTGTGTAAAACGCTTTCGCTCGCCAGCTGTAAAAGCACAGAGCTGCATGGTCTCACTGACAGTTACGACGAGACCATCATCTGACAGATGTGTGGTGGATTATTATTGCTTGTGAAGTATGCGCGCGAGTGTGTGCGCTTACGAATGCGTTGCGTGTGTCCTTATGGTGGGGGGTAAGCAGCTGCACAGCTGTGTAAACACACCCAGGCGGTGCTGTAGGCCCTGCCTGTCTGTTGAGACTGCACTGCAGTAGATGCACAAGACTGGCATGCCAGAGTCAGACGAGCACAGCTGGATCAATGCATTGAGCCGTGGCTTCATCAAAGGACAAACACCTCAGCTGTTCGAGAGCGAGCGGCCTATTCCACATGCACAATAGCCCCTGTCTGTATGACTCACAGCTGCTATTAGCACATAGGAAAAGAGACATAATAACTATTACAGGCAATTTTGTTGCACGCCCCATATTGATTCATTGTGATTCAAGCCTGAGGAACAGAGTTTAGTCTGCCATATATTGCACTAATTAAATGATAATAAGCAGCCAATACATTGTGCCCTCATCGCGTTGATGCTGTATGCCAGTCAAAGGTCTTTCACGTGGCCTATTTGTGTGTTTAGCTACACACAGATTGCTTCTCATTAAGTGTGCTCCCTTCACTCTATTGTCTGTGTTCCGCTGCATTATCAACCCTGGCACACTATACTACGTGCTGAGAAATCTTGTCTGTCCAAGGGCTCATTTATAATCACAGGACTTATTGTGAAATTCGTTGTACTTGAACCTGTGATTCAGTTAACATGGTTAATGCTTTTGCGTTGTGGTTAAATGAAATGTCATTCTCCCCATGTGAACGGACATTCTGGAAATAGCACGTTCTTTATTCAGCATTGGATAAAGTGGATTAATCTTGATTAATCTCTCTTGCTCTTTCTCTGTCTCTTTTTACACAAAGTTGCACCCACAACCCCGACGGTCCGCTCCGAGTTCTTCAAGCCTTGCCAGGACAGCCAAGAACTCGCCTTCTGTCTGAACGAGGGAGAGTGCTTCATTATCGAGACAGTGGCAGGAGTGCACAGACACTGCAGGTAAGTCTTTCTCTTTCTCCTTTTTTGTTTTAGGTCAGGCATGTGTGTGTGTGTGGTGTGTCAGACAGAGGAATCATGTGTGAACATCCCACTTGCATTTTAAATCCTTTTTTTCCCTCCTTCCACTGCTTCCTTCTTTACTCCAGCTGGTGTTATGTCCCTCGCTGTGCATCAGAGTTGATTTTAAGCATTTTTACTAATCCATACCCATAAGCAAAGAAAACAAAGCTGTGGATGTGTAGTGACTAGCGGGGGCCGGCTGGCTTTCCTACACAGAAAAACGCGTTGGTCGTGATGTCCATGATGATTCAAATTTTTTGTTTGTTTGTTTGTTTATTTGTTTGTTTTTGACATCCCTCGTATATGATGCTTAATCGAAAAGCTAGGATTCCTGCTCGGGCACTCGAGGGTGTAATTAGGAGCAGATCTTTCCACACTGGAGGGACTATAGGATATAACCAGAGGAGCTTGATGCAGCCAGCTCTTTCAGAGATCAGTGGCTAAACTCAGAAAGAATAATTGCATGTTTCTTTGACTGCACTAAAATGTCCTTGCATTCACATTCCGGACTGGAAAACGGTGGTGCCAAAGAAAAAAAAATCAGCCACTTCACTCATCTGATAGGAACTGGGCATACAATAGACATACTACTCAGATTGGAAATGAACTCACCTCTGTAATGATGTCTTCTCTTATGAAGGCTGCTCAATTTTGTTACGCTAGCTTGGAGCAACTAAGCCACCTAATGACAGATTCGGCCGAGCTTGTAGTTTTGTGTTGTGATAGACATATGGCTTCAATACCCGTGAGCATTTCTCTTCTCGGCATCATTTAGGAAGTTGAGCAATATCCTCCTAGATCTTCAGGAAGAAAATCAAGCGAATGCATGCATTGTTCTGAATGGGAAGGGAACCATTCGTTTTGATTTTTCCGTCAATCTGAAACTCCATTCGGTGTTCTCACAGCCCTAGTTATACTGATAGACCTGTGTATTGCTTCTCATCCCTCAAAATTAATGAAGCTTTTTGAGGGCTTTCAAGCAATTGCTGCTACCTTAGGCCCTTAAGTACACGACTCAACAGTCTCCTTCTGATCTAGGCCTTGCTTAAAGCACAGTTTAAGCTCTCACTCATATCCATCTGCTTTTCTTTTCTCCTGTTTGGCTTTTTATGCAACATTTCCTGAGTGTTGGACCTTATCATTGCCATGGTAACAGCTCTTAGCAATTCATTAGGGCTATAGACCTTCTATATGGCTACTTGGAAGTCCTCACAAAACCCATTTAGATTAGAATGTTCAACCGTAAGATAATGGTTCCAGTTTCAGCTTTCGCAGGGATGAGGAAGAGTTCTGACTCACCTTTGCTATTCGTATAAACGGAGGACAGAGGTAATTTTAAAGCACTTTTCAGCATATTAGTTCAAGTTACTATTTTTGTTTTTCCTGCCTGGGTTCATAATAGGGTACATATTGTTATATTCATGAAAGCTGGTGTTTAAATGAATGTCATGCTTTTTAAAAGGCAATCACCTTGCCTCCCTTTAATGTTGTTACATTTCCTGGAAATGTGTGGATGTGTCGAGGGAGGAGGAGAACAGTTATGTGGGAAGAGAAAAAAAAGATGAAACAGACACAGGGGAAGAGAGCAAGAGCGAGAGAGAGAGCGTGAGAGAGAGAGAGAGAGAGAGAGAAGGAGACCAATGTTTAATGAATAAATACTTTCTGTTGCACACTGCAGAAAATCTGACAAGGAGGAATCGTCCAATGTGCGGCAGCAGTGAAGACAAATGATAGAGGAATGGGTGTAAAACGCACGGGCAGGATGTGTGGAGACCAAGGCGAGGGTATTAACAGGATCTGATATGACAAAATACATCACGTTAATGATGACGACATCCACTTTTTTTTTTACTTTTCCTCCTCGCTCTTTCCTCACTCCTGGAGAAGCAGGCAGTGATTAAATTGTCGGTGGGATGTCAGATCTCGACAGGCCACGTTAATCCCAGCTGCTGTCTCCTCTCATCTCATTTGTTCGGAAAGGGAGGAGCTGGCTGTTTCCGTGTCCTATGGGCCACTGACGAACCCACAAAGGCGACTTTTTGCGTTTCAAATTTGCCTGGTGATAAAAGCAGGAATGGGCCTTTAAAAGGACACTTCAGTTGCTTGTCATTCACAGTGAATGTAATGCAGCGCAAATGCAATGAATATTAATGCTAGTGCACAATTAAGAATGCAGAAGTCCTGAGCGATGCCGTTTGCTTAAGACTGCATTTCTGATTGCAAGTCGTAAGCAAGCTCCGCAGCTGCATGAGATCCTGCCTGCCAGAAACAGTTCATCCAACATAAGACATAACAAAACATAAAATGACTTTCATGGCCTAGAATAATCATAGTTGTCCATTTTCCTGTCAATTTGCCAGGATTTGTCAACTGAGGGAAGAGTGGAACTGTGTTCTTCCTAAAAGGTTTCAAAAACAATTTAAAGTGAAACGCATGGTAACTCTGTAGTAATGATGGGGGTGTTACTGTGTTCTTCCTTAGAAGTTAATAATGAACAAGAACAGTACTGTAAAGTGGTGATTTATTCTTAAGTTTACCAGTATTGGATCAATATCAGAACCATATTTGAGATATATGAGAAAAAGAAAGAACACACACACACACACAAATAAATGAGACTTAAAATCTCAACCTTCTCTGATCTTGCATTCTCATGGTCATGCGAAACGTTTTCTAAAATACATTTCACACAAAGCATTGGAAACGGCAGCGAAGAAACTACCATGTAACTACCATAAAATTACATAAGCATTAAGCTACCGATCCATTCTACACATTTTCTTACGGTCTTATTTTTTGTACTTCTTAGTTGAACTCTGTTCACCATAACTGCCAACTCCAAAAACTATTTCCCTTTTCATTTTTTAGTAGTAATTTCATTTTTTTACATACACACACATGCATGCATGCACACACCACACACACACACCCCACACACACACACATACACACACAAACACATGTAGGACACACACGTGTGTGTGTATGCGCATGCATGTATGTATATATTTATATATATTTTTATAAATGAATGCAGGCAATTTGTTTTATTATGTTATGATAAGTATCAGCTAGGTGAAAATTATTTCTTTTCACTCAGCTCCTGTAAAATATGAAACAATACTAACAAGTGTTACCTAGTGCTTGAACATCGAATTGTAGGAATACCTTTAATTGGTATAGAACATGATATTGCTATTGACTGTGCGCTGAGAGGTTCTTTAGCGAAACGAAAGTGATTTTTCTATGGCATCACTTATGGGATCGTTTTTGGCGCCGTAATTTTTAATTGTACGTCACTGAATGCAATCTTGCATGCCAGAACTGGTCCAAGCGACATGATGTGTAATACGACATAACCTGACACAATCCAAAGCAAGGCACTAGACAGCATGACTCAGAATAAAATGACACGCAACAGAACGCATGAGAAACAAATTCTATCAGCTGGTGAACATCATGTCAGGCAGCTGCAGCTTTGGAAGCTGAATGTGAATGCAAACAGTGTGTGCCTGCAGGTCCTGTCCTTTCTTTTGGCTGCTCAGCTGGTGTGGGGGATGAACATCTGTGGGTGTTTCATTCTGGGTGTATAAGTGGATTACTTACACAGTGGACACACAGCGCAGGGCTGTGTAATTGAAGCATGGATGTTTAAACCCAGACACATGTCTCTGTCTCTGTTTGGATAAACGGGCCATTCCGTGTCAAGTGCGCCGTGCTGCAGATGAGTGGGCGGAGTGAGAGCATGAGTGGTCGTCCAGTGAATTGATACCACTCCAAATGGCAGGACAGTGCAGGGAAAAAGAGAAAGACGGAGGATGTTTGTGGGGGAGTGGCTTCTAAGCAAAGTTCACCAGATTGCTTTACCTCTACCACTACTACCCATTAGCCTGTCAAATTCAAATGTAAAAGTTCCTAAACTGTTCTTGGCTTGGAAAAGCCTTACTGAAATTCTTCACCTCACTGTTTAAAATGGCCATATCCTACTTTTTAAAAATGTATCTTTTTGTTTTTCCTGCGTCAGTGTAAGTCATCTGCGTCATTCATTTGTACATGATCATTTTCTTGCATGAGAGTTTTTGTTACTGTGCCTTTAAGAGTATTATGTAAATGAACTCTGATTATCTGCACTGTAGACTGAAATAGTCCTTTACTGTGAATGCATGGCTAAATTGCTGACCTGCTCTACAGAGAGCACACATTTGCACATTTTAATGCCCAGTAAAATGCTGAATTAAACATATTTATAGACAAAAAATGTGATTTGTGCAAAGGTTATGTTTTTTTTTATGATAGGTTATGATAGGTTTTTATTGTTTGTTTTATTTGTACAAATAACTATTTTGAACAAATAACTAGAATTTGGCCATATAGACACTGTCCAAAATAATGTTGTCTCCAAAATGCTAATGTCTCAATGGCCATAATATTCTGATATAAGAGAATGCAACACATTTCATCCAGGACATTTTGGAGCATTTCAATTGGATCATTCATCATGAAAGTTTCAAGGTAAAGGGCATCTGTTGTATTCAAATGATGTATAAAAATAAAAAAGAAGGAGATGTATTGTCCTTTTTGGGACAGCAACAATATTTTATATGTAAAACTACAGATGTTGTCACAAAGCAGACTTACAGAAGTGAGAAAGGAAAACCTCCCCTGAGCAGAAGAAAGGAACATTGAGAGGAACCAAAAGTGGACCACAGTGGACACTGTACAGCACAACAACACAAGATCCAACTAGTACTATGAGCTAAGGAGTGAAAATGTGTTGAGAAATGCACCGCTTGCTGCTTAGTTTCTCTAAATGGACTGTCATTTGTCATTTTAACTTTACAGAGACTTCTCACACTCATGCATCTCATTTTAAAAGCTCTCCATTAAAGATCCATCCATTTTAAGGTTCCATGGGGAACCGTTAGTGTTTTTGTGTGGCATCACTCTGAAGACGTTTAAAGCGTATATTTCTATGTTCCTATGTATGTTGTCTTATTTATGTGTGTCTGTTTTTGCCTCTGCTGTTGCTGTTGCTGATGCTGTTGTTGCTGTTGCGCGGCAGCCATGATGGCAGATGGAGTGCTCCCTGAATTGAATTTGAATTGACTGGAGAGGAGCGAGCGGGAGAATGATAGAAAGAGACAGAGCGAAGGAGGAGGGGGTGCGGGTATTTCTCCCTTGAGTGAGGCGAGTTGTCAGTGAGAGAGCTTGACGTAATTAATCATACTAAGTGCGCTAACAATGAAAGAAAAGGGGAATAAATGTCCAATAATCACATCAGCCAGGCGCTCCGGTGCAAGGCCTTTAAGAGCTGCAGGCACAGGAGGTCAGCCTTTTCTGTGCAGTCGAGAACCAAGAGAGCAGCCCAGCATCTCCACAAGATCAAGCAAGGACAATGCTTTCGTCTCAGCTTGTGTTTTACAACCTGCTGAAGTCAAACTGGAGGCTGCTGAGATATCTGCATTCAGCTCACGGCCCCTTGCTTTATGAAGATGAACTTGAAAGGCTGGTTATCTGCAGAAATATTGAATGTATTCATATGGATGAATTTCATTTAAGATGTGCAAGGTATATAACTCTGACACACCTCAGATCTGACAGCAGTGACAAGCATTTCGTCAATCCTGTGCATTCTATTTTATTATTGCAACACACTTTCTTGTCATAGGTAAAGTCAGAACTTCTAGAGCAGTAAACAGCTGTATATATTGTAAGGACAGATTTAGATCAATTATAGAGAGCCTGTATATAACATCCCAAACACAAAAACTCCATTTTGTCACTGGATAAGCACAGCTGCAGCCAAGCAGAAAAAAGGCATAGCACATGTATTCTGATTCTGTGCTCTGAATTTGGTCAGCAGTTTTCATCCATCTCATATCTAATGTTCTGTCTAGCCATACATCTGGGAAAGTATCTTCTAAAAAGCCTTATCCAAACTTGGCAGTGCTCAACAAGAAATACTTGGCACCCAGGATTCATGGCATCAAGTGGGGAGATGTGGTGATGTAGAAGATGATTATAAACCTTCCATCTCCATGCAAAGAAGTTTTTCTCTATAGGGTTTAGGAAGAGAGAGTATGGAGGCAGGAACAGAGAAAACATCCTTGAGCGCTCTGTAAACCACTCTGTGAATGCAGTGAAGTGGTGGAATGCCACATTGTCCCACTCCACAACAAATACTAAAGCATTTGCTCTCCGTCACACTCTCTTACCTTCTGGTACCAGTATCCTGTACAGTTCATCTGTAGGATCAAGATGGTGCTCTGTGTTGTCTGGGCAAATGACTGATTTACTATGATCATTGGATATCGCTGCACACACTGTGATCAGCTGTTTGCCATAAATAATATACATATTAATTTACCAGTGTTGTAATATAATATACAACTTCAGAAAAAACAAGAGACCACTGCAAAAATGTTCAGTTTCTTAAGTTTTATCTTTAATAGGTATTGAACTGAATAGCTTTGCCTATTAAAATATTGTCATCTAAAGCATCATTTTAAAGGAAATGACAAAACATGGAAGTAAGAGAAATGATGCAGCGTTTACAGAACTTGAATAATTTACAGAAAATATCTTGTTCACTCTTAAACAAAAGTACAACAATTACCTTTGATATTCTTCTAGTAGTGTTTTTTTCCATCCAACTGGTCTCATTGTGAGAGGAGAGTGTTGGTTACAGCAGTGGATTTTTATAGTTTTCCTCATTAAATAAGATGTGATTCAGGTGATCACTAATCAGTCCCTCATAAAGCAGAATGAGGTGCTTGTGTAGGAATTTAACAGACACTGGCACGGAGTGGTTTCACACTCACAGAGATGCTGATTTAAAGTAAACTGCAGTGGAATCTTTTTTTTCCAGAGCTGTACATATAAAATCATATCTGTATATCATCACTGAGCCCCACATCACCAGCACTAACCCAACACTGAGAAGTGAAAGGTTACAGAGTGTCAAACTGAGGGACACAGGATTGAATTCCTGAGGCCAGTATTTGATTCCGTACAGTCTGGGATCAGGGAGAGGTCAGGGTGAGGTCAGGGTGAGGGTCAGGGCCATATACATATATTATTAGACTAGATGACCAGCTGGATCGTACGTCAACGTCGCCGCCATATTGCGAGAGGCACTGCTGTGGAGTGAATAAAGTAATGGCTAAAGATGCCTCACGCATGTTCTGCATGGGGCTGTACTCTCCAAACCAGATCCTAAGGGATTACATTTCATAGGTAAGGCTGAACAATTGTTCTGAATATATTCGGCCATTTTAAAATCCCGTTTTTATAAATCTTAACCTTAGCTAAGCCAGGCTAAGCTAGCAAAGCTCTGCATTCCTGTGTTCAAGTCAGCCTCCAAACAACGTTTTGGCTAAATGTGATCACTGTAATACGGGATTTTATAACAGCCAAATATAATCAAAACAAGCCTTGTTTTCTTCATCCTTACCAGGGTTTGTCATTTGGCACATTTTGAAAAGCCATCCTGTGATGTGTGCCGTGCTGGTTTGGTAACAGATGCTGAGCTGGCATTATATGGGCAAAGCTACCACTTGTTGACATTAAAACACAGTGGATGTTTGATGATTCCTTCTGAGTCAAGGTGGTTAAAGTAGCGGAGCGTGTTATCTGGCACCAGGCCAAGCAGTCAGTGTATCTCTGATCAGTTTGTCCGGGCCACAGTTTAGAATCGATGACCATCATTTAATGCTCTTGTCTTTAGTTGAGTCTGAACTAAGGCTGCACCACATCGCCAGACTGAACACTCTTAATTAGACAGTTCTATTCACCAAAATCTGTTGTATGTAAACAATTTTTTAAATGTTACCCAGTTTCCACGTCTAATTGTATTAGTTTACATGGCGCTTTTGCCTCTTGCAATATAGTGGACGCGCTGATGTATCGCTTCAACTGGGGAACACAATGAATGCAGCGTCTACCCTATAAATGTCTATGGTCAGGGTGAGGTCTGCGTGTGGTCAGATAAGGGTGAGGTCAGGGTGAGATAAGGGTGAGGTCAGGGTGAGATAAGGGTGAGGTCAGGGTGAGATAAGGGTGAGGGTCAGGGTGAGGCTCAGGGTGTGGTCACATAGGGGTGAGGGTCAGGGTGAGGTGAGATAAGGGTGAGATAAGGGTGAGGGTCAGGGTCTGGGTGTGGTCAGATAAGGGTGAGATCAGGGTGTGGTCAGATAAGGGTGAGATCAGGGAGAGATAAGGGTGAGAGTCAGGGTCAGGGTCAGAGTGTGGTCAGATCAGGGTGAGGTCAGGGTAAGGGTGAGATCAGGGTGTGGTCAGATAAGGGTGAGATCAGGGTGAGATAAGGGTAAGGGTCAGGGTCTGGGTGTGGTCAGATAAGGGTGAGATCAGGGTGAGATCAGGGTGAGGTCAGGGTAAGGGTGAGATCAGGGTGAGATCAGCGTGTGGTCAGATAAGGGTGAGATCAGGGTGAGGTCAGGGTGAGGTCAGGGTAAGGGTAAGATCAGGGTGAGATCAGCGTGTGGTCAGATAAGGGTGAGATCAGGGTGTGGTCAGGTGTGTTACCTGTCTGACCTGTGTCCCCCTGTTGGTCCAGGTATCCAGGCGGACGCGAATCTGCAGTCGATGCAGGTGGGCTCTGTGATGCGGAAGGTCAAGTCCCGCACCTGGAAGAAGCAGCGCTACTTCCGCCTGCAGGATGACTGCGCCACCATCTGGTACAAGAGCAAAAAAGCAGGCAACGCCCACTCCACCTGTAAGCTCCGCTGGCCGAAGAAAGCACCCCTCAGTATGAGCCTTTTACCCTCTTTCTTAGCGCTGGGTAGAGACGCCTCATAGTCCTCAGAGCGGCAGGGCATCAGTGAGACTCAGAATCAGAGTGTGGCTTAGAGACAGACCTCCACTATACAGACAGAATATCAGTACTGTGATCATTCTGCTACATACTGCGACTGCAAATACATTAAAGGGCCCATATCATCACTTTCTTGCCTCCTGTAAATATTGTTAAAGTTTCAAAATATATACATAATATATATATAAATATAATATATGCAAAGTCCATATATGGAAACTGAACTGCATTTACAGCCCGTTTTCGAATCTTTTTGTCACAAAACCTCTCCTTTTTCAGTCTGCAGCAGCTTAGCCCCGCCCACTTCAGCCCCTTTTAAACGGGCTGCAATACAGGGCCCTTTAAAACACATCGGCTTTATATCATTCAAACCTCAGGCTAATGAGTGTGTGTGAGAGAGAGAGAGAGAGAGAGAGAGAGGGAGAGTGAAAAAGAGTGGGAGAGGGAGTGGGCGAGAGAGAGTAAGAGAGAGTGGGAGAGAGAGTAAGAGAGAGTGGGAGAGAGAGTAAGAGAGAGTGGGAGAGAGAGAGTGGGAAAGAGTGGGAGAGAGAGAGTGTTTCATATGTTTATGATTTTGCATTTTGTACGTGTGTGTGTGTGTGTGTTCAGTCTCCATCAGTGATGTGGAGGCGGTCAGAGAGGGTCACCAGTCTGAGGTTCTGCTGAGCATCGCGGACGAGTTCCCACCGGACCGCTGCTTCACTCTGGTGTTCCGCGGTCGCCGTGGAAACCTGGACCTGGTGGCTGAGTCGGCCGACGAGGCGCAGTCATGGGTCCGAGGCATGAGGAGGCTCATCGACGACCTCGAGAAGATGGACGACAAAGAGAAACTCGACCAGTATCCTTCAGAACACACACACACACATACCCACACACACTCTCTCTCTCTCTCTTTCACACACATACACACACAGTCTAAAACTTGACCAGAACACACAGATCCACACAAAAGACACTGAAACTGTGACAGGTATCCTTCAGAAAACACTCACACACACCAATGACTGAAACTATAGCAGAACACTCAGACCCGCTCACATCAGCTGCTAAAACTGTGACAAGAACCACACACACACACACACACACACACACACACACACACATCAGAGGGTAAAGCTGGATCAGAACACTAGAAGAGACACAACAAGAGACACTGAAACAGTGACAGGTATCCTTCAGAACACACACACACACACCTGAGACTGAAATTGTACCAGAACACACAGACCTGCTCATATGAGCCAATGAAACTGTGACACGAGTCTTTCAGAACACACACACACACACACTCTAACACACACAACTCACTAGGCAGTGAAAGTATATCAGTTGTGCTGTTGTGTCTGGATAGGAAGGTTTACTGAGCTTCGTAAAGGATACCGGCTCAATACACTCTATAATTAAAGGTCTAAAGGTGGCCTTATAAGGGGTCACTGTGTGGAACTGGACTTGACTCAGTTCAGTCATAAGCAGTCTGGGGCCCTAAATGACAAGAAACAGCTCCTCGTACTCTCACACACTCGTTACTGTTCCTGAGCAGCGCCCCCAGGTGGATCAGCGACTGGTTTAAGAAGGCGGACAAGAACGGAGACGGCCGGATGAACTTTAAGGAGGTCAGAGACCTGCTGAAGATGATGAACGTGGACATGAACGAGGACCACGCGATGCGTCTCTTCACGGTAACAACGAACGACAAAACACTCAGTTACAGCAAAAAATACTTTTTCCACTGGCACAAGGAACCGTGCGCTACTGCAAACTAATGTTTTTCCGTTACCAATAAAGCGAGTTGTACCCGTGCTGTATGCGACCTGTGCCCGAGGCGTACCCGTCCCACACACACTAGTCCCCAAACACGAGTCCCCAACACACTGCTCCCCACACACACTAGTCCCCAAACACGAGTCCCCAACACACTGCTCCCCACACACACTAGTCCTCAAACACGAGTCCCCAACACACTGCTCCCCAC
>JBBPCY010000109.1:35868055-35880910 GCA_037974405.1 Brachyalestes nurse | reverse complement strand
GACAATTATCCCCATCAAATGTCCTCAAATATCCTGAAATATCCTGAATTTGGTCTTCTGTGTGTTTTTTCCTTTGTCTGACCCAGAGACTCAAATGCACATGAGGTGCTGTGAGCGCTCGGCTGACCTGAGAGCAGTCTCGCGGCAAGGGGGGGAGGAATCTTTTGAATCGTAGCAACCTCTACTATTGGTTATTGCCTGAAACTGATGTGAAAATACAATCACGGTGTAAAAAAGATTTTATCAGGAGGTGTACTGCACAAGGGCCGGCCCCCTAGCGACAAAAGACAGGAAGGATAACTCTGGGAGTTGGAAGGGATGTGTCGCAATTCTGCCTTCTCACACCGCGACATGGGTTCGTGGATCTGAGTGTCGGGATTTCAGTTTAATATCGCATATCATTACAGCCCTAATATATATATTTCAATAGCTACATATCCATATTTTTAGATTATTTGTAGAGTTCTTTTTATACTTTACTGTTATGTGATATAGGTTTTATTCTATTGTTTTTGCTGCTCTTACCTTTGTACTGTCCACTTTCTGCCATATCAATGCAAACTAATAAAGGTTTATTTTATCTTATGTCACACCTCCCACACACACACTCTGCCTGTCCCCCAAACTATGACAAGTTTCACTCTTTCAGGTAGGCTTCAAACAAGATTATGGAGTATGTCTGTGGGAATTTGTGCCCATTTAGTCGACAGTGCATTTGGGAGGTCATGCACTGATGCTGGATGAGAAGGCCTGGCTCACACTTGATTTTTTATTTCATCCCAAAGGTGTTCTCTTGGGTTGAGGTCAGGGTCTGTGCTGGATGTTAGAGTCCCTGCACACCAAACTCATCAAACCATGTGTTTATTATAGACCTCAATTTGTGCACTGGGGCACAGAAGTGCTGGAACAGAAAAGGGTCTTCCCCAGACTGCTTCCACAGAGTTAAGTTTATCTTTCTCTGAAACTAAGAACCCAAACCCTGGAAAATAGCCTCTGTCCATTATGCCTCCTCCACTAAACTTTACTGTTGGTACTTTGCATTCCATTGGGTAGCATTCTCCTGGCATTCACCAAACCCAGAATAATCTATCAAAGTGCCAGATTAGCATGATTCACCACTCCAGGAACACATTTGCAATGCTCTAAAGTGATGGGCATGCTTTACACCACTCCAGCCAACGCTTGGCATTGCTCACAGGCATCTTCGTCTTATGTGCAGCTGCTTGGCCATGCGAACCCATTTAATGAAGCGATTTAGGCAGAATCCTCATGCTAATGTTTTTTTCCCTGATTTGTAGTGATGCAACAGCATCTTCAACATTCAGAGGCCCCGCTCTGTGGGTTTGGGTGGTCTACAGCTTTAAGACAAAACTGTTGCTTCTAGATGCTTCCATTTCACAATATTAGTACTTACAGTTCACCAGGGCAGATCTAGCAGTGCAGAAATGTAACAAACTTGCTTCTGGCAAAGAGGCATCCTATGACCTTTAAAGTCACTTTCAAGTCACGTTTAAAGTAACTGAGCTCTTCAATATGACTCATTCTTCTGCCAGTGTCAAGACCTGAGCTCAGTAAAAAAAGAGTGTCCTCATATTTTTGTTCATATAATGTACCTAATCAACCTATCTAAACTGTTAGAATATAAAAGGCCTACTTCCTGAATGTTCCATGCATTTGTCCCATACATTTTGTAATTATTTGGGGCACTAAACTGAAAGAATTTCTCAGCATGCAGCCTAAAAAAGTTATGGGCATTTCCCTTAATGGAGTTCAGTAGCAGACTGCATATAATAATGAACCTTTTTTGTTGAAACAATCAACCCATTGCGCTGATTCATTTATAATCCAAAGTGTGAAAGTGGGACTAAATTTACCTCACTTGCCGGATTTTCCAGGCGTTAGGTGTGATTTTCCACTCATTTTGCAAATACCGACCCTGGTCATCATTTTTTTAAACAAAGAGACAAAACAGTGGTGCTTAAAAAAACACAGGCTGAAATTTCCATCAAATTCTACAAAATATGTAACAGTCAGAGGTGTCTTTCAGTACTAAAAACACATAATGATGCTAAGCTGAGGATGTTGAGCTATGGAGAGGAAGGAAGGAAGAAAGAAAGAAGGAAAAGAATGAATTTATGAATGAATGAATGAATGAATGAACGAACTGACTGACTGAATACACAAATTAATTAATTAATGTATGGCTTGATCAATCAATCTGCCGATCAGTAGTTGGCTTAATTAATTAATGATTAATAAATTATAAAATATATATACATGAATTAAATGTAGTGCTGTGAGAAAACTGGAGGAATAGGTCTCTGAAAGAAAACACTGAGCAGGACCACCACTGCTGTCAAAGCCGGGTCAGAGTGAGACTTTTTAGCTTCAAGTGAAAGATGTTTATTTAATTCCATGACAAGGAGAGGTTGCTACCAGTGCCATACAAACCCAAGCGCAGAGCTTCAGAGCTTCAGTTCTGTCTCTTTCTGTTTTATGTATCACATCTTGCAGTACAGTACTTTGCTTCAATCTTAAAAAATAAATGTGAGAAAAATGGTGATAGAAGAACCACTTTTCTCTTGGTTACAGAAAGAATGTTTCAAGGGAAAGTATTTTAAAGAACTATGAGGTGGACGTGTGAAGAACATCAGTGATATATAAAGATTCTATATCATTTTAAAGCTTTTTCCTGTCCAAGGACTATTTAGGAACCCATAAGTGTGTTGTGAAGTGGAATGAGTGGTGTGAGAAGGAGAATGGAAGTGGGGAAACAGGAAGAGTGTGTCTCTGTGGCCTGTCACAATAGTGGGACATGCTCGGCTTCTCATGCCTAAGCTCAGGCTAAATCTCCTTCATCCTGTATCCATCAGATTATATAAAGACTTGTCTTTGCCTGTCACCCATGCTTATGCAATAAAGTTCTTTAGCTGGCATCGCCTCACCCAGTCTCTGTGTGATATGTGTAATATGGCCATGATGTATGATGATGTAAGGGCACTGGTAACCCAGGGAGATGTGACAAGACAATCAGGAATTAGTAGTCGCAAAGCATATTAAGCATTACCTGAAAGGCAACTCAAATTAACAAGCACGATATGCTGCAAAGATAAACAGCAATCATTTCTGATTCTAGTCTAAGTTTCATTCTGATTATCATATTTATTGCTGCTCTTAATCAGCATGTTGTTGAATCGGAATGTGGATATTTCAGATTGGCAATCTGTTTCGAAAACACACTCCTTCCATTAGTCCAACCTGAACCTGTATCTTTTCAGGTCCAGTATGTGATATCAATTAGATTCCACTACAAGGCCATCCTAGACCTCTCATATGCAAGCGTGTCATTTTGCAGTCAACAAAGCACCCAAATCAGGTCTCTTGGTTCAAGACATTTTTATTCCACCGTGTGTGTAAAAAATAGTGTTGTGTCCTCTAAGATCAGAATACTCAAATATTCCTGGTCAAAGCTCAAGTTTTGTTGATTTTCTATGTATATCTCCTCTGCGGAGAACACGCTCCTGCACATTTTAATGCCGGGTAACACTGAGGGTCATGTTTTCTATATAGACTACAAAGCACCCATGTATGTAGCTCTGGAAAAGTGTATCTGTCATAAATGTAAATGTAAACATAGTAAAATACAGGTATAATAATATAAATAATATAAATAATATAAAAAAATATATATAATTATGTATTTGACCAGGGTTCTTCAGAATATTTTTTTGTATAACACTGTTGTCACCACACTAGATGAAAGGAAAACTACTACTTCAGTTATGCACAAGAGAGTAGTGGCCTCAATTCATACTTCAGTAAAAGTATTGTTACTTCAGTGAAATAATGACTCTGGTAAAAGTAAAAGGACAAAAAAAGGTGAGAAAAAAATATGCAAGTGTCAGACCAAAAATAACATAGGTACTGAATAGGATGAACTGAGAAAGCAGATCACCTTCCTGACAAATGTACTTTTTTTTACAATGCTCAGATTTTTACTTAAGTACACACTAAATGAGTCAATGTAACCATTTACTACACACCTATATCTGTCCAGTAAATCACATCAGCACTGTTACATAACAGCACTAATTTGTCTACCACACATCATGGTTGCTGTTTTGCATGGGGTATTTTGGCGAGATTGCCACCAAAAATGTGAAGAAACCCCTGTAATAAAATGTGTTCCTGCCTGTAGCATAAATGTAGCAATGTTCCTGTTTCAAACACTTAATATCATCATTCAAATCACAGTTATATTCAAAAGAAACTGACAAAAGAACAAAACCGATGTGCTGGTCAGGTAACCAGAATATGATGAGTGTGTGGGCACTTTCCAAAAATGGCTTTTTTTCCTTTAGACAAAATGCATAAAGAGAAAAAAAGGTCCTAGGGCTTATCTGGATGCTAATGACTGAGTACAAAATGACAAATCACCCTCAGTGGTTGAAGTATCAATGTCTGTGGCGTACCACTGACAGCACTAGGGTGAGGCCTTGTTAAATCCCAAGATAGTGTAAGTCCTAGGGTGCTGCATTAATGACTGAGGCTACTGCTTTGCTAAAAGTGTACCCTACCTTGTTCCCATCTGACATTTTGCTGTGGCTCCTTGGTAGTGATGTCTGGACAGCTGTAATAGACTGAAACATAGCGGCTCATTATTTGCACGTTTTCAAGGGCCTTCATGGACGTGGGACCAGAATGGGTCGATTAGACGAGATTAGATTACATGATGCAGAACGATAGGTGGAACTTTCCAGTGGGGCTTTTGATCGATAATGTGCTCAGTGTTGCCTTGCTTTCATCAGCAACAGCATTGCATAAGTACACGTGAGCCCCTCCAGGCCATCTCATTAAGGTAATCTTGTGTTCCTACTGCCTAAGCACAGAAGAAAAGTAAATGCACTGCAGAGCCATGAATTACCGCTCACTGTTGCCTTTTCTCTCTCTTTTCTCATTTTTTTTGCATAAATATTTTTCACAACAATAGGGTAGAATCAGGTGAGAGCGTGTTTCTGGATGCCTGTACATATGCACATGCGAGTGTTTGTGTTTTTGCGTAGGATTGTGTGAATGTGCTCGTTTGCAATAAATACACAGAGGACAACACAATGGAGAGGAGCTTAACAACAACAACAAAAAAACCCCAACAAAAACAAAAGAAAAGAAAAAAACAAAACAAAAATGGCTTTGGCTGACAGTACTGAACGGGGGATCAAGATTAATCTTTTCTCAAGATGTCACCTAGTAAAAACATGTGAACTGCAGAGTTGTATCTGCCCATCTCTCTCTCTCTCTCTCTCTCTCTCTTGCTCCCTGTGTATCTTCCCCTATCCCTTCTCTCTTCTTCATGCTTTCATTTTCCATAGCAAGGCCCTCTGCAGAATCAATGACCTAGTCACTGCATAGCAAAGTGCCCTGCAATATTTATATTGAATTTCATGCTGTTGTCTTATCCATGGTGACTTCAGATCTCTGCTCAAATTAGAGACCTAAGCAGCACTTCAGACACAGAAGTGGCGTGTGTTTAAACATTCATGTGTTCTCCAACAATTTCTCTGTCTGATCTGAAACGGCTGAATCCGTAAATAATTCAGCTCGGCTGTCTGCCTCTGACCGGGGGTCAGGGGCAGCAATGGAGGGACATGCGTGATTGGCATTTCAGCCTCAGTCCACCTCTCTCCTACTGCGTCCACAGACCCATTCGCAGAAGAAAAAAAAAGGCTGGACGTCCCTTAATGAGGCTCAATCTACATGTCCATTAATCAACAGTTGCCACAGTTCTGCGAACACACAATGGAGGGCAGAGATGTTCCAAATGGGAAATTGCTATTAGAGTGGGGTTGAGAGAGACTAATGTTACAGCAAATATCACATAGCTATTACAGACTAGGCATTACTTAAGTGCCAATTAACATGTCTCCCTGTGTTCTGTAATTGAGCTTTGTTGACCTAGAGGAAGTAGTCATTATGTGTTTTGCGTAACATATAAGTGAACCTTGTCTCGGAGGTAAACAGTAGAAAGAAGGCTTTTGTTTTTGTTTGCGGACAGAACATGCATATAGGAACTTAACCTTGTCTGAATTATGCAAAACACTGGAGACCTCGAATATGTACGTATTATCCGATCGGATACACAGAGAAAAGGCAGCAGGATTACTATCTTTGTTTGTTTGTTTTCTATGTCGATCCTATCTGCTGCAGCGCTGGCCTACTTAAAATCATTCACTGCATATGGTTGTGGGCAGGATGATGTTTCAGGGTTGGCAGAATTAGCCGTAGCATAAGCATCATTTGCTTGCATTACAATAAGCTAAGCTAGCTTATAAATAATCGCCTCCCTGCACAAACAAGACTTAATCTACTTTTGCGCCACCAATTCCCAGGTCTCAAACCAGACCACAGGGACCACCAGTTTGCATCTTTCAGCCTGATCATTAGTGATGCCCTGAACTCTGTGCTGCTCATTTACATACAGTTAAGTCATTCATCATATCACAGTGAAGGGAGGGAATATTCCCATCTCTTACCTGTTATTGACCAGCCTTCAGTCTGAGACTCTTCTTCTCTTCATCCCCCTGGTGCCCAATAGAGCCACTGATGAACAGATCAGTTCATCATCATTATCTGAACAAGTGTAATCAGGTGGATACAAAATTGAGCTTCTGTATTCTAAACCACTACATGTGCAGCCCTTTTCGAAATTGCTAGGGGCTGTGGGATGTCAGCAAGCACATGAAGTCGAGTGCCGTTAGAGTTCTGGCAGCCTGCAAACTGCTCCCTTTACCTCAAAGCCTTGTAGTCTTTTTCACACTGTTTCAATTCGGTAGTGAGACAGCCTCAGCACAGGCAGCCAATCGCTTTCCTGGAGGATGTGTTACTTCCTAGAATAGTTTGGTGCCTGGCCTAGTGTTGAGTGTATCACAAATAAACGGATACAGAGATGTTACATATTTCAATCCATGGGTTCTATAATGCTTTGGAGACAATTCAACATGACATGGACGATCAAATCCCTGACAGATTACTTCATGAAATCTACTCTAGGAACACGCCCCTCACACACTCTTCTCCCTCCTCCAATCTGCCAAAAAGTTCCGTAGCATACAGGCCTCCACTGACCGAACGGGAAACAGCTCCTTCCCTCAGGCTGTCAGACTCCTTAATCAGAACTGAATCATAAAATGTACCCACACACACACACACACAAACAAGCAAACGCACCCCTGAACTGAACTTCTTCCTAACTGAATGTATATAGAGACTGAACTGTTCGGCCCCAAACAAAACAATTTATAACCCAACTCCCACTGAGAAAGCTCTTATTTATTTTATACTACTGTCTACTTCTATATTTGCATTTTTGCACATTTTAATGACTCCCTTCCTAGAATACTGAATGTTATTGTACTGCATTCATTCAAACCTGTGCTTAAGCTGCTTTTGCCAACTACACTAAATGTTGTTTTGTTGTTCTTGAGTATTCTTGCTCTCTGTCCCTCGCTGTCTTTGCAGTCTGTATATTTTGTCCTGTCTGCACTCGTGTAGTCTTGTGGTGTTCTGTTTTTGTTTATGTGCTGCTCTATGGTTCTGGAGGCATGTAGTTTTCTTTCACTGTGTACTGTGTATGTGGCTGAAATGACAATAAACTTTATTGACTTCAAAATCCTAATCCTACTCCAACTGTAGAAAACTAAATGGTACCATTCAACAACAGGCAGAGTTGTGGGCATTATTTACTGTTCAGGTTCCTAGATTTGCAGCAGAGGGTGAAGGCAACTGCAAAGACAATAAGGTCAAGCATGAAATCCAACTTGGTGAATTCATAGCCTGTATCACGAGTTCTACCTTCACAGTACAGAGAGGTCAGTGAACACATGTCAAAACTGTTGAGGAAAGGTGTGAGTCAAGAGAGCAGTAGCTCATATACTTACTTAAGTAAATTAAATGTTTTTTGATGTACCAAGTTTTGGTTTTTGAGTGTTTATGAACTGTGTGACAACACAAGTCCAATAAGAATTTGGTGTGCATTAGTGGTCATCAACCCTGTTGCTGGCAGTCGACTTTCCAGCAGAGCTCAGTATCAACCCAGAGGTTTGCAGGGAGTGTTGCAGTAACATTGATTATTAGGATCAGGTCTGTCAGATCAGGTTTAGAGTGGAACTCTGTATCAGTAGAGGGAAAAAATAGTGACCACTGGTATGCTTATAAGTATCTGTAATGGGCCTGCAAACATTTAAAGGGTAATGCAAGTGACGCTCAATGTTTAGTTTTCCAGACAGTGAGAGTACATTTAAATTTTAGTTTGATGTATTTGCTTACTTTTCAGTGCCAGAAAAAGCTACAGAATTGAGATGGCCCAAAGAGGCTAGGGGACACTGGAAAATAATGTCATTCTCTGCAGTACAAAGTTAAGTTCATGTAGCTGAAACTGGCATCTATCCCAGGAAAGTGACAACTAGCGAGCAGAGGCTGGGTCCATCTATATTTAGTGAACTAAAGAGCTTCCCTCGGTTATTTATAATAGGAGATATACGGAAAGTTTTTCCTCAGACAGCTGGACCACAGCATAATTTTGTAAATCTTTATCTTAATGCTGGCAAAACCTCTGGGGCAAGTGCTATGTGAGACAGAGCATCAGAGCTGCTTTGATGCTCTAAAGGAAAAGCTTACTGTTGCACCTGTTCTCAGATTTGCTGATTTCATGCATCCCTTTATATTGGAGACAGATGCTAGTAGTTTAGTCAGGAGCTGTGCTTTATCAGCAACAATGTAACATGAAGAGAAATTTACAGTGGATATAGAAAAGAATCACCCCCTTCAAAATGTTCACATTTTGCAGCATGAAATGAAGACAAACACACACACAAAAACTGAACTGACTCAATGCAACTTATAAGATCCAAGTGAATGATACGATAGTAACAGTTGATTTAATTTTGATTGAATTGCTGCCTTGAGTCTTTTGGGATATGTCTCTACCAACTTTGTACATCTACACTGTGCAAGTTTTACCCCTCCTCTTTACAGAACTGGTCAAGCTTAGTCAAATTGTGTGGTGACCTTTGGACTGCAGATATCTTCAATTCAATAGGGTTTAACTCTAGGCTCTGACTAGGCCATGCAAGGACATTCACGTTTTCCTCCCTACTGTGTTGCCAGTTTAGTTGTGTGCTTTGGATCATTGTCATGTTGGAAGGTGAACCTTCTTCCCACTGACAACTTTCTGCCAAAGTGCATCATTTTTTGTTCAAGAATTTGACTGTATTTTACCCCATCCATTTTTCCTTGTGTCCTGACCCAGTCTGTGCTGTAGAGAAACACCCCCACAACAGGATGCTGCCACCTCCATGCTTTAGAAGACATGGTGTTCTTTGGATATGATCTGTAATGGTTTTCCCCCAGATGATTCTTTGATCAATCTTAGGATTAGTAATACGTCTCATTAAGTAAATATAGTTGGCTTTTTCTGTGTGTCCTCATTTCGGGTGTTAAAGCAACAAAATGTGAATATTTTGTAGGACATGATTCTTTTCTGTGCCTACTGTATGCTTAAGGAGGCTCGGAAATGCGGTAAACAACAATAGCAGTTTAAAATTACCAAAACTATGAACTGAAAAAGTGTTTTTAAAAATGTTTTAAAGTGTGTTTTTAACACTGTTTCTTATCTCATTTTTATCTATTTTGATTTTTTTTTACCATTTTTCCTAACGCTCATTGCCAGTTAAGTGATTTTAGTTACACCTAGGCTTATTTAATCTTTAAAAACTGCAGCTACAACGTATCATTTCTTTCTATTCAGCTGTTGTCTATGATGAATCGAGTAACTATTATACCGTCTCCCTTTGTTGATTAATGCTTATGCAAAGTCGCCATCATTACTCATGCCCTGCTTAATTTTCACCATGCATGTGCGCCATTATCATGCATGCATACACTACATTACTGCATTTTGTTTGTATTAGAGCACCAAGATCAAAAGAACAAAGCCAGTGTTAGGTTCTGGGGCAGGTTGATCTCTCTAGGATAGAAAATACACAGGGCAAGAACTGTGTAATACATCATTAAACGTATTGTAATACAAGACACATGCTCTGTTTCTCATTTGTAGGCACACTACCTCAAAGTTCTAATTTGTGAATCAAAATATATTCAGCTGAAAACTATCATTTGCACCTCATGGATTTTTTAGCACGATACTAAAAAGCTTTGTTTCTCTCTAAATGGCTTGAATAAAGCATTCAAATTAGGAGATGAGATGAATGTACTCCATGTTCTCTTTAGTTTGGACATATGAGCGTGCTTAGATGTTGTCTAGCCTGTTGAGCTCAAATCATGAAGAACATGTCCTGTCTAGCAAACACGATCGTAACATTTAAAACAGGAGACAGTACTGGTTTTGAAAAGCTGTCAGGTTGGACGATGTCCAAAGTTGGTTCTAGGTCTGTAGCAATGATTTGGGAATGAAATGACTGCTTATTCCTACAAAGAATCATGAGCTTTCCACTTCAATATGCAGTTTACACAATGTTCAGAACCTTCTGGGAGCAAAGGAAGATATTATAGCATCATAGCTTTAAAAAGCATTTTAATGGGAACTCCTAGTGGGAGTGATTCAATAGAATCGTGCACATGCTCCCATGTACACGCACTCTTGACAGTGGGTTTTCACAGGGTTTCATTTTACCCTGAGACTTTCTTATGTGTGCCTAAGGACTATAAAAAGGCACTTATGCAGCAATTTAAAGGTGATAAATAATAGATTTAGGACATTTTCTAAAAATGTTTCATGTTTATTTACTATAGTTTGTGCTGTTACATTTGTATATTCAGTGCTTTTTAAATAAATAACTCAGAATCAAATCCTGTTAAAAGGTGAAATGTCAGGGTGCACTGAGCTGTTTACAAAAAAAGGTAATCGATTGTCATTGAGTTGTCAATGTGCAGTTGCTACGCTGATCAAAATTCAATGAGATTACCAAAATAATTCACAAATGTGCTTATTAAGTTCTATTAGTTATTGATTGTGTTTGGAATGATCAGACAGACAACATGTTCCTAACCATATTTCACAGATGAGATTCCACATAATAAGCAATAATTGTCTACGATCTCAACATTTCCTCCGTGTTTTTTGTTTTTATTATTTTGATATTTAAAGCAGATCAAGAGTGTTGGAACAAATGGCTGTTTTTAAAATGCTTTAACATCATTAAGTAGTCATGTCAACCAGCCTGTTAGATTCTCTTTGCGGGATAGACAGAAAGTACTATTCCTATTCTAATGTTTGAGTCGTTTTGGATATCTTTTATTAGAGGCTGGTGCAGCAGACAGTGCAAAAGTTCTGCTGAGGAGCTTTTATTTATTCCATCTGTTATAGAATTAGACATTTTGACCACATACCTAAAAATGTGCATCATCATACCCCTAATAAATCATTTCTATTCATGACGGTGACAACAAATGGCAGGTGAACGAACGAAATTGTATTGCGGCACATTAAAGGCACATTAAATTGTATTACAAACAGCAATAGATTATGTGTCCTCTTTGTGTTATCACAATGTGAATCTTAGTGCATGTCAAATTACTGAAATTACTGTCAGGGCGAGGATGTATGTATTTAGTGGGTGGGTGTGTTTGTGTGTGTGTGTGTGTGTGTATTGGAACGGAGTTTGGTATATTGCTCTGAATTACCATAACTTTGTTTGATCTCACTCATGTATAATTTTGTTTGATTTTACGACTACCACCTGCTGTTGTTATACTAACAGTCACCAGGACCGAAACTGGATTTGAAAGAAATAAACGTCCTCGCTGTCTTTAGCACCCATGTAGAGTGCCAGCCAAATGCTGCAAATGTAAATGACAAAAATAACTAGCACTTGCCAGAGCTTATGCATATAATGTAACTCTTCACCAAATATTCTTATCTATACTATTACCTGTTCATTTTTCTTGGTCTCCACCTTCTCGTAGATGTTCTGGCGGGGAAGCAGCATGGTTCAAATCTGAAATGTAATCAGTTGGTAGAAATCTCAATGGGGGAAGCAGTGGAATTAATCATTTTACATTACATGGATGCTCTTTATCTGCAGGCTTAGGTAAACCAGCTTGGGAATCTTAGGAACAGCTAAGCATCATGTGGAACAATTGATGCCTGTCATGTGGTTGCAATACAGGTATAGCATTCCCAGTCGATTCTGCAGGAAGTCTATAAAGCAGCCAAGGTTGAGGACACTCCAATGTGTATCTGTATATATATCCACAGTGTTCATACATATACAGATACATATATAGGTTATATACACACATATTTGGATACACATACAAATGTCCTATATTCCCTATATATATATATATCTGCCATCTGTAAGTTCTGGGTTGTGTCTCTGCCAGACGAAATTGTACCTAAATAGAACTGTATGTACTACAGTTCCAGTTTGTAAAACTGTAGAGATCCTCATTTCTGTCCCAAATCTGTGGAGGAGGACTAAAAAAAGAGTTGTATTCAAAGCTGCCTTTCAATATTCAAACGTACTGCTGCAGAGCTTGTTTAGGTTTTGGCTTCTCTCAATTAAAGAGATTTACAAGTGTAATCAACCAGTTTATTGTTATAAAGGCCAGAGTGTTATAAGGTGGCCTTAAAATGAACTTTGATTATCAAAAACATTATGTGGATATAGGGGTGGGCGATATAACCAAAATCTTCTATCACGGTGGGAGCAATTTTCTACCTCGATAACGATATATATCACAATATAGCAATTTGTATGTTGAAATGCATAAATAAAAATTCAAACACAAAGAAACTGTTTTATATAATGTCATTTTATTTAAACTGTGAATTGCAGC
>JBBPCY010000109.1:35810538-35824394 GCA_037974405.1 Brachyalestes nurse | reverse complement strand
TCTCTCTCTCTCTCTCTCTCTCTCTCTCTCTCTCTCTCTCTCTCTCTCTCTCTCTCTGTCTCTCTCTCTGTCTCTCTGTCTCTCTCTTCCTCTCCAAACCACTATTTGTGTTAACTAGTAAACTTCAACAGTATTTAATTACCACAGGATTTTGTGCATATAGCATAGTTTAAATATTTTAGAGTATTTTCTGGACAGTTTTATTCGGACTTCCTGATTATATTATATTTGATATTGTACTTGTTTTGTGTCTCTGTGTGACTGTTCATTCGTAGCATGAGCAATTTCCTCCAGGATCAATAAAGTTTTCTGATTCTGAGTCTGATTCATGGAGGACGCTCATCTAACCAAGTTAATGAAATACCAGAAGCTTGTACGCTCAATCGATAGCTCTGTCTACAAATGCGTTTTCATTGTATTTAGATCCGGAAACCTTGGTCTTGCACATAGATTGGACCACTAGAGCTTTCAAATCCTTGGTTTAGAAACAAAAATCAAAACAATTCACAATGTCCCATATCTGCAGTAATTACTGCATCTAGAAACAAAAAGATGTTTAAATTATCCAGTGAGGTACTGGGCTACGGATGCAGTCACTTCTAGAATGAGAAAGAGGGAGGGAGAGAGAGAGAGATCTAGAGAAAGCACATTCATCTGGGATCATCTCACAGCCAGCGCTGTATGGGTTCATTGGGCTGATGTTTCTATCCCAGTGGCTATGCTGGCGTTCTCAGAAGATGAGGGACAGAGAGAGAGAAAGAGAGAGAAGAAAGAAAGAAATCAAGAGAGAGACAGATGTTGGCTCTGTATTGTAGCCTTGGCTTTCTCAGTACAGATCATTAGCGCACTTCAATTAACAAATGTCTTTGGAAATCCACATCCTGAATGCGAACATTATAACTCACACTAATGACTGTATACAGCCTTCCATCTTTCTGTGTGCCAGTCTCTTCGTTGCAATATCAAGCACAGACCCACGCTGTCCAGAAGTAACCCCAGGCATATAATCCAGTCATTCATTTTCAAACTTCAGTAACTGCTAAGGATTATTCAGTAAATAATATGAGTCTAATCTGTGAAGCGTGTAGTTACGAGACGACCATTTTAGCGCCGACACTGAGGTGTGAATGTGAACCTCGCTTCTCATACTTAAATGAGGTCTGTACTTTGTTCTTGTTCTCGTAATTTTCTGATTTTTTTTTTTTTTTTTTTTTTTTGCAAATTCCGAATATTCTGCCTGACAGTTTTCCTGGGAGAACGCACTCGTTCGATTTTCTAAGACCTTCGCTAGAGAGCCTTCGCCGCTTCATTGGCGGCGGCGCTGACAATTCATATTAGATCTGAGTTATGAAGTACCTGTCCAAACTACCTGTTATTAAAGTTTCTCCCAGCCTATAAGAAAACGAATAAGTGTGAAAGTTATTTTGTTCGGTTAGTATTGACTCAGCAGAGAGAAAGGGAAAGAGAGAGAGAGAGAGAGAGAGAGAGAGAGAGAGGGAGAGAAGTAACTGTGGATCTTCCTTGATTCTGTTTCATCAGAGAGCGGAGAGACCTACCAGAGGCAAATCCTGTCAATCTTCAGCATCGCCATGGGGATCAGCTTCCTGGGAGTGGTCTGCATGGCTCTTTACTGCAGAAACAAGTGAGTTGTAACCAGATATCAGATATCACAGAAACTGGAGCCGGGGACAGGAACTCACATCCAATTCCAATAATGCTCTAATAACACAGTAGAATAATGATAACCCACGCTGAATAAAAGAGTGACTAATTGTGGTGTTTAATGCATTAAAGCTTAGACACATTTAGCTGGTTTTATTCGAATGCTTTCCCGACTGTTTAAGCTAAATGTCACCGTTGTCTCACACCTGAAAAGACATAAGCACAAGAAGACATGACTGATCATATGCTCACATTGCATATGTTGGAATTTCACTCTTTGATATTTAATTAAGGTGACACTAACTGAATATTTCTGTCTGTGTGTCTGTCAGAAGTACTCACAGCTCTACTGTGGCAGAGCCTATCAGTTTGATATTTATTATTAGTCCTTATCTTTACAGATGCAGCTGCATACAGTCAACTGCAGAATTACTGCCATCCCTCAGGAAACTGGGTTTATAATGATCTACTTAAATTGATCCAAACATTCCTTAAAGTTTGTAAAAATTGCCTACCAATTATCTACTAGAGATCATTGATGCTTGGGGCTGTTTTGATGGTAGTGGTCCATGGGACCTTTGAAAAAAAAAAGACTTCCAATAAATACCAGCAATTTAGGCCAAACTCTGTCTGTCGTTGCCAGAAGTCTTAAACTTGGGAGGACCTTTCAGTAAAACAGTGACCCTAAATACACATGAAAATCCCACAGGAATGTTTGCAAGAAAACAAAATCAAAGTTTTGCCCTCTCAGCCTCCAGGTTTGAACTCAAACAAAAATCGGTGGTCGTTTTTTGAAAAGGGCAGTTTACAAACAAAAACCCAAGAATATTAAGAAACTGGAAATGTTCCCCAACCTTGTAAATCATTGCTGAAAGTGACTCGGTGCTGTTATTGTCATCAGGGGAGGCTTCATTGAGTATTATGATTAGGGTGCCAATATTTTTGGAACCTCAATAAGTGTTCCCAAACCTTGTGAGTCACTAATCAAAGTGCTTTTGGATTTACCAGGGGAGGGACCAAATATTAGGGTGCCAATATTTTGTAGACCTATAGTTTAAAGAAACACACCACTAAAGTATTTTGTTTGTTTCAATACACAGTATGAACTTTGTTTGTACCCCAAATGTTTATATTATTTGATATAAGTTTTCATGAATGGTGGCAGAATGCCCAGCATACTTCAACATAGACAAACAACTACCTCTCTCACATTCACACTATTCTAGAGTGTTATTCCCCTTTCACACTGTTCTTGAATGCTTCTTCCCTTCATTCTAGCAGTCGGTTTGTCAGTTTGTTCTTAATTGGAAGAGTATAAACCCAGCTGTCAATGTTAGAATGTTGGTATTTGTCTGGAAATGTTTAGTGTACCACAGCGTCAAAGATCCAGTGGCAACACTGTACCATTACTGAGATATTTACTATTAAATCATATAAACTTGGAATCAGTTCCAGTGATTCTGCAAGTATATAAACACCTTTTTTGAAAATAAATTAAGGCTAATCAGAATGACTATGGACAGTCATTTCTATGCATTTATCTGCAGAAAGTCTATTTTCTCTATCTACTCATTGTCTTGGATCATAAGTGTGTTTTGAGTTGACATGTTTGGGGATCTTTACATAACAAAATAAGAAAATGCATGAAAATGTTACTAGAGATCTACCTTGTTCAAAAGTCCCTGATTTGCTGGAGTGTTAAGAAAGGGGGAGGGGGAAGCATGTTCCATGCAGGTTGGAGCTAAACACAGTACATTTCCAGGAGGAGGGTTGGTGACCACTGGACCATGTGATACAAATGCAGCAGGCAGAGATTGACAAGCACTGGAGAATTCCTGTAACTGCTCTCTGAAGGCCCCCTAAAGGCCATTTTGGAATTTGTTAAGTTCATGTAATCAAATAAAGCATTTTTCATGCACCTCTGCTATCAGATTATCTTGGAAACTCGCAGCTCTCTCTAATGTAAAATGTTTTGATGTTTTCTGTTGAGCTGCTGGCGAGGTCAAATGGGAGGGGTGAGATCCTCCTGGCCATGCCAAGGCGGAAACTGCTTTGTTGACTTATCACATATTATTGACATCTTGCAGGAGACAAAGGGAAAAGCACAGAGCCCACCTGACAGAGATGCGCAGTCTGAGAGACTGTAGCGTCAATGCCTCGCAGCTCATGTCGAAATCCAGCTGCAGGACTCAATGTGGCCTCCAACATCAAAAGGTAAGTATTTTTTTTCTCTCTGACGACCGATATAAGAAGCATTTTCATATCTATGCTGAAACCCTCTCAGCTATGTGAAGCAGCCGTATGTAGATGTGGTAAATAAAACCTTCCATGTGCGGCTAGGACAGCGTTTCAAAAGCATTTCCTGTGCATAACAGTCATGTGTAATGAATACAATTGGCCAGCAGGCAGCTCAGGGAATGATGCCCTCTGTAGCTTTATTGCTCTTCCACCTGCTGATGATCCCTCACCCTGACAGAAATAGCAGCGTATGTAGCTCACAGAGTAAACACCACATCCATTTGAGCAGCAGTCAAAGCCAGTCTGCCACCTTGCTCCTGAAAAAAAAACAGCACAGAAACGACCGAATAGAGAAGTTGTGTAGAAATTGGTAGATCCATCACTTTCCGCTCCCATAGACCAAAGTAACCCATTCTCATTCAGTGAAACGATAGACAGCTCGCATTCGTGTCCACAGTGTTGGGCTTGAAAGGATCGCACTTTTATTTCTCTCCTCAGATCGTTGTCTGGTGGCATTTTAATCATCAGCATCTCCCTCCATAGAACTGGAAGATATTACACAATGTCTCAGATGCACAACTACAATACAATAGTAATGAATAGTGAATGGACTGGAAGATAAAGTCATACTGCAGGGCTGAGCTTTAATGTGAGGATGAATCTGCATGTTTCAGCCTCTGAAAAAAAAAAAGAATAAGAAAAGCTCTTGCAATTATATTGAAGAGAGCAGCAGCTCTCTTCCCCGCAGAGCATTCTCACCCAACTGAGGGCTGGAGAGGGTGGTCAGAAATGATCCAATTTTCCTGCTGGAGAGAAGAACAATGCTAACAGGTCCCCAAGGAGGCGCAAGTGTTAGGAGGACACGCTTTATCAGCTGCAAGGCCCCAAACTAGTTTAAAGTCAAACCCAGTGGCTTTAATGATGTTCCACAGGCCAGGAGAGGCAGGCGGATTTCACTAACTGGAATAACTGCATTATCTGGTGACTTAGAACTCAGTCAACTTTGGGGGGCATCTCGGGCTCATTTCCGAATGGGCTCCAAGTCCTGGCCCGCTGTAAGATAATGGTTTTAATTTTGACCTAGAAAAAAAAAGGAAGGGAAGAAATTCTTTAGGAATCCATTAATGTAATCTTGTCTGGGATTAGTTCCCGACTCGTGCAGAAGGGCCGGGAGAGCCGGCAGGGAGTGTAATCAGAGAGTGTCTCTCTTAATCTGCTGTTTAAACGTAACGTCTAATTAAAGTGGCTCTCTCTCGCTGAGGGGCCATATATCACTGAATGAACATCTACATTCTGTCTCACTGCTTAGTCTATAATCCACTATTTCATCTTCAGCAATGCAGAGTCAAGAGCTTATGTGTCTTTGGGTGTGTGTGTGTGTGTGTGTGTGTATGTGCGAGTGGGGAAGAGATAGAGTGTGTAGATAGACAAAAAAGAGAAAGAGAGAAAAGACTATGTCAGATCATCTCCAAACAGCAGGGCTTGTGGGGTGTTCCCAGAATACCTACCAAAAGTGGGAGGACAACTGGTGAAGTGGCGACAGTGTCGTGGGCACCCAGGGCCCATCAATGAATGTAGAGAGCAAAGATTAGTTCAGTCTGATCTTCCTGAAGAGTTACTCAGCCCAAATTGCTTAAAAATGTTAATGCTGGCTGTGAGTGAAAGGTGTCAGAATACACAGTGCATCCCAGCTTGCTGTGTGTAGCTGCAGACCTGCAGTCATGCTGAACCTAATCCACCACCAAAATTATCGTGGGCACAGAACAGGACCACACAGCAGTTAAAGAATGCAGCCTGATCTGATATGATGGATCACATTTACTTTTTCATCATCCGGGTGTGTCCGTCACTTACCTGGGGAAGACATGGGACCAGGATGCAGGATAAAATGAGAGCAAGCCAGCAGAGGCAGTGTGATGCTCTGAGCAATGCTCTTCTGGAAAAGCTTGGGTCCTGCCATTCATATGGATGTTACTGACACGTAAACCTACCTAAACATTGTTGTCTCTTTCAGCAGGAAAGTGCACCCTGTTACACTGTAAAATCTGTTCAGAAATGGTTTAAGGAACATGACAAAGAGTTCAAAGCCTCCAGATTCCCCAGACCTCAATCTAAAGGACATGCTGGAAAATCTAGTCCAATTGACGGAGGCACCACCTTACAACTTAAGGACTTAAGGGATCTGTTGCTAATGTCTTGGTGCCAGACACCACAACACCCCTCAGGTGCTTAACTGAACTGAGGCTTGGGGAATTTGGAGGCCAAGTGTGTCTATATGCATGTTTTATAATTTTTTTAGGATTTTATTAATAAAATGATTACTATTAACTATGCAATGAACTGACCTGCACTCAACTGAAGTGAAATTAACTGAATTTAACTGAACTGAGAAAGATGCAAGAGAGAGGGAAAAAGTGTGTGTGTGTGTGTGTGTGTCTGAGGGAGAGAGAGAGAGAGAGAAACTGAATGAGGAAGACAGTAGTAGAGAAAAGGCAGAACATGATGTGGAAGTACATACACAGTCTAATAATGTTAAAGTTCTACAGTTTCACCTGCCGTCTCCTCTCTCGCTCTCACAGTGCTGTAAAGCCCACGAGTCCTCCCCTTCATCAGGCAGAGGTATAGTGCACAGCAGCTCCAAACTCTCTCCAGCCAATCAGAGCAGCAGCCTGTCCATAGGGAAACACCGCAGGTACGGACTCTCTTCTGTTTAACCTTTAGACCATGTAAATATTTAATAGATTTTACTTTAAGACTGCAGCAGGAAATTAATCAGTGCACAATGTGGCACCATATGTGTGTGTCAAAAAATAAACAGCACTGAGAAGAATTATGGCTATTGTAATTGGTAAAAACTCTTTTAATATGCATTTCTGAATGGCAGCCAAAAAAACTGATCTGATTTGGGATTGCAATCTTTCGGATGTCTGTTAGGAGGCCCATGAGGCAAAATTAATACTGGGATTCTTCAGCCTGAAAGACTGCAAATCATGTATAATGAACTAATTGTGAGATCTTCTTGTTCTTTTAGCGATTAACCCTGAGTCTTCCAGAATAGATGTAGAGTTGCATGAATACACATTACAAAAGGAAAGAATACACATTTTTATACGCAATTTACTTGTTAACCCTTAAATATAATTACCCCAATATCATAACTCTGAGTAATAGAATATAGAGAAATCATTTGCCATTGGCAGTTAAGCGTCATTTCTGTCAGTTTGACTTGTACAAATAAATGAGGAAATATTTGTGAATTTAAAGGTAATAATGAAAATAAATTGGGGACCAGATTCACTCTTCACTTATTTTCAGATTCTCTAGCTGTTTTGCATCTTTCATGAGTTCACCTTTAAGCCCAGCAAGTCTTTTTGTTTTATCTCAGAAGCTGCTCCTTCTCAACTAGTCCTGCCCTAAAACAGAAGATATCCAATCATCGATCAGCATCACGCTGGACTCCGCCCATCTCTAGAGCAGGTCATAATCTTATTGGAGGATCAAGGGACACTATTCACAGCTACAAACATCTCCAAGAGGCGGAGTATACAGATGGGACATCAGATTCCTTTAGAGGGTAGGTGTATGTGTGAAAAAGCTTAGAGATGTGTCTCAGTGAGATCATTTTTAAGAGTGAGTGATGTGGTAAAAATGATTAAAATGAATCATTTTATTTGGCATTTTATCAGAATATTTTGTATCAGAATATTTTGTTGTTGCAAGGTTGGCATCAACAAAACATGCATACCACATTTCAAAAAAGCAATGAAAAAACGATTAGTGTGTTTTTATATTCAACATTTGTAAAACGAAACAATTTAAACAATAGCAAAAATAAATAAGTTAACATAACACCATAATGAGCCGTCATCCAGTAAATTGCTTGTTATTATTCAGTTTACTGGTTGTTGTTGTTGTTGTTCACAGGCTCTCTATAATTGGTCTAAATCTGTCCTTTTTATTATTGTACAGCTGTTCAGTTTACTAGAAGTACTGACCATAATATATTCAGAAAAGTGTATTTTCACTTACGTTTTCACATTAATGATGACATATAGTCACATTAGCCTTCCCTACTAAATGAAACAATGCTTGGATGAAATTCTACTGACACTTCATTTTTCATTCCATTGAGTTTCAAATGAATATGTCTTACAAGTAGTGCCTGGTAAATACTTTGCATATTGGATATTAAACATTTCCTCTATTTTTTTTGCATATTTGTCACAATATTTGTGTCAGATCCTCATGCAAAAGACAATAAAAAACAAGGAGAAAGTGAGGAAACACAATGTGATCACTAACGTGATGAAGTACTGCCCCCCCTTCCCTTTAGCAGCTGCCTATAGCTGCAGGTTAGATCATCACTAAAGAAATTTTGGCTCACTCGTATTTACACAATTGCTTTAATTCAGTAAAGCTGAAGGGCTTTTAAGATCCTGACACATTATTCAAGGTTCTGCCACAGGAGTACAGTTCATGCTTTTGACTGAGCCACTGAAAAACATTAATTTGTTTCCTTTGAGCCATCCATGCTTTGGATCATTGCCTTGCTGGCTAATTCGAAATTAACCTCAGATCATGAACTGATGACCAGATGTTTTGCAGGAGTTGGAGAAAATAAACAAAAACTCTTAAAAATCTCTAAAACTCTTTAAAATCTGTACACAAATGACCCTTTGTGATTATTCTTTTTGAAATGGCATTGTTTTTAAGAAAATATTCTGTGACAAAAATGACCGAAAAATGCCATTTGCACAAATATTTAATCATTGTGTAATTGAAAATGATCTGCGTTTACATGGATGAAAGATATTGCTCTAACAATGACACAACTGCCTTACTATTAGCCTCTTCTTGTAAATTATGCAGTTAAGTTAAACCTCTCTGGATAAAAGACTTCAAGTAGCTTTAGACTGTAAATGTGAAGGAAAGCTATGAAAATGAAGACAAAAAAGGCATTCTAAGAAAATTAGAGATTTAGTAATAGACAAGCACAAGATAGAAAAGGGCTACAAAATAATATCCAAGTGTTTGGATATCGCAGTGAGGACTATTGGTCAAATGTGAGGAAAAGAAAGCATCAGGAAGGGAATTATGAAGGAAATGCCAATAATCATTTTGAAGGTGCTACAAAGTTCAGTGACTGAGACTGGAGTGAAGGTGCACCAGTCAACAATATCAAGAGCTGCATACTATGAGCCTGTATGGGAGGGTGGCTTGAAAGAAGCCATTACTGAAGTAAAACTCACACCAACAGAAACAGTGGAGTGACCCAGCTAAAAGTAGGATAAGATTTTATAGACAGAAAAGACAAAATGTAAGAGTTGACCAAACACTGCCCATTCCTTAACAATCGCCATTCCAACAGTGAAGAATGTGGGTGGCAGCATCAGGTTGTGGGGAAGCTTGTCCTCAGAAAGGACAGGACATCTTATTAAAACTGAAGGAAAGACAGATGGATTGAAGGACAGCAAAATAGACCCTGAACCTGAAAAACAACCTGCCTCAGGACCCAAGCACAAGACTAAGGAAAACAAGTGTGGACACAAAAAGTTGAATGTTCTACAAAGGTCAAGTCCAAATCCTGATATCAATCTAATCAAGTGTGGCAGTGTTGGAAAATTGCAGTCCACAAGCATTTCCCAACCCACCGGAACATCCCAGAGCAAATCTGTCGGGGAGAATGGGCACAATTCACTTCCAAACAGAGTGTAAAGTGGGTAGAAACGTACCCAGAGAGACTTAAAGCTATTAATGCTGCAAAAGACGGCTCTACCAAGTACTAGCCTGAAAGAATTAGATGCTAGTGTATGCTGCATGTTTTCATTTTCTGCTGAATTTTGATTTTAAAATTTTACTTTAGGAGCACATTGATTTGCAATAAAAGGCCTCTCTGCATAAATGTATTTTGTAATCCAAGCAAATCAGGTCCCTTTTAAAGGCTGGAACTTGTTTTGATTGCAACATAATGTGCTGCTTATTGAGACTGTTCAGTCTTTTCCACATTGACAGAAAGATTCTATTAAAGTGATGCTCAGACTCGGCAGGACTTGAAGAAAGCAAGCCTGAGAGTCTCTAGTCTAAGTGGTTGATTGATTAATTGGTTGATTGCTAAACTACTTTTCCGCTGAAAGGCAGTTTTGGTCTGAAATGGTGATTTAAATTGTCATTTAAAATCTATTTTTAGTTTTTATTCTTATAGTACATTTTATTTGAGAATCTAAAACAGATAAGTGTGACAAATATGCAAAAATAGAAGAAAAATGAACACAACAGCTGGTGTGAAAACTACGGTATGTACAGTCAAATTTAAAACGCAATTATATTTTTAAAAATCAATACTGTCAGAACAAAACTGCTCCAAGAATTTTGCAGGAGAAAAATGGCAAAAGGTTTTATTCATTTATAGAATTTTGTACCTTTTTTGTAGGTCTTTTCACCAATGTATTTGACACACTTTAAATGGCAGCTGCTATTTTCAAATCCTATATAAAAGCACATAAAAATACATTTCTTCTGACACTGACAGTATGTAAGTATTCAGGAATAAATGTGAGAAATTAAGTAATAACAGGGTGACAGCACTGAGTACAGCTGCCCATACCTGGTAGTTTTCACAGAAGTTGCTATATACCTTAATATCCAATGTTTGAAGCAGATATTACAGTGATGCAGCAATAACTGCGTTCTTAAAAATAAAGATGTAAGAAAGGCTACCTTGAGTGATGCCTTAGAATGACCACGTTTAATTCCCAAAAATCGTTTACCATGTTTGAGTGTGAAAAACCTTATAAAATGTTTGACGAGTTAAATACTCCCCCTGCTGGTGATCAATCCTGTGCATCTCCGACGAATCTACAATTAACCTGGAGAGAAGATAAACACTACACATCAAAACAACAAAAACTGTACCTGATGACCTACAGGATTGTAACTAGAGCACATGTCCCGTTCTATGCTTCCGAAATGTCCAGAAATCATTTCTAAAATGTGAGGTTAAAACTTGGTTGTGTGAATGAGACTAGAGGCAAGAGGTTAAGGGCAGCCAGGAGAAAAACATCTGACTGCAGTTGAGGCCTTGGAGTGTGAAATCTCTTCCACAGGAGATTTTTCACGTGATGTTCTCATTACCATGCCAACTTGATCCAGCTTCGCAGCGACTCGTAAACTCTTCTCACAGCCAACTCTTTCTGTTTGACCTATTTCCATAATTTATATTCTTAAACAGAGCAGCTCTGAGTTTGGAGTTTCCTTCAAGGGTTCTGATGAGACATCCTCCCTACGTGCTCAGACACACACACACAAACATACACACACACACACACACACACACACACACACACACATGCACGTACACACAAACACCGAAGGAGACATTGATTCAGCTGTGTCTCGGCAGCAGGAATCTCTGTTGTTAATTAAAATAAACATGTGCCTGAAACCATGGGAAACCAAGTCTCTTCCCTCGCTAATGACCGATAGTGACAGGATTGGTTATTATTATTACTGTTCGCGATTCATTACGAATTGATAAGCCTTTCAGATTCCCTGTCTCTGGCCAGTTGTGACTAGAGCCGGGGAGAGGGAGGCAGGCTTGGACTGACCTATTTCTAGACTTAACAGCCTTAAAACATCAACACCACCCCCGAACCTCTCCCCTGTTGCCATGGAGATACCCTCCGGTCTCCAGGAACGTGGATCCAGGAAGAGGGAGGGGGGGGAGAGAGAGAGAGAGAGAGAGAGAGAGAGAGGGAGGGGTATAGACAGCAAAAACCAAAAGATGGGCATATGAGCATGCACATGCCCTGTCAGTAAATCCCCTGAAGAATGCTATATTTAGCCTTGTTTAGATGTAGCAGATTAACCTCCGGCTACGATACACTTTTCATACCGCAGCATTGTGAAATGGAAATCAATTATTGAAGGCTTGTTATTTAATATCCTTTGTTGTCAGACAATAACAGCAGCCCGGTGGTTTAGGATGCCAACTTTGCCAGGTATAACCGTCTTTATGAGTTGATGTTTCTGTCACTGTTGTACTTCCCTGGATATTTTTACACTCCTGCAATGCTGTCTATAAACGGCCATGGTTGAGATGAGTGGGTAATTGTAGCGGGGGAGCCGCAGTTTTGTAGCCTTATAAACCTTGGCAGAAATAAGCACACGGCAGTATCTGGGACTTTTACCCGACACAAACTTTGGATAACCTGCTTTAGTCTTTCGGTCACATCCCCGGATCCGCTCGCATTATTCCGGCATGCTGTCCCAGTTTGAAGCTGTGTGATATCTGGGCTCCTCTGGCTGCCGGTGGACAAGGTGTGCAGGGCTTGATAAGAAGCCTGAGCGTGCAGATCAAAAAGCCATCAGTCAAATGAAGTAGTCAGAATGTAGCATTCATCAGCTCATAGGCCTAGGTCAGGGACACGCGAGCTTTGATACTAACGGCTTAAATCTCTGATAAGGCTGTCACACGCGGGGAGAGTTTGGAGTTAAAGTTAATGCTGCCGGAGAAAAAAAGGAACCCATGTTGTGGATTATGAACAATTACACAATGATTTTAAATTTCTACTATCTCAAAGTAATTTCCCTATCGCCGAGATTATTTGCGGGATAAAATTGAACACACTATGCTCTCACAGGCTGAGTGGCTTATCTCATGGGGTGAGCTACATAGAACGAAAAAAAAAAGAAAAAGGCAAAAAGAAATGTACACAATGCCTCAAAAGTACTAATCCTCACTTTCCATTCTCTCTGTGGCTTCTCCTAGGTGCCGGTCCCACACGGATGGCAATCAGCACAGCCGCTCGTATTTGAATATGCAAGCCGTGGCCTCTGCACCGTGTAGTGGACGACTGGCCTACACCGACGTTCCTTGCACTCGCCTGGATCAGGGAACAGCTTTTGCTCGCCCGTCCCACCGCGCCTGCTCCGTTCCAATCATCCCCTCCGTCCAGGCGTCTGACCTGGGGAACAGGTCCATGGATGGAGGCAGTGCCATGCTGCTTTATAAGAGTGGAGTTTCTGCCAGCCACACGCTCACTGTTCCTGAGACTGAAGCAGAGGCGGAGTCATTGGCCAATTCCAGCCAGTCACTGGCCGGCCCCACAGCGCCACGGGGGTCACATGGACTCACATGCTCCGAATCTGCACTGGTGGGGGGTCAAACTAAACACAAAAGCCTTGTCACATACACAACAGCCTTGGGCGCAGGTACAGACTCCAGTAGAGCAAAGACTGTCATCTCTACAGCCGTACTGGCATCGTCCAGCCTGTCCAAATCCACTGGCAAACTGGAGCGCCGGCCCATGCGGCTGGCTCGCGGTGGGAGTCTGAGAGAAGAGCACAGTGCTGGTTTACAAACTTCATTTTTCAAGGGAGACAAAGACTTCCACCTGTCCAGTGAGCTTAGAGGTGTGCCCTGTCTGGCGCCCCCTAAAAGCTGATTGGATAAAATAATAGAACTTACGAATTGCACCTACAAATGTATAGTGGGGTTTGACAGGGAGAGACACTGCTTCCTCCAAGCCCCACCTCCTCGTGTTGACCAATCACAAGACTTTGCTCTCTGAACTACGTACATGGACTACAGAGAGAGAACTTGCAATTGACAGAATTGAGAAAAAAAAAGAAACACTGGATAACAGAGAACACAATGTGAATAAATTATAAAAAGGTTAATGACTATCGTTGGGATGTTGATTTAAAGAGGTACTGAAGAAGATAAAAGATTTATATGCCACTATTTAACAAAAAGCTTCTACTTAGAAACCAAATAGTGTGTCATCTCTATGTTGTTTCTCTATTGTAAAAAAAAAAAAAAAAAGAAAATATAATAGATGTCATATCTATTTGTATGTCATATATATATATATGTGTGTGTATACATATATATATATGTGTATGTGTGTGTGTGTGTGTGTGTGTGTGTGTGTGTGTGTATATGTGTGTGTGTGTGT
>JBBPCY010000109.1:35798212-35810438 GCA_037974405.1 Brachyalestes nurse | reverse complement strand
CTCTGCCATCCTATGATAACCCAGTCCAACTCTGTCTTTTGTCTGTTATGCTTGAGGACGTGAGGAGAGTTTGGTGGTTCATGAATAAAATCTGTATGTCACCTTGTCATTTGATCAGAGAGTGTCTCCACGTGCTGCCGTGATCGATGCCGTATTTCCTGCCTCCTGCTCGCTGCATTTTTAGCTGTGGAATCACAGACAGATATCTGCAGCTATCACTGGCACAAATCTACGAAACGTGCTGAACGCAAGATAAATAGTCAGAATCACCGGCGCTGTCTCCATGGCAACAGAGACCCACAGAGTCAGATATTCCTCTCGAGCTCGAGCTGCCCTCCATCCGCCATAGCAGACCGTCAGTGGATTTAATCATTTACTTGTTTATCATCTGCGAAAGCAGCTCCCCCTAATTAAGCCCAGACTCATTATTTTGCATCAGCTATTTTGAAACTGCAAAAAGGGAGCAAAAAGTTCCTTAACTAGCTGATTTTTTTTTCAGGTGAGAAATGTTTTCCAGTGGAATTAATCAGCAGAAAGATTAAAGCGTGGTGTCATTGATGTCTCTGATCATGTTTAGCCTACCACAAACAAGGGCAACATGAGGGAATTGTTCCCATAAAAACTGGGCGAATTATCAGGCTAATCCGCTTGAGCACGCGCGGATGTTGAAACACACTGTAACCCAAATGAGAGCACTGTAACCGTAGGCTTTCAGTCATGCCAAAGTGCTGCGTTCTTCCGCCTGTGCTTTGAGCAGGAAACGTAGTAATAGGCGACCAGGTTTTTAATTAATTCCGAGAAAGATAATTACTTGTCTCGTTTTGTTTGGTTGAGTATGGCGCCGTGGTCTCATGCATGAAGTTACTGTAGCTTTGAAACACAAGACTGTAGGATTAGTAATCCTTAATGTTCCATAGCATTGACAATTTCTCAGCTCTGCCAGTAATGCTCGAATCTTTACTCCCCAGGGAACATGTCACGTAAAGCCTCTAATGTTCAAAGAGTGGCAGTATTTTCCAATTGAGGATGTTCCTTTTGTCAGAATGGTGCAAAGACGTGTCTTTTTCTCTATGTCTGAAGAGCACGCCTACTTCGCACATGTATATTTCTGCTATATGATGCGAATAAGGAAAGAGGAAATGTGTCCCCAGGCAGACTACCACTACTAACAGCATGTGGACGGCTGTGGCGGCGCAGAGTGGCAGGGGCCACGCCAACCAGAGCCTTCGGAAATGAGCACAGTGCTGCCAGAGAGCAGTGAGAAGGCAGACACAATGAGGGCAGCGGAAGTGAGATGTACTGTATCTGTCACCTGGAACGAGCAGCAGAGTCCCTGCAAAATGACGCTGCATGTCTAATGTGCTCCGTTAAATAGCTGACCCCATAGCGCTTCATAGCAGCACTTGTCATTTTGAACCCCTCATCAAAAAAGGGGGCCAGAGGAATACTTTTGCACTGCCTGGAGTTCCACTCGAGGGAAGCGGCATGTGCAAGGTGCATATGGTGGAATTCCATCAGCCTTTGTGTGTGCACCTCCATCATCGAGCCCCATCAGTGTCAGGAGTGGTGGTGGGAGGGGGGGGGACAGGTAATGTGGGTGTGACAAATTTACGATACCAATTCATTAGTCTTTCTCCAAGCAGCAAACAAAAGAGGACCATCCATACATCTTCTAAATCGTTTTTTTACTCATCCGATCACTATATCATTAAATCACGTGGCGTTACATCCATCACTCGCAGAAGTAAACTGTACACTCTCACATACACCCTGTTTTCTTACTTGTGTTTCGGTTTTTGTGTTAAAATGTATAGGCTTTTTAAGAGCAGCGGCCACAAGCTCAGTCAAACGAGTAGATCATAAAAAGGCAGCGGGAGTAGCTGATAGCCTTAAATGTATAAATCATCTAAGGCAGCAGTGCTAACTGTGTTTTATTAAACTAGGGGATATATTTCATCAACCTAAATGAAAGCTGGGCATTTCATTATAAAACACGATTACATACAAATCATTTTTTCACAGAGTTTATCATTCTGAAGCTTTTAAAAAAGGACCATGCTCTGCAAATGAATAAGAAAGACGCTTTGCCTGGTCGGGAGTGCCACTCAAGTGAGACAGCGTGTGCTAGGCGCATGCGGTGGAATACCTTCTAAAACTTTTTACTTTTATTTTCAAGCAGACATGTTTGTCCCCAACTGCATATAAAATCACTCACACAGGTGTTACTTAATGTGTTCAACAGGCTTACCAGCACAGACCTTGTTGAATGCGGGCCTTTAGATAACTTTACGCCATCCAAGCGTGTAAAGAGCGTAAGGTGGGAGTTTTTCTGTTTTCCTTCATTATGTGTTGTGATGCATTACTGATATGCTAGCGCATTCAAGCCACCAGAACAACGGAATGTGACGCCCCACCAGTTTTTGACTGAATTCAAGCTTTTTTTTATCCTTAACTGCACAGGCACAGACAGCCAAACTCAACAGCAATACCATTCAAAATCTCAGCTGTAAGGGGGACATTGGGTTATTGTCTTCACTCTGAAGCTCAAGGAAATATTACTGCACATGGTTGTAGTTTATGTTTTCTCATAGTCTTGACTAAAAGATCATATCGTATAATTTCTGCCCACTTCTGACCATGCACCAAAGAGGAGGCAAAAATAATATCAACTATTAATTACATTTCACCTCCTACTCCTTCCACCCACAAACTGTTTAGCCAGCTCAGAGACCCTCTTTAATACCATGTTGTAGAGGCTGTTTATTCTTATTAGTCAACTAGTCATTCAAAAAGTCACTGAATAATTCATTAGTCATTATTACCATCATAATAATAATGATAATGATAACAATAATAATGGTAGTCTTCTAAAAAGGTCCTCCTGATGTCTCTGCCTCTCATGAAGATCTTTGCTCAGGAAAACCGAGGTACAACTCAGAAGTAATGCTAGTACCAAGCAATTGCAACTCTTCGCATCAATAAGCATTTCAGAGTGAGTTGTAGATGCTGAAACATCTGCACTGTTCCTTTTTAAGACCTTTCTGAATTTAGTTTGAAGCAGTAATTAGTAAGATATCCTCATGTTTTGCTGACTTCATTAAACCCAAGTTTGTGGACGTGTCTTTTCATTGCTCTATCAGAGACTGTGGCTCTCGAAGTCTACCCAGTCTGCTTACTGAGCTGTATTTCAGCAGCTGAGCTGAGTCACAGCTTGCATCTTGTGCATTATTTCCACACTAATGAGTACATTGAGCTTTGATTTTAGCTGAAAACCCCCTTTCTTTTCTCTCCACAAGCTTGTTACTGTTATTTTTGTGCTACAGCATTTTCAGGAACCATCCTCGACCAGTCAATGCAACCTTTACTTTTTCATGTAAGCATGAAAAGACAGTCCTTAATGGCTTTCATGCCTAAATTGTTCAATAATATCCCAGTAGTTTACCTATACACTATATAGTTCAACTTATAATAATATATAGTTGTGTATAGAGGGGAGAGCGAGAAGGTCCTGGATTCGTTGTCCAGCCAGTTTACATTTTCTCCCTGTGTCTGCGTTTCTCCATCTTTCGTCTGGCCGCTGGCATAGACACAGTTAGGATCCCAGTTAGAACAAGCAGATCATGTAATGCATGGATGTACCTTCTACATATCACTCACAGATTCCAGATGTCATATGTATATTCAAGTCAATATGTTCATTGTTAACTTTACTGCTGATTCTCATCAGAATCAGGAAAACTTCATTGATCCTGGAGGACTGCACAGAAACAAGAACAATATAAAGTCTAAACTGACATTTATTATGTTTGATGCCATTACGTTAATTTAGCATGCAGCATAAACTAAACTAGAATGACAGTAAAAACGCTGTTATATTACAGACACAACCTGTTATGCCAAGACATAACAGCATATGACATCTGCCATAACATGGCATGGTTCAAGGCACGTTTAAGTCTTTGTTATGTAGACATAACCAGAATGACTGTGTAGTGACAAGCAATTGAACATGTTTTATTTTGTGTCATTTTGGCGCAATATTTGATACCAATTCAACCTCAAAAACAATTCAAATCAACTTCTTCTCTGTTCCAGTTTTTGCAGTGTAGGTAAGAAGTTCCCAGGCTTAGTCTACAACCACACACTGCTCCTCTTAAGCCCTTCTCCCCCAGGCTTATAATCAGATGAGTGCGAATGAGAAAAGTGAAAATGAGATAAGTGTTACGGGCTTTGACTTTGTGACACTTCTCCCCGCTGATGTTGATTTGTCTTTTGAACTCATGTACAGAAGAATTGATAAGAGCAATGAGATTATGCTTATGAGCATAATTAGAAAGATGGTATCTAATTTCACATGCAAATACATTAAAGCAGAGCTGGGGTAAGAGCGAGAGCCCAGCTCCATGCATGACTGAAGAGAAGGGAAATGAAATGTGAACTAGATCTCAGTGGGCGTCGCCGAGTAATTAGTGCAAGAAATATACAATTATTCCTTAATTAATATATTGTGGCAAATAATTTGTGTGAAAGTCTGGAAGGATAGAAGATGTTGAACGCTTTTCTGCTGATTATGAGACTTTTATTAGCCTACACGTTCGAGGCAATAGGTTTGGGCCTAAAACAGTGCTATCTCGGAAAGCTTGGCAGGTTCTCTTTTTTCATTCTAGTTATGTGAAAATATATCAGCATATAATTTACGTTTAATTTGTCAAATACTATTTTATCAATCCTGCAGTTAGCCACTGGTGAAATTCGCTTAGTATCAATTAAGTATGAACTATAAGCAAAGAAATCTGAATAAATTAACATTTCATTAAATAACTCTCTGTTGCCTAAAGCTGACAGGTCTACTAAATGAGTGACTCTCAATATTAAGAGCACCATACAAATCCACGTATGGTTCAAGGTTTAAGTAGCGCATTGCTGAGTCCAGTTTCTTTGTCATTTACGTTATTTTGCTCAGAATTCACTGATTTGGAATTCACTAAAGTCCGATCGCCGGAGGCCTCACCTTTGGCTAAATTGGTTTGACTTTGCATTCTTTAAATGCACCTCTTGAAAGTTTCATTTGAAACGAATTACCATCACAATTATATTCATCGGATGGGGAGCCGGCAGGCTGTGTGTGCAGGCCCTGAAGCCTCCTGCCGCAAATAAAGCTACCGCTGCCCTGTTCTCTGATGATCAGCCTAGCTGACTCCTCCGATCCTCTGGGAGACAGAGACAGAGGAGTCTTTGTGCAGATGGAGAGACCAGTGCAGGAGGAGCCGGCACACTGACGGCTTTGTTATCTGGAATTTATTATGCATTAACGAAGAGAGCGAGAGCTGTGGGAAAGCACACCAAGTGAGGGAAGAAGAGGAGACAGCTGAATTTTTGAAAAATAGGGACTTTTAAACATATCTCAATGGTCTGTCTCCAAATATCCCAGCAACATAACAAATAATATGAAAAAACACCCTCATTCAGGTAAAAGTTTCCGGTTCTTTATTTAAGTTGACATACAAACGCAGGAGCGTAGGAAAGTGTTTTAAGGTTGGTGAGGTGAAATTAGACTTTTTTCTATCATTTATATCATACTGAATGTGTAGTAATGTGCTATAGAATGGTGAGAGATTAAATATACCCATACTGTGGATTGACGCATTAAATATATTAAGCACACCCTGCTCAATCAGTTTTTTATGCATAAACTTTATACACTTGAGCTGAGTGGCACCCAGCCAGACTGACATGTGGCACATCACGCCTATAATCAGGCGCTGAGTTTCAGCACTCATGGAGTTGGAGATAAAATGGTTGAAAAAACTAATGTTTTAAACATGCAATATATTTATTATGTAAGACGTGATTGAAGATTTTAGACCACAGAAATAGCATCTGCATACACTTATATTCTGGGCCTCTGGTGCTAAAAGTGCGCAGCTACTGCAGATGTTTTGTCAGTTTCAGGTACAGCATCTAGTAAATGTTGCTACAGTTTAAATATATCGTTTGATTCTAAATCTACATTGCACAATATAACAAGAATACTGTGGCTGCACATGTTGAATAACATAAGAACATATTGTGCATCTGGTGTAAAATTGGTTTAAGAATTTTTGGCTATTACTTGAATTACAGTTTGTATTGTTGTATTTTGACATCCTTGCAGAGAAGTTCTTTAATCACTTCTCTCGCTACTCTTTTCTGTGGCTCCCCTTGTTGCTTTCCCTTCTTTTTTGGCATAAAGGACTATGCATACAGGTAGGTGTTACCAACAGCCAATGATGGGTAAAATAGGGAAATTTGCAAACAAATATATTAAGGGATTATGCACTTAATTCCTTAATATCCCCTCTGTTCCTGTCACATCCATTAGAGTTTACATATTTAGAAAATTGGTGCTAAGTCAACTGCTGAAAGGTGTTAAATGCATAAATTACTTTTTGATTCCCAAAATATGTACATAATAGAGTAACAAAGTAGAGTCAGTGGTACCTTGCAGGCCTAGTTTGTAACACACTCACTCACTCATTCACTCACATTCACTCGCATACCATTCTGATTAGCAGCCTAAAGATTCTCTGCAAAGGACAATCATTATTACTAGCACTCAAATGGCTTCATAGCATCAATGACACTTTATGTCCTTAACCTTTTGAAATGTCTCAAATAAAAGAAAAAACTTGAGATGCTTGAAAATCATACTTACATGCAATCTTCACCTCATTCAATTTATAATGAATTAGCTGATGGACCAGCACCTCAGCCCAATATGACAACACAGTAGATGCTGATTTTGAAAGAGCAGTAAAAATAATGTAAAGTGGCCTCTTATAGTCACGCCTGAACACACCACAGCACACAGTGTGAACCTCTTTTTCTGCATTTAACCCTCACCAAGTGAAACAGTGGGCTGCCACCAATGAGGGGGACCTGGAGAGCAGTGTGGGAGGACAGTACCTTGTATAAGGTTACCTCAGTAGTGATACTAGCAGTACGGGGATTCAAACCCACAACCTTCTGATAGCAGGGCAAACTTCCTAGCCACTAGGTCACCACCTGCCCTGAAACAATAAAGAATGCATCATGATTTTGCATGTCATCCTTGCGCTTTTACAGAAAGCGACTTCCATTCCCTAACTACAGGGAGGAGTTGCTCCCTGGAGCAACTTGGGGTTAAGGGTCTTGCTCAGGAACCCAGTGGTGGTATGCTAAAGGTAGGATTCGAACCCATAATCTCTTGTTCCAAGTACCCACTAGGCCACCACCACCCATAGAGAAGGGGATGAGTGGAAACTGCTGTCATTACCATCCGTGGACACTGTGAATACCAACTCATTCCTCATGGACAATGCAGTGCACCTTCTGTTTTTCAGTCATTTACATTTACATTTACAACATTTAGCAGACGCTTTTATCCAAAGTGACTTCTATTTCTTAACTACAGGGGGCAGTCTACCTGGAGCAACTTGAGGGTTAAGAGTCTTGCTCAGGAACCCAGTGGTGGTATGATGAAGGTAAGATTAGAACCCATGACCTCTTGTTTCAGAGACAAGTATCCTACACCACCACCCCGTTTCCTCTGGGGTCTCTGGTTTCTCCCAAAGTCCAAAGATATGTGAGGCAGGTGAATTGTGGATTCTAAATTACCTATAGGTGAACTGTCTGTGCATCCAGTGCACTGCTGGCACCCTGCCCAGGGTGAGTCCCTGCCTCGTGCCCATTGATCCCAGGATAAGCTCTGAGTACCCTCGACCCTAGTGAGGAATAAGCGTTTACAGAAAATGAGAAATTCATATGGATTTACAATATGTTCTCATATAGATTTAACATTGCTGAGTCATTGGGTCACTGAAATGGGTCATTAGATCATTGGGATTGTGTTGACCTCTGCCTTCATGGCAGTGGTTGTTTGAGAGCATAAGTCTTCTAGTCAGTCCAGTATTTCATTGAGCCATGCTATATTCAGTGGAAAAAAGCTATGATATTAGTCAAGGGAATCTGGAATGCTTTGTGAAAAAGCACATGCAGTTTGACACCAGATTATTTAAGTAGTTCTACATGACACCAATTCATTATCATGCCTCCCCACACTAGAGTGAGAATGAGTAAATGTATTTATAGAATCACTTTGAACAGTGATGTATCGGATGATAGGGCATATAGATGGAAGTTCTGAAGTGTGCACTAAGAATAATGGATGGAGGGGAAATACAATATCACCATTAGTAACCTTTAATACTGAAAAGAGGATTCCACCCCCACTAATGCTTTAATGCTGGGCAATATTAAGCCACTGCTACATACACAACAGCAGGAAACAATAAAACTCAATGTTCTCCAACCTGACTAGAGCAGAAAGAAAATACATGTGCTAGTGATAAGCCTGCTTGTCTGGCACTACACTGTGGCACACGGATCATGTTTTCAACACTTTTTAAAGTTTTTACCACCCTTTTCTCCCAGTTTCATCATAGCCCATCCCTGGTGTGTTTGTAGGTGTCCCTGGCCTACCCCACTGAACCACACAGCCTTGTTTACCTCCTAAATGACAAACAGAGAATCAGAAAAGGGAAATTAGCAGGACCTGGGCGAAGTCTCTGCAACCACATATCTGCAAGTCCAATGATCTGCATAATGACACCACATCAAAGCTCCGGCAAAGCAACAGTTCTCAGACATTCCTTTTCCCTCCTGTACCCTTTCAAAACATGCCAGGGGTCCAGCTCAGTAAAAATGGATTCAGTGGCTGTGCTTTTGCAGCTTTGATAAACAGCCATTTGACAGCAGCAACGGTGGCTGGGACCCCACTACGCTCGGGCTCTTCTCTGCAGTCTGGACAGCTCTTTAAGATGGCCACCTGGCCCCAGGATGAATCTGCAAATTACTCCTCTTGTAGTCAGGCAGGCTGACCCTACTAATGCTTAACACACATCCGCTCAGCCTGGCAGCGTGCCAACAGTGAGGGGCCCGTCCTTTTGCACTTCAATCGGGAGCTGATCTTTCCCTATTGCAGATACACTCTCTCTCTCTCTCTCTCTCTCTCTCATCCTGCTTAATTATACTAATTAACTTCAACACAAAAAACAACAAAACATCCTGGCCCAGACCCACAACCGTGCTGAGGCTACAGAGTGGTGCAGAGCGATGTTTCTGTTTAAACGAATCAGACATCATATCTGCTTCAATTAGCAGAGGAACTGGATGAATCTACCAGCTTTCTTTCACCTCGCAGATTCGGAGGCACCACTTCGAGGAGTGAGATTTGCAGCATTATCAGACAGGAACCATCTGGAACACAACACATGCACCAAGCCTGGAATGGAATGACAAACATAAGTTCCTCAAACAAGGGGCAAAATGTACCCCTATCTGAGGGGACATTTTACTCTGAAGGTCTGACTTCTAACCAACTGTATCTCTTCCATCACATTCACTTCCCTTCAAATGTTTCATTGCATTAAAATCCAACAACTTTACATTGTATGAATACTGGCCCCATAGTAATTGTTCATATTTACTTAGATACAATACAATATCTTTATTTTATCATACATATCCTATCTTTACTGTGTTTTTGTTTCTCCTAAAAGTATTTTGGGAGTTTAGGCCTTAGAAGCAGTATGTTAGCCCTCCCAGGGAAACCCTGCTGAATCCAGTGCTGAGGGAAAAGAGATTTCTGGCACATCTTTTATTAATGCAACTCTTTGAAAGACAATTTGGAGCAGGCAGTTCTCAGCGCAATGCAAAAATGTCCGTATGGCAGGTGGGCAGGCAGTGAATTTTCATCATCACATCTGAGAGCTTTTTGATGCCCATACCTTATACGTGTAATTCAGAATGTATCAGGATCTGCTTATTGCTGCTGTCATATTCTTGCATCTTTAAAATGGTAATATAGGAGAGAACACATTCTTGTTACATAAAGCTTTAGAGAATATCTATTGGTTCAATTATCAGGCAATGTTTACACATTTAAAGGGCAGCTGGTATTTTTGACTTGTAAAAACAGTAAAAAAAAAAACAGTTCTTACAGTTCTTTCTGACAGCAGTTATATTAGTCATTATGTCTCTATTTTAAGAACTGAATATATACATAAATCAACAAATTAGTGTAAAATTCAGTGTTGAGAAAAACAGATAACATTTCATTACAGTTTCTTGCTATAGTGAGGATGACATGACATGCTTATTAAATGTAATTTAAATAAATATATATTTAATATACAGGATGGTTCAAAAGGAGTCACTTGTTATATTAACTCATTACCTCAAATTCATGTTATTTTGTATACAATAATGTACAGTTTAAATATAAGAGCCTCCACCACTCATGAGCAGGTATTATTTGGGTATTGTAGTTTAAAACCCCCCACCACTCATGAGTAGGTATTATTTGGGTGGTATAGTTTAAGACCCCCCACCACTCATGAGTATTATTTGGGTGGTGTAGTTTATGACCCCCCACCACTCATGAGCCGGTATTATTTAGGTATTGTAGTTTAAAACCCCCCACCACTCATGAGCAGGTATTATTTGGGTGGTGTGGTTTAAAACCCCCCACCACTAGTGAGCAGGTATTATTTGGGTGGTGTAGTTTAAGACCCCCCACCACTCATGAGTAGGTATTATTTGGTTGGTGCAGTTTAAGACCCCCCACCACTTATGAGCAGGTATTATTTGGGTGGTGTAGTTTAAGACCCCCTACCACTTATGAGCAGGTGTTATATGGGTGGTGTAGTTTAAGACCCCGCACCACTAGTGAGCTGGTATTTATTTGAGTGGTGTAGTTTAAGACCCCCTACCGCTCATGAGCAGGTATTATTTGGTTGGTGCAGTTTAAGACCCCCCCACCACTTATGAGCAGGTGTTATATGGGTGGTGTAGTTTAAGACCCCACACCACTAATGTGTAGGTATTATTTGGTTGGTGTAGTTTAAGACCCCGCACCACAAGTGAGCTGGTATTTATTTGGGTGGTGTAGTTAAAACCCCCACCACTCATGAATAGGTATTATTATACTTTGATGAGAATTATAATTAAATGTGAATCTAATTTGTTTCTTATTGTGTTGGAGAGACTTGCTGGACTGAGGAATGCCACAATGCTGTTTTGTGTTTGCGTTAGCAGGAGCGTGAACATCAAGCCAAGCATCGTCTACAGAGCTGCATTGAAATCTGCATCAGCTATAGCCGAGGAACAAACACAATCAAGATCAAAGGTTTGCGGCTCTAACACACACACTCTCTCTCTCTCTGGACAAATAGGGGCAGAAAAGTGAGCAGTGAATTTGGAGGGCTAAAAAAAGAGGCTGCATTGTTTTGAGTGACAGAACAGTTCCAGGCGGCTGAGCGGTTGGCCTCTTGTCTGTCCGCGCTGATGAGAGATGTTTGTCTTTTCTGAGTGTGAGATGACCCATGTGTGCATGCAGAGGCACCCCAGGAGAGGTCAGCATAAGGGTTCTGTTGGCAAAGCATCATATTAAGTCTCATTGTAAACACACACAAACACACATACATACACTCAGACACACACAAACACACACACACACAACTCCCTGTGTCAGTCAGAGTCAGATGCACTCATGTCTTGCTGTTAGTGAGCTAGGGCATGAAAGAGGTCAAGCAGAAGACCACTGAGAGCTTTCGAAAAGTGCAGGATAGCAAAACCACACTCCATCAAAAGCCAAAACTGACAAGACCGCTTACTCCCAGTAAACCACGTAAGGATATTGGGGTCTTGTCATATCAAGATTCAAGATTCAAGATTGTATTACCTCACAACACAGTTGGTCATACAGTCTCAGGCATATAGATCCCAAAAAATGATCTTTGAAGCGATGTGATTGAAGAACCACTGGTTCCCCTAGGAATCTATTAACCTATGGATTTTTTTCAGCGGCAAACCATGAGTATTAGTGCTATGGCTTTCGGTTTCGATCATAAATATTAAAACACGGCTATAAAAAGATGAAACATTGACCCCTTTAGTAATAGAAAAAGAGTTTGCTAAGCCATGTCCATTTAGATACCATGGAGAATGTGTTGGTTGTTTCAAGAATGTAAGGCTATTGTTAATAATGAACTAAGATTAAAACTGCAGAGTTTAAATGCAAGTTAAACATTTAATATAAATTAATTATATTTAAAAAAATATATTAACATATCGTTTTTATTAAATATATTAACATATCGTTTTTATTAAATATTCTCATATATATACATTTGAGAACATTTAATAC
>JBBPCY010000109.1:35774045-35797642 GCA_037974405.1 Brachyalestes nurse | reverse complement strand
AATAAAATTCATTATTTCAAACAATGACAAACAATGACATCATATGACATTTAACAAGAATTCTGGTGTAAACAACAGTTCCATTAAATGTCATAATTAACTACTCTCCACAATGCATATTTTGGCATTATAACATTTTGATGCACTGTTACACCCCTAGTCTCAAACCTGTAGTGGAGAAGTCATTGGGCTTTGTATATCCTCTTGACACTTGAATGAACAGTGATTACAAATTGTTTGTCTAATGCCCCTTATACAAATTGTGAAATGTTCCTCATGGCCGTGTTTTTCCCTGTGTATGCTGCTGCTGCTTTTACTGTTTGTATGTGTTTGTGCTTACCCTCACAGGGGAGGAAGGGAACTAACAGCATTTTTAATCACTATTTCTAATTTTCATTACTATTAAAATATTTGTGAAGGCCTCAATTTTGGCACTTTGTTGTTGGTCTATTTAGTATATTCAGCTGTTTGTTTATCCCTGTCACAAACCAAACATGCCATTTTTTTGGCCAAATAATTTTGGTGGCCAGAATTTCTGTACATCCCTATGGAGCCTTTACTCAACTGTGTATATGTGTCAACTGCAAACCACTACTAATATGTTTAACAATAAAGTGCAAGACAAGACATATAAAAACAGACATAACAATAAATTATTACGGAATTGAGAAGTGCAGAAAGAGTCGAGTGATGGAGTACTTCATATATATAAACAGTATAAGCACATTTGCATGCAAGGGACAGTGCAGTTCCAAACTGGCTTCTCTAATGGGGAAGAAACTGCTTCATAATTGGTTTGTTTTGATGATCAAGAGTCTGTAATAACTGCCAGAAACAAAAGGGCCAAAAAATGAAATGTGCTGAGAGAAAAGGGTCAGGGGTTCATTTTGATATCACTGTTTTTACATTGGGAAAAGAATGCTTGATCTACAAACAGAGTGTTTTATACTTCTTTTACAGTAATGTGAGGAAGATCATCGATTTGTAATCCTAACACTGTCACCCCGGGTGTCATGGCTCTTGACAGATGAGACAAAACGATTTTTGAAGGCTGTCCACTTCTTTTTTATCAGACAAAAGCAAGAAATACATGAAGTTTGTATTCAGGACAGGGCCACTGCCACAGAGAGATGCATCGGTGACAACATGCTTTCTCACTCTCTCTCTCTCTCTCTCTCTCTCTCTCTCTCTCTCTCTTTCTCTCTTCCTTTTTTGTCTATGTCACTCTCTCTTTATGTCATGGTCAAGGGATCTCTCATGTCTTATGTGACAGGACTTGTGACATGTTACACCTTACATTCCAGGCTCCAATAAAGGTGTGTGTGTGTGTGTGTGTGTGTGTGTGTGTGTGTGTTGGCTCTATGGAAGCACATCTGGCCTGGCTGACAGGGAGCGGGGGAGGCTTCAGCAGCACAGTGAGCTACAGCAGGCAGAGGATAGGAAACGTCCTGTGACGCGCCGAAAGGAGGAACAGCAGGGCTCAGTGGAGACATAAAACAGCCGCAATACGTTCAAAAGACATTTCACACGGAGAAATGGCAGATGGTAAGTGGTTTGAATGCACATTCAACAACAGACCGACTGTTTGTGGATCTGAGCAATGTGAGGCGAAAACAAGAACATAGAATCAGACAGAGCCCTCAGGCCAAACGTATGAGGGCTCCTGCGTACGCATGTGTGTATGTATGTGTGCATATGTATGTGTGCATGCTTGGACATTTCCAAAAGTTTCGAACTGAAATTGTAAAGCTATTTTGTTTTGGTTTGTGAAGATAAGGCCGTTTCATTCTGTCACAGTCAGAACACAGTATGTCTCAATGATGTAAAAATAATGTGTTAATGTGGCGAGGATTTTTTCCATCAATTTCTATGAATCCTGTTGCACTGTCCCACAAAACACAGCTGATGATCCAACAGATCACACACATGCACACACACAACACGCACACACATTAAAAACATTAAAAGTGACAGTGACAATGTATATAATACATAAGGACCATGACTCCATGTCCTGATTAAGGTATAAAAATAAGTGGGTGTGCATATATACTTGCTCACCACCCATCCCTCTGTTCTCCATCTGTCTCATCTCCAAGTCAAATGCATGCAACATATAGAGGTGTTAGCATCACCTTTGCCTTTCCCTTTGTTCCACATTCACTCCTTTTGTCTGATTTTCTCATTACCAGCGGCACGTGGAGTCTGGGCAGGGTGGGCCGACATCCTGGCAGCCGTGATTATGTGCTGAGGAGGGAGACAAGGGCATAAGGATTAAAGCAACCTCTCCACTTCACCAGCACATGATAGACTCCATCAGCACAGGGAATGTAATAGTGAGCAGCCTCTAGTGATCAAAATGGGTCATGACGACCTCAGTCAAGATTAGCTATGACTCAACAGCAGATCCTAGTGGAGGTAAAGGGCCATGAAGCACCCTACCGACTGAATACGGTCATGAAGCCTTGTCTACTCTCTCTCTTTTTTATGAATACTCACCTCTTTCCTCTCATCCCACTCGCTGTCAGAGGCCATGGTAAAGGGCCCTGTCAACTGAATGTGAATTAAGTGCAGTGCCTGACTCCTCAGTAAATGCATACAGGAAGAAAAATGAAGTGCGGAACACTTCTGGCAACAGTATCTGCAGAATATGCACTGGAATGAGGTGATGGAAATAATCATTAATAAATGGCTCCTCATTACAGAGCACTCCTCCCAGTCATCCAGGATAAGCTGCAGGCCTGACCCACACAACCACATCCACTGGCTTTAATGGCCAATTTACCCATAGTATAGCTGTCCATAGAGACTCTCTATCCGGTCCGGCCTTATTAAAATGTGTCACTATTAAGTTCCTGGCTGATGATGTACACTCTGCTCATTGGCTTGACAATTATGAGCAAAAAATGGTCTAGGTTACATACATAATACCGTTTCCCAGTACACGAGAACTAAACTCTGCCTCAGACACTGAGCATCATCATCATTCCATCTGAAATCTGTTGTGCTCATTAGTCATCGAAAGCCCCTCAGGCTCCACCCCCTTGCTTATTTACCGACAAATAATCGTCTTCCTTTCCTCTGTAAAGGGAGTAGACCCTAAACCAGGGGAGCCCAATTCCAGGACTGGTGTCCAGCACAGTTTGGTACCTCCGCTCCTTAAACACACCCACTAATCTTCGCAATTAACAGATGAGTTGCATCAGGTGTGTTTGAGCAGGGAAATTACTACACTGTGCTGGACCCTCCAGGGCCAGAATTGGGCCCCACTGCCCAAGGCAATTAAGAGGACAGCATAGCTAAACAAAGCAGTACCTCATCACCTTATTGAGTGAACTGAGTTAATAAACATATTAGTCATTTTCTGTGGCAGTCCTAGCACATTTCGTATTAAGGAAGATCAAACGAGGGCCAAGGATGCCCCTCCCCCTCCCACAGTGTGTGCTTTTATATTGCTAACAGCAATATAAGTTCAGTTGTAAGCAGCAAGCTTCAGAAATACTGCCACTGTTAACAAGGATTTGTAATCCCAAAATGTAGCCTAAAACCATGATCATTAGATGACCTGACATGGTAAAAATTATATATTTTAAAGATTTTCTCCCCATTTGAGCAAATTCACTTATTATATTTTCAAGTTCATGTCGCATACTGATGAGAATAGCAGTGGGTTAGTCAGTGGAACTAGATCAGAGTAGAAAACCTGCACTGTCATTGCAAGAGATGGAACACTCTCAGAGACTCTCACTGGGGTCGTACCTTCCAGTACCTGTAGTTAGGGAACATAATTCTACCATTTCACATAGCAGGTCAATTTTTTTTTCGTTGCTCTGTCCTGACTCCAGACTTTCTATTACTTTTCTACTTTACAATACCAGGCTATGAACATTTACAGATATGCCTCTTTCCTATATGTAAGGTACAAACTGGACTTCAAGGACAAAGCTGTAGCTTTGAGGGTGCATTTACATGTTTGTACCTTGATGAACAAAATGTGCCTTTTATACACAGTGGCCTTTTTTGAGTGTGTACTTGACTATTTTTCACCATGGTGATATTTTTATTGCTGCTCAGTTACAGCCTGCCCCTAACTAACACATGGGCCTATATTGTCTGTTTTTCTTGTATTGATTGGTGCTTTTTATTGTCCTGTGTCAATACACTCAGACATCATCAATTTCTACAATCATGCAACCCAAGATGAACACGCTGTTCGTTTTTTCATTATAGGCTACACAGTAAATGTGAACTGAATTTAATGAACATGAATCAAATTTAAGTGGATTGAATTCATGTGAAGTGAACACAGCAAAAAATCCTTACGGGCAAATGCGCTAAAGAGAAAAATCTCACTCTTTTGGCATTATTATAGATTTGTCTTCTTTGTAAAGAATAAAAGTGGTGTAAGTTTATTTTTAGACATGACACAGCAGAGTTTCTGTGTCAAATGTTGGGAAAAGCTTGAAAATGAATTCAGCTGAAAGTCAAATGTCAAATCTGTACAAGACATATATTTTGTTATCAATCAATGGTGCCATTTAATTATACAATAATACTATTTAAATCCTGCTCTCCTTATAAATCCTAAATATAATATTATTCGATTATCTTAGACAAAGTGGGTTTCATCAGAAGTCTAATGTATAGGGACGGATAGTATAAATGGGTCAGTACAGTGAAGCCTTCCCTCTCTTTCAAAGAAAAAAAACAAGATTTATTAAAGTTTTGTTTGATGTTTGTAAACACGAAGTGGTTATTTTAGACTTCTTAGTCTACTTGTTAGACCTATAAACACCTATGAACAACCGCACCATGAACAGGTTGTGAGAAAAATGTGATTAGGTTAAGCTGGAGCTCATTTACCTCTAGCCCTAGCTGTAGATTTAAACGGTCTATCTGCGCTTCAGTATGAACTGAGCTGTGATCTATTGCCTCTAGATTGTGAACTGTGCTGTGACACATTACATGGAGTGAAGCGTTCCCTAGATTGTTCTACATTTGGGTCACATTATATTATCTGAAAAGCCATCAATGCAATAACAGCAAATCCAGAGTCTGCTGAAGTAAGGCCTCGTCCACACAGACGTCTGAATCAGGCATTTTTCTAGTGTTCGTGGCGACCGTTTTTCTACTCATTGGAACAAAACGAAGCGACCACACGGGCGCTCAGCATTGCATGCAACGTTTTCTTGGCGTCAATTTCTGCTGAAATCCTGACGAACACAAAGAAAACACCACTATTGTGTTTACATGGCGTTCGGTTGACGTTCTGGATGACCGAATACGTCCCATGATTCAAGTGTTCTGGGAACTGCAACAAATACTTGTTGAGTGGCGTGTAATGTTCTGTTGTACCAGTCGCAGCAGACAATCAAAAGTAGATACTGACATGTGAGTGTAGTTAAAGAACATCTGCAGACATCTTCACGTCTTCAAAAAGCACTAAAAACTTCCCTTTGACCTGACATTGTGCAGTAAGAGGGTGAACCCAATATCAGCGATGTATCAGGAGGATTTTTAACACTAGAACCGCCAAGAAGGTAATTTTTACCCCCTGGCGTTTTCAAATGCTTGTAGTTTTGTTAAAATAAAACCACTACATCTTTAAGTCATTTTTACCCCCTCATTTTGATCCGCTGTCATTTTTCGTGCCATGCCCCTCCCACCACTCCTGGTTGCTTAGCAATGCTAGACGCTTGTGACATCATCCGACTTTGACAGCACACCATCGATTAAAATACTGCGAAATTTAAGACATGGACCTGTACAAAAGATATATGACGACCAAAGAAGCCTGGCTATTGTACCAGGATCTGAACGAGGGGGAGTTGGCAAGAGGAGAGATCACTGTGGCTGAAAGTGAAAAAACCCGCAAAAATATATATTTTAAACACTTGTTTTGTCAAATCTCCATTATTATTTAAAAAAAGATGGGAATGAGCCACTTCACAGCTTCTAGAAATTACAACTTAGCATCGCTGACGCTATTGCAGCAGGGGGTCAAAATGACCCCCCTTGGCGCTTCTAGGGGGGGACTGGAATGTTCTAGTGTTAAAACAATAAAGTCAATTGTAGGTTTTAACAAAGAATAGAACTGTGTTTTCAATGTAGAACTACAATGTTTTCAGTGTAGAACTACAAATCCAACATGTTAACAATCTGGAGAGAATAATTACTGCCCCCACAGGTGAATACACAAAACTACACATTGGGCTGCAGGCTGAGTTAAACGAACGCCAGTGAAGTCAATCAAGCGCCGATACAAAACGCAACAAAAAAGCCAATGGTGTTCAGAGCGCATTTATTTATCCAAGATTCAAACTTCCGTGTGGACGAGACCTTACATGCATGAGAAAGGGCTTCTGAAACTGCCAACAAATGAGATATGAAACAATATTGCACTAGGCTGTGTAGATATTTAGCAACATTATCTGCCTATCATTATCAACGGAATATATAGCCTTAAATAAAATATCCCAAACCAGTTTGGATTTATTTAGTTAGACAGCATTCTAGTTAGCAAGTTAAAGTGAAAGAACTACGTTTCTGGATCATCTTTTGCAGCACTACATTTTCCTATTATTTTCCTGCGCCTTTTATACTACCATTGTTCTTTCTGTTCCACAAGATCATTATCATTCACGAAATCACAAAAGAAACAAAAAAGACTGACTTCATTTTCTAGTCAAATCATGTGGAGTATAATTAGATGAACGTGTACTGCTTAGCTTGCTACCCAGAGCTTGCCAGCTGACCAGACATTTCAGTTTTTGTTCTTGCTCTCCTTCTCACATTCCTTAATGTTCTGTTTTTGTTCATTTAGGAAACAGCAGGTTATGTGTTTGAGCTTGGTTTTTATTACGTAACCAACAATTGACCCCACCAAGTGAGGGTAGCAGAAAATAATGCATGTTCGAGGTGGTAATACGGTCTTCTTGTTTTATTGTATATTAAAACACATTTTACAGGCACTAAAAGTCTGCAGTTAATACTTCGTAGTAGGACATGCTGGTGAATTTAATATGTTGTGTTGTGACACCATTGTACATTAAAACCTGATAGGTGTTGCTGCTAAAGTGCAACTGCTATTGTGAAATCTAGTGTGACTGCTCTTTTAGCTTGCTAAACATAATTAAAAATTATTGGTTATTGATCCGCTAGCCTTCCCATCCAATATAATGGTCAGTTGTCACTGCTAATATATGAAGCTTCTCTATCGAAACCTGCTCTAACTCTTGCTTAATTATTTTTAGTTACCTTACGCATAAAAAATAATGTGCTGCCACATTAAGTGACACAGTGAAGAGTAATTTGAGCCTTTAAATGAGTCAAGACTGAGAGCCGGAAAGTTCGGCATTGGTAATTTGTAGCTATATCCTGGCTTGGCCAACCTCTAATGAGGGCAGAAACTAGTCAAATTACAGAGAATGCAGAATACTGAGCAGCTGAAAGGACCCCGTTAGGAGCAGCCAGCGGTGCAGCACTGTCATATTCTTCACTTGGTGGCATCTGATTTCAAAACTGACAACTAGATAGTGAAATTGGGTGAGCATAGCCTACTTTTAGCATCTGTGACATAAATGATGTTGCTATGTGTTGTTATAGATGCTGCTTGACTAGTCTTGTTTTTTCATTTTCCTTCATTTCTTATTCACTCAGAAAAGATTTTCTTTTCTCTCTGACACAGAGGACCTGAGTGTTTAGTTTGTGCATGGCAGAAGTGATTAGTCGTTCCACACACAGTCCTCATTGGTTTTCTTCTAAGGGCTGCTAGTAGAAAAGCAGATATACCTCTTTCTACCACATGATATGTGACAAATAGACAAACCACTTTTACAGTGTCCCTTTATTTTTAGTTCACTTCTAAACCATTCATCTTCCCTCCCCTGTTTATCAAGGGTCATGTTCCAATAACGGAGCAAAACTGCAAGCGTGGCACAAATCAGCTGCTGGAGTACTGCATATTAAAGCAGAGAAAAAGCACATTCGTCTGAATGTTGTTTAGTTAGATGTCATCGCACTGATCTGTACAGTGAGGGAGTTTGAGGTAGGCACACTTGGACAGCTACTCCTCCTCCCAACTCGCTCTCTTTGCTGGAGACACGGCAGCAGCAGTAGGAGGACGAAACCGCACAGTGAAAAGGATGCTGAAGGATATGAACACTGATTTAGAGGGAATGCATGTGTATGTGTGCCTGTGTGTGTTCCTGTGTGTTCCTGTGTGTATGTGTGTGTGTGTGTGTGCGCGCCCCCAAGCATTTGCCACCCTAGGCAATTTCCTATATTGCCTACGCCAAAACAAATATTAGTCACTTTGATGCAGTGTCAGAAGCGGATGTTATAGAAATGCTATACTGGTATACCATATCAGATACTTTTTACCTCCAGCATAAAAGGTCATAGCCTGTGACACAAGCATTGTAGATTACCATCATCGTATCAAAATTGAACCTTTCAAGTCATAGCCTGTAATTGGAATACTTTCAGCATCACTACCAGCAAGTAAGGAACTAAACCACATTCACTACACCATCAAAACAATAAGGCGTCAGGTGCTACACTGACATCAAAACTATTGAACAAATGTAGTATGATGGCGTCCAAGGTCCAGGAACTAGCCGTAGTCCTTGTAGGATGATCTAGCACGCCAGAGGGGGGAAGATAAATTATATCCTCTAGTAATATGATGTATTCTGTTTGCACTACACACCTGAACCACTCACTTTATTGCCAAGCCACACTTTAATCTTTTGCCCTGTGTGTTTTTGTTTATTGCAGGCCCAAATGTATATATATTTAGGAGCAGCCTGCAAGTGAACAGTCAGTTCTTGAAGTTAATGTGTTGGAAGCTGGAAAAAAAGATCTGAGTGACTTTGACAATGGCCAAATTGTCATCTCCAAAAGTGCAGATCTTGTGAGGTGTTCCTGGAAAGCAGTGGTTTGCTTCTTCCAAAAGTACTCCAAGGGAGGACAATGAGTGAACCATCAGCAGGCTTATAGGTGTCCAAGGCTCGTTGTTTTGCATGGGGAGTGGAGACGACCCTAATGGCAGTGGCATGTTTCGGGGTTTAAGGTGTTCATTTGGCATCTGTGGGGTGTGCTGGGTTATCTGGTACCCATATTTTAGCAGTAGATCTTTTAAGTCCTGTAAGTTGTGGGAAGGGGCCTCATTTTTTTTGCTTTAGATAGAAAGATAACCACACACTGAGATAAGTATTGTTATATAACTAATTTGCACAATGTAGACATAAATCTTATAAACTGTACACCAACGGGTATTTAGATGTTGTATTCAATATTTTATAACAGACTTTATGTACTCAAAGAGTTATTATCTACTTTAAACAACAACTGACTGTAATTACAGATTTTTTTCTGCCAAGTCATCCATCTCAAATCCAAATGTTTTAAATATGAGGCATTCTGGGTGCTGTCAGAGCTCCCCATAGTTTTGTGTTTTTTCACACTAACTAATAACATAGATCAGGCAAAGGGAACCTGTGCACAGGTTAGCCTTGACACAAAGACATAGGCTTGAAGCTTCAGCGATATTTTATTCTTATTTTAATGAAATGCACATAATGCGAAATGCATAGAGAATAAAAAATGCGCCATCTTGATAACCTTTACTTGATTACATAACAAAGAAATGACACTGGATCTATTCTAGTCTTGTGACCTTTTACATGCATACGATAATATGAATCTAACAGTGCCCTCTGAATGCAGACTAAAACTCTGTTGTGTTTTATGGATTCTCAGCAGGTTGGAAAGGGATTTTTGCCAGCATTCTGGGAAGCTTGTCCAACTTCGCAAGAACTGCTATGAGAAAGATTGCAGTTGTATGTGGAGCATGGACAGAATCATCTGTACACATCAGAAAGGATTTATCGTCTGTCTCCATCACGATATAAAGTTTCTAAAAGTTGATCCACTCCTGAGATCACCGGCCTGTGGATTACAAACACTGTCTGCCAGAAGAAAAAGTAGATGTTCTTGGTGTTCACTTTTCAATTAAGTATCTGCGCTAGCATCATTCCCTTTGAGGGATTAAGAAGGTTGTCTGCATGGTGACCTGCCAACCAAGTTAAGATTTTTTTACTGAATGCGGGAAAGAGGCCTCTTGTGTAAGAAACTTAACGGAACTGTGGCTTTTGCCAATAATTGAAAAACCTAAAAGCTTCTAAAATGAAGCATAAGTAGCACACTTTCCACTCTGAAGACTAAGAAACAGTTCTGAAATGTTTGTCATGGATGCTTAAGACAGGTGTGCAGGCATCAGTAGGAAATCCAATTTCAACCCTAAAGAGGAGGAGCACTGTCTCGGAATATTGCTCACATTTTTTCCCAGCATGGGTGCCAGTCTCGTCTGCACAGACCACTCTTTGGTAAGTGCTGGCTTCATCCATTCTGAATCTGGGTCATGCAGTTTTGGGTTGAGATCTTGACTGTGGAGTGCTTGGAGCCTGACTGTGAAATGGGCAATCACAATGGTCTCGGAGCAGAGTAGAAAAGTGATTCATCATCATCTTCTTTTGACTAAGAAACCGGGTTTCGGCACTGCCACTCTTGTGACTTTCCGGGTGATACAGATCCCGGGCTTTGGGGGTGGTGCCATTTTCTTCCGTTTTCCCCCCAAAAATAAAGACTCGCATCAGCATCAGCAACACCTCTGCTTGATGGAGAAATTAATGACAAAACGCTTCAATAGCTGAAGCTAATTCCAAGGCTCTTCTTTCAAGAGAGGGAACTAGAAAGAAGAGGACATGGTGTCCTTGGCAAATGCTTAAAATAATATAAGTGATAGCAATGTCCCTAATTCAAGGGGGTGGCTGCTACTATAGAAAAAAAACTGTGAATATAGAGACTGTCAAAGCACAGCAGCATATGTTGTTACTTGCAGAAAGAGAAGAAGGAATGGGCTTCTATTAACATATGTAGCTTCATTGGTGTTGCCTGAAGGGGGTAAGAAAAATGTGCATTTTATTGTATTCTGTCCTGTTCTTTATAGTGCTCTTTGCTATGTTGATGGGTTCCTTCAATTGTATCAGCCTGTGATTCAGCATTGAAGCGAGTGATACTGAAAGGAAACTTTCATTCATCGGTCTAATGTGATGCATGACTGGTGATTGAATTTCAGAAAGCAGTGCCCTCTTTTGGTTCCTACTGAAGCATCCTTTTAGGTCACGGAAGTTTGAGTGCGATCAGAGCATTAGGACGTGTCTGAATAAAAGCAAAATGCACAATGTGGGCTGTGCTCCTCAGTGGTAGGGGCCAAATGAGATAATTAGTCTTGATCTCTGTTCAAATTCGCCCACCATGAATTAGCACTGTTATTGTAAACACTGTAGCCTTCGAAAGGCTTGACAGGCTTTTGTTTTTGATTAATTACATTTGATAATGAGTCTCACTGTTAGACATGATTAATACATCAATGGGGTAATTAGTGTTTATTTTGGAGTTAGCTTTATGAATTATGCAAAGTAGCACACACAAAAAATAAGCCTCTTTGACACCAGTGTCAGAACATGTGAACAATGTTGACTTAAAAAAAAACAAAAAACAGTGAACTACATTTTATGCGTTGGTGATGAAAAAAGTAAAAAGTTACACTTTTTTTTGTTACTATGGCCACATAGGTTTATTTCCTTCCTGCTCTCCTTCCTTCGTTCTTTCTTTATACTCTCTAGCTAGGAGGCAGGAATGAAAAGGTACCACTGGAAGAATGGCCAGGAGAGATTAACGGGTCACGAGGTCACCATGCATAGCAAGAGGGAAAAATTAGAAAACAGAGGACAACAACACAACGTGCTGTCCACCACAGTTCAGTGACACAAACAAGAACGGAGCAAATTAAGTCATGCCAAAAAATAAGCATATTTGGGTTAAGCATGTTCAATGCTGTAATTACATACTAATTAATACAGAACAATAAAGACAACAGTTAGAAGTCAGTTAGGCACGATTAGGGGTGTATGGAGCATTAAGCTGTAATTAGACTTGGGGGATTGGGGCCCTCTAGGCTGAAGGGCTACCTGGAGACTGGAGGAAAGGAGTAGGTAAAGGAGGAGAGCCTGGTTAACACCATCTGCAACAGCAACATGAGAAGCACAGATAAAGTTCCACTATGGAAAGGAGGAGAGAAAGGGGCAGATCAGGTAACATACACCAACACACATACACACACACACACACACACACACACAGTCATATTAAAGGACACAATTAAACCCCCAATAAACCATAAATCAAATGGTGGTTTGCATGTTTCTATCTTGAAGGCACGGTAACACAAAAAGCCTGCCTGTTTCCAGAGAACAAAGAGAAGTTGAAACCTGGCATGTAAAACGAATTATGCTTTTGGTGTTTAAACACACACAAACATTAAATGGATGTCAGGTAGAAATCAGTCAACCCTGTGACAGCAAACACACACAGAGACACACTTTTCAGTCAAGAGTTTTATTTAGACCTGTCAAACACAGGCATGGGTGTCAGACTCACCTGTCCACCTGTCTGTAGGGTCACTGCAAGAGACAAAAGGAGAGAGAGAGAAGGAGAGAGAAGGAGAGAGAGAGAGCATAGCTGGAGGAAGAGAGAAGTTAAAACCCACAGGGATGCTAAACACAATGAAGTAACGCTGTCACCGCATGAAGTGAGAGAGCAGCGGAGGGAAACAAGACACAAAAGGAAGAACAAAAGGGGAAAGGAGAATTCTGAGTAAGAGAGAGAGTATAAGAAAGACAAAGCAAACCCAAGGGTACACTTGTGGAGAACAAAACAGAGGGGGGGGGCATCCAGAAGTGAGGAGGGGCAAGACTAATAGAAAACATGCTGCATTTAAGAGACACATGATTACTCTGTATTAAACAGAGCGTGCTCTGGGCTGTCCTCACCTTTCAACGACTCCCCCGGGGAGAGAGAAAAGCAGCCAGGACCGAGAAGCAGCCCCTAGAATTAAGAAGTGCCAGAGAACCATCATCAAGATGATGCAGCAGATCCTCCAAGATATGTACATCGAGCCTGATCTGCTGAGGGAGCTGAACGAGGAGCAGAAGCAGATTCTGTTCTACAAGATCCGTGAAGAGCAGGTGCGCCGCTGGACCGAGAGGGAGAGCAGAGACCCCAGTCCAGCCATCCACAAGAAGAGTGAGTACACTGATGGGTCAGGCATGTTTCATATTGTCTCCAGTCTTACTCTCCCTAACAGCACTCGTCATAAAACAGAGCAATGATGTGGCAGATCTTTTTCTATTCCAAAACGTCGTCACTGAAACAAAACCTCATATATCTGAAACTGCAGGTAGTGGACCATTCTAAGTACTTTTGAATCATTTTTATTGGTCCATTTGTCATGAAACATTCACATGATGCAAATTCTAGATGGCATATTAATGGTGCACTAAAAATAATGCATTTGAATCTATGTACATCACATTTTTGTGTTCATGTAATAGATTTTATTCATGTATAAATGATGGGCATGTTTGAATTCAGTATGGCTAAGAACGGTTTTAATATGACAGAAAAATCTGCATGAAACTTCCAGACCTACGTTTATAATATCTTTAATCTTTAACCTATAAATACAATTAAAGAATTTAGTAACAGCTAGGAAACCAATATGTACATTATATAGTTAGTCAGAATGAGAAATTAAAGTGTGGACTGACATCTAGGCCCTTGCATTTTAGGGGTTAACATTCTAGGCCTAGAATATTCGCAATATATTTGACAGTATCGTAACGAGCAACAATAACTATGGAGTAGGACTTATGTCTCAGTGAACTCCAATAGTGCAAGCTGGAATGTGTTCTTTTTTCTGACAACAAATGTCAGAATCATCAAACACCATCAGCAGGTTCTCCTTCAAATTGCTCTGTGTGAAGTCATCCTGATGAGATGTCTCAGGGTCTGGTATTGTATTATTTTCTCTGGAAGTTGTCACGTTTTTGCTGTACCTCACAGTAGCAAAATAATCTTCTGCAACAGTGTGGTGTCATTTCTTTGTTTTTTTGGGGGGGGCTTTATCTTATCGTAGATTCGCTTGTGGAGGGAAGGCGCTTTCTGTGCTGGCTCTCCTCACTGTGTGTGTGTGTGTGTGTGGTGTGTGTATGTGTGTGTGCACGTGGTGTGTGTGTGGCTAGGCAGCCGGCGAGAGATCCAATGGCTTCTGGGCTCAGATGGTGGGGTGTGGGTGTGGGTGATGGGGGACGCCCCTGGAGATAAGCCCTACGAGGAGATTGCGGAGGAGCTGATGGAGGAGAGAGCAAGGAAACAAGCCCAGAGAGAAGCGCAGGAGCTCCGGTGAGAAAGACCAGAAAAATCTGAAGACAGGCAGCCAGGGGCATAACCTTGGCAGTTCAGACCAAACTATCACAATCCATAGCACAGGGGGCTTTTTGCAACAAGCTTTTCAAACACCCTGCAATAGACCCTACTACTCATAGGTAGCAAACTGCTATTTGTGCCTTTTTACTCTGGCACTGTTTACTCTGTTAGAAGCAAGATTTCTCAGTGCTGCTGTCATATTGATTTTGTTGAGTAAAGAACATAATGAAAAATGAAACAGTTATGAACGGGCTCTAGGTATAGAATATGTAGAATAGGAATATATTTCACTCTTTTGTCACATTTTATTACTACTGTCATCAAACCAACAATACGGCCTGAATGGTAAAGTCTGATTCTGTATATGTACATTCAGAGACTCGCACAGTGCATCCAACAATAAAGGCAGCGCCATGCTCCTTTTATACAGTGACAGAAAACCTGAAAGCTCACCAAAAGCTCCAGTTCCAGATGCTAAAACTTCTCACCATGGTTATCATAGACATACATGTATCTTGATTACTCTGTAGAGGCAGATAATAGAAAAAAGCACCACCTTGGTGGAGACATAGCAATAACATGTCAGCTCCTGAATTCTGGTGTTATTTTTATTACTAATGTCATTTTTATATTGGTATTAGTATTGTATTGGTATTGTGCTTATACTGGATTCAATATATACAACAATCTACCACAACATTAAAACCACTGACAGGTGAAGTGAGTAACTGTTTGTCTTGTTAAAATGGCACCTGTCAAGCAGCCGAGCAGTCAGTTCTGGAATTTGATGTGTTGGAAACGAGCAGAAGCACACAATATTATGCAGGCAGTTTAATGTTATGAGTGATTGGTGTATAATGTATAATTACATCACCACAGGAGCTGCAGTGAGAGCAGGAGAGAGAGAGAGAGAGTGCAACAGAAAATGAGAATTGAGCAGGGATACAGGCAGAGATTAGGATGATGCAACTGGAGAGAGAGGTGGAAAAAGAAAGGAGTGAGAGAGATGAAAATTGGTAAGTACGAACTGAGGAGAGTGGAGGGAAGGTGTGAAAACTGACAGATGTGAGTCACCCAAAAGTGAGGAAGAAATATAAAGGAGGGGGCAAAGAGAGAAAAAGAGTAAAAATAATTTGTGGAAGAGGATGTTGACACAGAGAGAGGGGCGGAAAGGGGGAGACAACGAGAGAAAGAGAAAGGGAAGGGAGAAGGAGAAGGAAAATGAGAGAAAGAGAGACTCTGAAAGTGAGATGAAGAACAAGATACTGATTAAGAAGACCGAAGAGCAGTGCGCGTTTCACTCATCTTCCGCTGAATTTTCCGAGGCGTGTGAAGGAAGCAGAGATTGAGAAGAAGTTTCGCGATGCCATGGCAAAGGAGAAGGCACGTTTTGTGGCAGAGAAATGGAGGGAGGAGACAGATGACAGAAAAGCAGCCAAGCAAGAGGAGGAGGAGGAGGATCGCATTCGAGAGGAGCTGAAGGTGGGTCCGCGATAACGTCACATCAAATGTAATACACGCTTTAAAAAAAGATTACACGTCAGTGACCAAAATAAAGTCAAGTGGAGCATGACTCCCCTCTCCAATCCTATTAGTTCAGTTCGACAGAGACACTGCCACCAAGATCAAGTTGTGTCTGAATCCCTACATTTCTCCTTCGCTCAAGCCTTTAATTACCAACTCACAATGGTGATTGAGTTTAATTAGCTCTAATTGTGATGTGTTCAGTGTTCGTGAGGTTGAATTATTTAAGAGCTGGCAACCTTGGAGAATGCGGATAGCGATCTAGGAAAGACAAGGCCAGCATTTGTCGGCCTGGCCTTTGATGGGTTGGGTTAAAAGCGTGATGCCAGGGCTAATGACGCAGCCCAGCAAATTAATCATTTCAATCCTGGCTTTAATTAAATTGCGATCGAGGCTGGGAATAGAGGGATTTTTCGTCCAGCTCTAGAAAGCTAATCCACTCTGCCTGGGTGCTGGCTGGGGAAAAGAAAGTCGACGATCAAATGAGTTCTCCACCCTTTTTTCCCTCCAGAAATGTGAGGAAGAAGAGAGACAGAGAGGTGAGGAGGAAATCCGGCAAACGGAGGAGAGACGAGCAAAGGAGCTGTACATCTCTCTGAAGCAGGAGGAAAAGAGGAGCGAAAGGGATGACAGAGAATGGCAAGAACAATGTGAGAGAACACAGCGAGCGGAACAAAGATCTGCCAGATGGGCCGGTCCCATTAAAGTGGCTGATTTCTATTCAAATCTCTGTGTGCTTCGCAGTGCGGCGCTCCAAAGCGGCTGATGAGGAGATGAAGTGCAAGGCTCGGCGTGCCAGAGACGAGTACAAACGCCAGTCCCTCAGGGCCATCGAGAAAGGCCTGGTGGCCGGTCTCAGTGGACTCTTCCAGAAGACTCATCTGAACGGCTCGGGTCAAAACCGCCGCCACAGTGGCATCATCGAGCAGCCGGCCGCACCAGCCGAGACCAGCCAACCACCAGCTTCTGTCAGAAATGCAGCTGCACCAGTTTATCACCGCCGCAGACAGAACCGCAGACACAGCAGCCCTGTAACTCAGTCCACAACAGAGGGGTACAACTGAAAACACCAAATCACCTGCCTGGCCATTACCACAATCCTTAACCATCACTGCCCTAAAAGCATTCACATGTTAACAGTTATGTAGTACTAGTCAAAAGTTTGGCATGCAACCTTGGAGCAATGCCATAGAAAAACTACTTTCAACTGATGGTTCATAAAAGACTATTTTGTAAATTTTCACATACTATAAAGATTCTATACTTTTCCTAGATCTGCACATTTGGCCAAGAACCAACCTGTATTTTTGATACTTACAGTGCTACATTAACACTGATATAACTTTGTCATAAGAATATCATTGACCATATGACCAGTTGTCATATGCAGTCATGAGTTGTCATGATAGATTTCGTCCATTAATATTACATGTGTCACATTATTGGCACAATACTGGTCATGACAGATACATTAGGATGTCTCATAAACTCATAAACTCATGACGTCAAACATATCTGCAATGGCATCACTATTATATTTTTGGACAAAATCTGTCAGGATAACTCATGACAGTATTGGATATCTACATGTTTGTAGCATGGGAATGTCAATGTACTTCATGATGCCAGATTGAAAAGTCATAGTCATCATCAACTCTCTTCCCCAGTGTAGGGTGGATTCGGCCGCCCAGGCCGACCTCTCGAGATTCTATTCTGCGTTGGTTTAAGGAAGAGCAGAGGCCCCGAAGGGCCGGCTACGAGCGGAGCACCAACACTATCGCTCCCTGGTTCCACGGTAAAGAATGCTACATATTCTCTCCAAAAACTGTGTTAGGGTGCATCAAAACTGCAGAAAAAAACTGTATTAAAAGATAACCATCCAAACTCCTCTATAAAATATGTGCCATGAAATTTGATCATTTCTCACTTGTGAAAAATATCTGTCAAAGAAAAAAAACCTCCTTTACATTTTGACTTTGAAACAACCCTAAAAAGCTGTAAGTTCAGCCACAAAATGTAGATTGTTATGTAGCTGACTATGAAATGAATGACATTATTAAAACAACTAGTAATTATTTGTAATATTAATGTACTAATGTAATTGTAATGTATAGTAAACGATGGTGAAGCTATAGTTAAAGGTTAAACAGCAGGGTAAGGGTTAAGCAGTAGGTGGTTACGTGAGGTAACAGGAGTTTCAGTGGAGTGTATGAGGACAGTAGTTCCTCCAAGAGAGAGCATCACTGATTGAGCTGAAAGAGAGTGACAAAGAGTCAAAGAGTAAAGGGCGAAAGAAACAGACGGCAGAGCACAGGGCCAGCGCACAGAGAGAGAAGGGAGGGAGAAAGAGAGAGGGAGAGGCTGGAGCTCAATAATTCACAGCTTGGGCTTGGTTGATTGGGGTCACAGAGTGTCGCTCCTGATTGGGGGGATGATAAGATTAACGAGTGTCTGAGTGATGCTATTCCACTACGGCAACACGAGAGTGATGCTGGTGTCGAGCCAAAACATCTGTGGTGCCTAGCACAGACAACCCATTCTTGGCTATCACTCTGTATCTCTCTCCTGTCTGTCTTACACTTTCTCTCATGTGCCCTGGGTGTCACTTCTTCACTCTAAATGTGGCTTGCTCTATAATTCTCTCCTTCACACTCCGTCTGTCACAAATCCTTCATTTAAAAAACTAAAGGGATTATTTGACTAACAAAGTCGACAATAATTACAACTGGCCTATCCGTGATCCGCCCACAAAAAAGGGATTCATTTGCTATTGAATCTCAAAGCCAAGGTCGGTTTTGTGTTACCAGTACAGGTAGGGATACAGAGACAGTACAGATAGGAATTCTATGTGATTCCTGCAGTGTTTTCATTACATAATACAGTAAGCCCCCGACATTTGTGGGGGTTATGTTCCAAGAGCACCCGCGAATTGTGAAAAATGCAAATATTTTAATAGTGTAATCCCTAAATATGCCCCCAAATATGCTCCCAAAACAAATTTTCATTTTAAACATTTTAAAAATGTACTGTACGCTTTCTTCGTGTTCTCTCGGCTACTAAAAAATTTATAGGTATATTTTATATGGAAATGTAGCTGAATTTACATTAATATTTGTTATAAAATTAAGCAATTATATTTTTCTTAATAATTTAGTACCAAAATGCCTGAAAAACTATATATTGCCATGAAAAAGCAAAAATAATATATGATATCTGCGGTTTCCATGAATTTGCGGGAGTTTCCACAAATTATTATTATTAGTTCGCTTTTAAGAAAAATCTGCAAATGACTGAAGCAGCGAATTCTGAACTGAATGAGCAGGATTTTACTGTACATAACATTAGTATTAGTTCAGTAGTTATATTTGTATTAGTATATATATTCATATATATGTTTTTTATGCGGCCATCTACATTTATTTGTGACAAACATTTTCAATATTTCAGAAAACATTTAGTATGCATGGAGTTGCAAGGATCATCTTTCTAATCTCTCTTAAATATACAAATATTTAACACTTATAGTGCATGGTTTGTTTGTGGTTTTCTAAGTGAAACTTAACATCCTGTAATATAAAAATGTTATTATATAAATAAAACATATTCCATACCTTGCACAGGTCACATGATATGATTTTTTTTTCTCCTTGTATGTTCCACTCATCAAATAGACAGTAGTTTTGCCTTAAAATATGCAGAAGTGTGTTCTCTGTAGAGATTGTGTACTTGTTTTCGGAAGACGGTACTTTTGCCTATGACTGTATTCACAGAATGCCAAAATCTCATTCAACATAATAAGGACATTTTTGTGTGTGTCAAAGGGCAGTTTTTTTGAAGATCCAATAATCCAAATGTCCTTGTTTACAACCTGCCTAATCTGGATTAGATACAATTCGATGAAGCTTGAAAGCATTTTATTCAGGAAACTGTTATGTAGCGCCTCTACACAATTTCTACAATTTCTCAGTTGGTTAAATGGGACCTTTGCCAGTGCTGTGTGTGTGTGTGTGTGCTCCTTTCCAACCTCACAACAGTTGCCTGGATAGGTCAATTGAATTTTATGTTGAGGTAGTAAAAAAATGTGTGACATAATTAAATGAAGTCTTTACAGTGATTTATTTTTCACTCTCTAACTCTCACTCACTCTCTCTCTCTCTCCCCAACAGGAATCATTTCACGGCAGGAATCGGAGTCTCTGCTGATGAATGCCTCGGAAGGCTCTTTCCTGGTTAGAGTGAGTGAACGAATTTGGGGATACACCCTATCCTACCGCACCGCCTCTGGCTTCAAGCATTTCCTCATCGATGCCTCGGGCGATTACTACAGCTTCCTGGGGGTGGACCAGAACCGCCACGCCACCTTAGCTGACCTCATCGACTTCCACAAGGTCAGCTGTGGTCAGCTTGTCTTCTGCCTCAAACTTTTTCTTGGAACTGAAGCTTGGTCTTGGCTCTCACGCGCTCATGCACACAGTTTACTGAAGCTACACATGCACAGTGGCAGGGAAACACTCGAGGGGTGATGACCACAGAGCTCTAGGGGGATGACTAACACAGACATGGCGAGCACAACTGTCTTTCCATCTGTGTAGCTGACAGCGAGAATTGATTTTGTTGCTAAACAGCGAGCGAGGTTGTCTGTACCTGGGCTGCAGCTGATTTGCCTGCCTGTTTGCTGTGTGTTTTTCCTCAGGAGGAGGTGATAAGCACATCTGGAGGAGAGCTGCTGCAGGACTCTTGCAAACTGAAGGGCTCCTGTCTGGATTATGGGGGGCTTTTTCAGTGAGGCCTTCCCTACTTTTTATATAAGCTGACCTCAAATTGAAAAAAGCACTTAAAAAACCTTACTCATCCAGAAGTTACATTTAAATAGCCATCATGCATATAATTATTCAGAATAGACATGTTTCACGCCTAACGCTCGCTTCTGTAGTTTTGCAATACAGCTACAAAGCCACAGATTTGCTGGTATGTAAGGATTTAACAGTTCCAGTGCAGTATTGCAGTATTCTCAGAATAAAGTGGGCGAGACTTAAGCTACACATGCCCTCACATTCAAATCACTTATAAATTCCAAAAGGGGGGCTTGTCTTTTATTGTGGCTTATTTTTCATAGAGGACTGGCAAGACCAAATCAATCTGAGCTAAATTGACACATGTGGTACATAATTACAGCCCTAGAGAATCAAGACATTTTAACACAAAACTGAAACTGAAAATTTTCTCCATTAAAAATTGCAATGAATGTGAAAAGATGTGTATTGTTATACCATTAATTATGTACTTTCTAGCACCACATGACATTTTGCTTTTTAAAAAGTTTGGGAAATAGCTAAGATCAGTAGTTGCAGTCATCCTCAAATCCTGAAATTTGCCTTTACTATGGTCGATTTCTAGAAATAATTCTCTCATCCAATTTCAACAGGGCCACTGAGTGCCATTCATAGACAACAACCCAAACAAGTCTCTTCATATTCATAACAATAGGCTGGTAATAAATATAGTGTTTTAGACCAGAGCTGTTAGCTAAATAAAAATAAATGCAAATATTGTGATATTAAATGCATTCACTGTTAGATATGCTAGCTACCAAAGAGTAACTAGTCCATCAGAGGCCAAAGCCATTCACCATTTTATTCTGAAGAGGTACTTTATGCTTAGATCATATCACAGGAACATTAAGTGCATGAAGTGAAGAGACTACACTTATTCAGAAGAGAGCATTTAAGGCATCTGCTTTAAATGCTTCTTTTATGTTAATTTTATTTCATTCTTTGTTATATTGGACATCAAATCCAACATACAGAGCAGAGGCACTGAGTAAAGGTTTGAGTGTTAGCCCCCATTAGCATGGTTACAGGTTGCTAAGCTCTGATTAGCTAATCAGTGATAATAGTTTGGTACATTTTGCTCCTTTTCCTCAAGTGATGATTTCGGCAGCTGCTTTATTCTCTGCACAGATGCACCTACTCTGAGTGATTTCTTAACTCATCATGGTTTGAGGTATGTGTGCAAAGAGTAGGTATGTGTTTTTCACAAGGCTAACTAGAGACTGACTGTAAGTTTCTAATACTGGATAACTGCAGACGAATGCCAGATTAAAAAAATAATTCTAAAGTGTTTTAATCAGGTGTTCACTCACTGTATAGATTCTACAAGTTCTACAGGTTTCTTGAATTGTGCTGGGGGTTGGAATTCCATTCTTCCTGAATAAATTCCCTTTTGAAAGTGGTGGTGGACCCGCTCGCCAGTCAGAATCTTCCATAGGTGTTTGTTTGGCTTGATCTCTGGTGAGTGTGGAAGTCATATCAAAGTATTTACATCATTTTCTGTCTCATCATCCTCTATAGCAGGGGTCACCAACATGGTGCCCCCAAGGACCACACGAGTAGCCCACGGACCTGTTCTAAAAATAGCACAACTCACAAATGAGCAGCATCTAACATAAAATCTTATCCTGTTGCTATTCTTCTGTAATCACATTTGCATTTATATAAAACACATTTAAAACGTTTATTATACATGAAGTTTAGATAAGTTTAGGTAAACTCTGTTCTAGTGTATCAAACTGGTAGCCCTTTGTATGGCTCAGTAAGCGTGAAGTAGCTCTCAGTTTCAAAAAGGTTGGTGACCCCTGCTCTATAGTGATCCCTCTTGTCACTCAGTGACTCCTCATGTTGAGGTGGCATTGTCACTGTGGAACATCCCACTCCCATCAGGTTAGAAATGTTTCATCATGGGATAAAGGTGAATAACTTGATTAACACTATTGATTTGCTGTGACCCTTGGCTCTAAAGGGACAAGTGGATCCAAACCTTGTCAGCAAAATGCCTCGCTCAGCACAAAAGAGCCACCAGACCAATCACTGTAAGTGTCTGGCATTCAGGCCAGCAAGGGTCAAGCTTAAGTCAGTTTCTATCAGTTTCTAAAGCAACAGTTGAACAGTCTTTGTGACTGAAGCTCCTGACATCCATGCCCCAATAATAAACCTTTCAGAACTATTTAGATCTTTTCCTCTTGCTATATTGATCCAAAATCAGGGTCAGCACAGGACATACAAGGATGTTATTTTTTAAATTGTATCATGATAAATGCCAGTCTGGAAGCATCTGTTGTTTCTCCACTCATGTATTTATTTACGTATGTATTTATTTATTTAGGTGCATATTAGCCTCGTTGATCCAGTGCAAAACCAAAGCATACATTAGTCAGCAAACATGTTTTGGCTAATTGACTACATTTGGGGTAAAAAACAAAAAAGACTTACAAGTCTGATTTATGGCCAAGGCATTGCCTTAAGCATTGCACATAAGAGCACACTGCCTCGTGGTCCACCACCACACTTCACGCTCATTTTAAAGTAGGTCTCAACCTTTGACAGCAGTCAATGAAAATACTCTTTGTTCTAACGTATTTGGTTACTTAGCTGTACTGAGAATGCAGGGAATGGTGCCTTGTGTGTTGATTAAGCAGAGGATTAACGCAGGATTAGTGAGAAGCAGTGTGTGCAGTAGTCTGTGCCTCAAACACTCTCCCTCCAATGAGCCCAAACCTGCAGCTCCACAAATACCTCCCTCCACCACTCAGACCACTTCCTTCTGCCTGGACTTTCACATCACAGTCCACCTGCTTCCTCCTGCCTCAGTGGCATCCAGACATCCACACACACACACACACACACACACACACACACACACACACCCCCCACACACACACACACACCCAACCACACACACCACACC
>JBBPCY010000109.1:35750901-35773945 GCA_037974405.1 Brachyalestes nurse | reverse complement strand
ATACACACAACACGCACACACACACACACACACACACACACACACACACACACACACACCACACCTCACACACACATCACACATATACCCCCCCACACACATACCACACACACACACACACACACACACACACACACCCACATACCACACACACAAACCCGCGCACACACACGCACACATAAATGGGGGCTCAGATATCTGTGAAGTGCATGGCTGACCTTGCTAAGCTGTGTATTGTTCAAGGGGAAGCAGCTATTTCAGCTAGTAGTGCAGACAAAACCTCGAGAAACACAGCTCACTGGGGGGCTAGAGAAAGCACAATAAGAAGGGGAAAAAACGGTGGGGGGAACAGTCTCACTTTACCCCTGTATTTCCAGCCAAGATAACAGGAATCTTTACAGATGGCTATCAGTTATTGATAAGGCCACTCTGTGTGAGTGGGGGGGAAGTGGTGGAACTGGAACGGAAAAGTAGATACATATCAGCGTACACTATACACAAGGCAGGCATTGACATTCAGCCTGTTGTCACAAGGCAATCATCCAGAGGGCAAAACACTGGCCAAGGTAACCAAACACTGCATAAAATGACCTTTACACAGCTCGGAGGCACTAAACGAACCACAAATGATGACAAATTGCGGCACATTACCATCTTCAAACAATTCATCTCCAAATGAGAAAGAAGGGACTCGGTCGTCTTGTTATTACTCTCTAACATCCCATTTGGTTTCAACAGGGGAATTCATCCAAGAAAATTAATAGAGCCGAACTGTAACAACAAGCACTGATGTTTGTAAAGACCCTGCTCACAATATTGCTCCTAATTAGAAGCAGCTTATCCTCAGAGTCCTGCCCTCAGTGCCAGGCTGAGGATGCATTCATGGAGTGCACTGGGGTGAAGGACAACCCAGAGACAAACAGCCATCTCCACTGACCTGAGATGAAAGTTTGGGCCAGGGCCTGTAGGCATCAGTCTTCAGAGACTCTAGGTCAGACGGAACACAGTCCGTGACCTAGCCACCCTTATCCTAGAACAAGAAGACAAAGCACTGCAGCAGCTTAATTACAAGCATTAATTATACCCATTCGGACAGACACACCTTGTCTAACCTCGAGTGCACACACTCATACAGTACTGCAGTGAATGCAGAGTGCTGAAATTCCCCTAATGACACACCGATTTAGTCTCCAGCATTTGTGAGCTATGGACATTCTCATATCAGAGCAGGAGTGTATGAAATTACAGGGCCCATATTCACTTTCCTGCATTTTTTCCCTGAAGTGCATTTATGACATTTGTGTGGTTTTATCAACCCGAAACACCCACAATTAAGTTTTACATTACATTTTTATATTTTCCGACTTCCCTTTTCCCTTAGAGTTTCACAGGTGCTTTAGTGTGCCTTTAAGTGTAATATATACACTAGTCAGTCATAACATTACACCAACCTGCCCAATATTGTGTAGGTCCCTGGTGTGCCACCAAAACAGCTCTGACCTATCGAGGCATGGACTCCACAAGATCTATGAAGGTGAGCTGTGCAACCTGCAACAGCAGAAGTCGCTAAGTTGCGATGTGGGGCCTCCATGGATCAAAATACTTTGCCCAGCACATCCCACAGATGCTCGATCCGATTGAGATCTGGGGAATTTGGAGTCAACATCGTGAACTTTTTGTCGTACTCCACAAACCTTTTCTGAAAGTGTCCACTACCATCAGGGAATATTATTACCATGAAGGGGTGCACTTAGGGTTGCCAACCATCCTGTATTGTCCGGGACATCCCAAAATATGGGTGATTTTGATTTGTCCCTTCCGGGGCAGCTCCAGTCCCGTATGCCAATCACAGCTCCGTCGGCCAATAATAGACTACTGTAAGCACGGCAAAACGCATGCAATCGTTGCTATGAGACGGTTGTTGGTGTGCGTGTGTGCACTGGCTACTAGTGGTGAGCTCTACACGTGCACCTGCAAGAAAGCAGGGCTGACAACTCTCACGCAATGAGCGTGAGACACACGCATCTCGCATCTAGGCTGCCCATTGTGCACACTCCTCAACAGTAGGTGGCGCACCTAATAATGCAGCAGTCCTCGGCAAATGAAGAAGCACTCCCCCCAGCTCAATGCTCGGCCACACGAAGGTTTTTGGAAAAATTGGCAGCCCTGAGAAAGTGTCCCGCATTTGGGGTTGAGAAAGTTGGCAACCCTAGGTGCACTTGGTCTGAAACAAGATTTAGGTAGATAGTACATGTCAAAGTGACATCCACATGAATGCCAGGACACAAAATTTCTCAGCAGAACATTAGCCTGTCTTCACACTGCCTCAATCAACCTGCCTTCTTCCCATATAGAACAACCTGCCATCTCTTCTCCAGGTAAATTACGTGCATGCACACGACTGTCCACATGATGTAAAAAAAAAAATACATGACTAAGACCAGGCTACTTTTTTTTCTAATGCTACATTGTCCGGGTCTGATGCTCATGTTACTATCTGTGTTTTTGGTGGATGGGGTCAGCATGGGTACTCTGACCAGTCTGCAGTGTTCTGACATCTTTTTATCAAAATTTTGGTGCTTTTGGTGCTCATGTGCTGGTTTGTCCATCTTTAGAACACCCCTGCCATTTGGAGTTGCTCAGTTGTCTAGCCATTACACTTTAGCCCCTGTAGATCCTTTTCTGCTTCTGACACATCAGTTTCACAAACTGACTGTTCCCTTGCTGCCTAACATATCTCACCCCTTAAGAGGTGCCATTGTTACAGGATAATCAATGCGGCTCACTTCAGCAGTCAGTGTTTTTAATGTTGTGGCTGACCAGTGTATATAACTGTCTTCTGTTCTGACTGGCTGGCCTGTATTGTGCGTCATTTAAAAACAATCCAGGCTGAATTATTCCTTATTACATTAACATGAATGGGAAGATATATGTGAACATGATTGTTTTTGTGGCTTCACAAAAACAGTGAATTCAATTTCCTTACATGGAATTTATGAGCTGGGAAATGAATGGTACGTTTTGAAAATGTAGCAAGCTCTTATTTCATCAGTAAAAAGTGATGAAGTGATCTGTTTTTTCATCATGTGGGCCCTTTAATGCAGAAAAAGCCTGCTCAGAGCAGAGGCCAGGTAAGAGACACAGCTGTCAGAAATGGTTATAAACCTAGTCTAAAAGCAAGACGTTCTGTCTTAAAGGAACAGGACAAATGTTGACTAAACATTGCTAGATAAACCACCCGGGTGAAGAGAAAGGCTGGCAGAACAGTGCGCTCTTGACAGATGAGCTGAATTAGAAGCAGCTTGTCCTCAGAGTCCTGCTCCCAGTGCCAGGCTGAAGATGCATTCATAGAGTGCAGTTGCGTTTTAGCTGCAATGTACAATGCCATGCTTGTTGCAACCCTGACTGTCAAGATATTAATAATACAATACTGTGTCCTTGTTCAAAGCTATTCAAATCTGTTGTTTAAACCAAAATAAATATTTTATTTAACATGAAAAACAGACAAAATCTCTCTACTAGTAGGCTATCAGTTTGATTGTACCCAGGGGTGTTTATAGTTATATACAATCTTGGTGGTAGCCTAGAGCAGCACCAGCAGAGGGGGCAACGATTGGGAAGTTTGATTGATTACCCCCCCGATACCCTCTCCTCGAGGGTCGACAAAGGCCCTGGTCAACAAAGTTTGCCTAGAGCACCAGAATGGCCAGAAACCCTACTGGTTGTACTATTAAGTTGTTACTATCTCTTGTTCATGGTGAGCTAAAAATGAGCTAAATATCTAAATGGAGCCACAAATATCATTCAGCCTTTCCAGCTTTTGCTATGATATCGCCCAAGAAAATAACTTTTTTTCTCATTTTCTGGAGTTTAGTGCATTGGCATTACAATGACCTACTAGTAGAGGAATTTAGCCTTCTTGTCTTTCTTTTTTTAATTATTATTCTATTTCTTACAATGTATAGAACATTTCCATTGGAGTTACAGTACATCATATTTTAATAGCACTGGACATTTACATTATTTAAGGCATACAAGTCTTAACCGCCAGGGTTCACTTTATGGCTAGAGATCATTATGGTACTTCCATACCTCGGCAGTTATTTCCGAGTCAAACAAATTCCACAGTGTACCAGAGAATGCTTTCAGAAGAACGTCTGAACTGCAGAAGGCGGCAATCCGTCAAAATCTGATAACAACTTAAACAATTCCACTACAGAGTGGCTCCAAAAGAAGAAAATGAAGTGCCTGACAGGCCAAGGCGAAGCCAAGACAGAAAAACGCAACTCTGATACTGTGCAGAGGACTTGCAGCAGACTGTACTGTACATCTAAGCATTCAAAGACATAAAACACTTCTGTGTAAAGGAGGGACCCACAGAAATACAGAAGAGTATGAAACTTACAGTACAGCAAGAAACTATGAAGTACTTTTCATTAACCACTAAAAACTAAAGTTCCATTCACATCTAAAGTCAGTCAAGCTAGCTGTCCTATATGAAATACCGAATTACTGATATTTCCATTTTTATCAACAAACAAGCTTTGTCAAGTATTCACTGTAAGTGGAACATCCTGGCTAACAACTGCAGCACTTTCCACACAAAAGGGTGGTGGCGGCGGCCTAGTGGGTAGGATATTTCCCTCTGGACCAAGAGGTCATGTGTTCGAATCCTACCTTCAGCTCACCACCACTGGGTCCCCTCCAGGGAGACTGCCCCCTGTAGTTTGGGAATGGAAGTCGCTTTGGATAAAAGCGTCTGATAAATGCCATAAATATAAATATACAAAAAGAAAGTACATGATTCACTACATGATCAGGTGCCAAAGCTGTAACACTCTTTTGCTACTAGATAAACCTATTTTCTCTGGATTAATTGCTCATATGCTCTTATCAGACCTAGGAAAAACCTACCCACATATAACTCATTGTCTTTGGGTCATCACTGACTAAATAGTCTTCCATTGAACAGAGAGACAAGCTTAATAATGGGCCCACTCACTTTATTCTTCATCATAGTTGTGAATGTTTACATAAACAGCATTCACAAAAGCATTTGCATTAGAAAAGCAATGCAACGTCGTGAACAACGTATTAAGCCAACCATGTAGAAATCAGTCAGGAGTTTGCAAACACACATTATCTTTCAGTAAAACTGTCATGTTTAGCATTTAGTTGCAAATGCTTCACATTTGTCAACTGACGGAAATGTATAACAGATTGACATCTTCGTCTCTGCTGTTGATGTTCTGCCAGATCTCTAACAGAGCCACCTTTAGTTCTTGCTTTTTACTTCAGTCATGTCTTCAGTAAGTGAATGGAGTACATAAAAGGGGTCAGGTTAGCTTTGTCAATAAAGAACATTTTGCTTTTTGTCCCTGAAAAATTTCCAAAGCTGCTTTTACAGTGTTTTAGGTCACTGCCCTGCTGCAAGGTGAAGCATCATCCTCTGAGCTTTAAAGCAATTGAAATTGGATCTGAGCAGGAGGATGATTCTATGCTCAAAATTCTCAGATGGTGTACTTTGTCTGCAACAATGTTTAGGCAAGTGGTACATGAGATCCGCATGAGTGAGGTTTCCTAGCAGAACACAGCCACACTGCCGCCACAGGCTTGCCTTCCTTCCATCTTTTCCCCAGGTAAGTGACGCACACACACCCAAATGTGATTCATCAGACCAGGCCACTCTCATCCATTGCACCATTTTCCAGGACAGGGGTGAGCATTGCCCCATATGCAGCACGCTGTGATGCACTGTGCTCTGACACCTTTCTGCAGTTTTGGAGACGCTCTGACCCAGTCATCTAGCCATCACAATTTAGCCAGTCACTCAGATCCTTACGCTTGCCCATTTTTTCTGCTCCCAACACATCAAATTCAAGAAATGACTGTTCACTTTCTGCCTAGTATATCCCACCCTTTGACAGGTGCCATTGTAACAGGATAATCAATGCCTTGCACTTCAACTGCCAGTGGTTTTAATGTTGAGGCTGATTGGTGTATTTCTTAATAGAACTCAGACAATGTGGAATCTCATCTAAGCCACAGTTAACTTCTCACTGTTTGCAACTTCTCAGCCGAGTTATATCTGTGAACACCTTATCAATGGCTGATTTTCTCCCAGATATGGAATAATTGGCTGGGAAAATATTACTGGAATTGCCTCCCGTTCCCTGTCAGCTAAACCTCTTTCGTCTGTCCGTCTCTTCTTCCACCTCACTAATTGTTTGTATTAAACAGTTTGTTCCTGCAAAATTAGTAATGCAGTGGCTTCTACCTAATAGACTAAGCTAATATGTAATCTGTGACCTTTACTGAAAGATGTGATGGCAGTCAGGCAGGCAGCACACTAAAGCTGCTGAACTGATGGAAAGCATGGGCTATTCCAGCCTTTTACCATGAACATCATTTGTTTACACTGACAGCATGATACAGTCATTAACACACAAGCATTATCCATGTAAATTCATCACATAACGTACTTGAGTATCAATCTTGCGATGATGCTAATTTCTCTATCAAGCATGCAGTTCTGCTGGGGCCAAATTTGGCAGTATGTATTTAAGCTTTTAACATGCAAGCAAGTTTTCTATTTTGTACATGTATTATGATTTAAATGAGCTTTAGACCAGTTATAGTCAATCCACAGGTGATACTCAGAGTGACTGGGTGTTCTGTACACAGCAGTGTAGTTATTAGCCCGTCAAAGGACCCTCCGAATTGTTCTTTTCAGAGTCCTTATCAGACAAACGGCAGCTAGAACACCTTATACACCAGAAAATGTTTTACTCTGCTAACTCAGGTCAATGTCAGAAAGCTTCGCTTCAGCTGCCAGAATACGTAAACAAACTTTATAAGAGGTCTATTCTGATTTATCAGCCTGATAATGCTCTGCTTTACTGGCACCGACACTGTTCTTCATCCTGATAAACAGCTTCAGACTTTACGCGTGTCACATTTACAATCAACCCCCATTTCAGTGTGGGCATAAACTAATGACACGAAAGAGGATCTGCATGAAAATGGCTACAATACCTACATGGCATACTGAAAAAAAATCTTTACACCAGATCACACTGATGACTTGTCAAAATGTAAAACTAGTAGTACATTTCTCTTTTTCCATTAAAAACTTTCAAATGGTTTTGGACTACTTTTTAATCCATTTTCTGTCTTCACTAAATTAGGTCATCATTAGGACATTGCAGTAATAGCACTGAACTGCTTCCCATTCCAAAAATGTAAAAGGAAATATCACTGTATGCGCATACACTTGCCTCCAGACATGTTTGCAAAGACGATGTCCTGGAAGACCAGAGATAATCCAGTGACTGCTGCCGCTACTCCTACAGATCTGAGTCAACAGCTAGCAGCTGCAATTTTTAAACCGCCATTTGTCCTAGTGATTAGTGATGGTTATTGATGTAAAAACTCCCTCCATCCTGTCTGACAAAATGCAAACTTATCTCCAAAGAGCCATTATCGGCAGAAACGGACTAATTTTACTTTTATGTAGCCTTCTGAGGAACTTCAAACACTTTTGTCAGAAAAAAAAATATATTGATTTTTTTTTTTTTATTAAAATGAACAAAAACCATTTTGCACGGCACCATACTGATATGACGGGTAGGAATAAGAAAAACAGGAAGTCTATACATTCCTCCACAGTTCAGATTGTCCACTGTGCTTTCAGTCCTGTGCACAGTTAGGCAGTCAGTAGCCGCAAGTGGGCCTTGCATGTGTGGAGGTCGAATTTAAAGAAAGCCTCACGTCTCGCACACGAGCTGGGGTCACTGACTCTAATCAAACAGCCTAACTATGAGCACAGCAAGCCAGGACCCAGCAGATCTGGACCTTCAGTCAAGCGTTCTACACATTCTCAGTCATCCTTGGAAGCTCCCTTTAAACTGGACTTATGTTTTTTCTTCTCCTTCTGTCCCATGGCACGATACACCTTCTTTCGCTCCTCCTTCAGCCTCTTCTGCTTCTCTGTCTCCTCCTTCTCCTTCTGCTTAAGGAAGTCTTTGTGCTTTGCACGCTGCTCTGCTTGGGCAGTCTTGTTTTTGTGGTTGTACACTGTGCTCAGAGCAGTGAGCAATGCTGCCACCTAGCGAAGAAAGAAAATGTTACATAAGGCCATACATCTCCCATAAGGAACTTTAAGTGACTCTGTGGGTCAGACAGCTACTCACTCAATTTTAAATCGTGCTCAGCAGCATGCAGACATGGACAAAACTCCAAAGCTTTTATTTTAATTAACATAAACAACAATTTAATCAACTTTGAGCATAAGCAGCCTTCAGAATATCACTTCACCTAAAAGCATGTATCACAGTTATCCTAGCTCTGAGACTGATTAATTATGGTCCATGAAAATGCCCACAAAATGCCACAGTTGGGTCTTTAGCACAGAACTGCAGACAGCAAGTGCAAATGTATAAAAAAAAACCCTCTGCATATGCAGAGATTTAACCAGTGATTAGAAGAATTCCTGCAGGATTTTAAGTATCTTCAGCATCTGTGCTGCTACTACAAGAAACAACTTAATGAGCTTCGAAGGTGAAATACAGAAAAATCATGGAATAATTTATTGGCATCGTGCCATTTAAATGGCACACAAACAGCAGAAAGTAAAGATGAACCAGCTGAAAATTCCACACCTCCTGTCCTGTAAAAGAACAGGGATTGTTTGAGATATTTCATGGGGATTGGTTCAGAAATTGGCCAGCAAGCTGTCTGCGCTATTTGCCAGGGACAAGGATTAAAGAAATGTGATATTTAGGAAGCTGGCGCTCTGGAGGCATCCTCGGTGGATTAACTTTGGTCTAATGATAGGTATTAGAACTCGTATGAAATGACAGGGAAATGGTATTAAATTCAGTTAGTGATGCGTAAAGTGTATATAAAGATGGGCAAAGTTCAGGGTTAGGCTCTGCTTCTCACCTTCCTCTCGTGGGGCTCCCGGATTACAGCAGGTCTCTGGAGGTCTCGGGGGGTTTTGCCCTTGGCCTGCTGAATTTTGGGCTTGCTCTTGAAGGGCAGGGCCTTCTGCAGCTCTTTGGGGATTTGCAGTGGGTTGAAGTGACGCACCTGCCTCTCCACCGGCTACAGGAATAACAAACAAACCGTTTCTACTCATACTTTTTGTGATGAAAACTGAAATGGTTCAGTATTAACGTGTCTACATGTAATTAATAATGTGAACCTGTCTTTGTATTTAAGGCATTTTATAAGAATCTTTTAGTCTTACCTTGTAGAGAGAGTCCAGGTTAGGTTTGTTCCGGATTCCCAAGTCGTGTTTAAGTTGTCCCACTGTTCTCATGCCTGTCCAGGTGTCTTTCTGACCCGCTGGCATCAGCATAGATGTCACTGGATTATACAGCTGAGGAACCGTCACAGGGTACCAGGAACGCAGGAATACAATATCTACACACACAAAAACAATATGCAAAAAACGTATCTTTAGTAAATACACACACACACACCCCTGTGGTGAAACAATTTTTAAATTAAAGCTTTTTAAACTTAAGTACATTTAAACAATCCTGAGATAATACCAAGAAACATCTTCATACAGGTCACAGAAAGAATGCATTACAGACCTGCCGTAAATACACAAAGCTGCATGAGTGTGCTGATGCACACTTTTCTATGTTCTCTGTTCTACTGAGGGTGGCATCGCAAGTGGTAATAATTTCCCACCATTTTGTGCTGAATGGCTCTTTTGGGAGCTATTACTTCCACCAGCTTTCCTGGTGACTTTGGAAGACAAATAGAAGTCCCTGTGGAGCACCCTGAGACTTTCATGACACAGTTATATGTTGTCTAAATAAAAAAAATAAAAAAAAGGCCACCTGCAGTGAAAAATATCTGAGGCGAGACAAAGCGTGCAAACGCTAAACCAACACAAAGTAGCACAGAGCAATTCTTTACCAAGCAGATAGTACTCACCACTCATAAGGAGCTTGTCCTCAAACGTAGCGCGGAAGGCCCCAGGCGGAGTGCGCAGAGCTTTTTTTATCTGACCTTTGATCCCGCTGACCGTCCGAATGGAGGCGCCCTCGAACTTGGCGACCTCCAGCACAGTGTTAAACATTCCCTGAGAGAGGGGGAAGGAAAGAAGGAAGGATGCAAAAAACATGACATGAATCAGCAAAAGCACTGGTTATTTATTCCCCGGCTCTTCTTCCCAATTTAGTCACATCAGTACAGCACTGCCCACCTTTTAAATGCTGCACGTAACATTTAAACACATGATTATTCACATTTTGGTAGAAGAATGTAAGAAAATGCAGTAGCACCCTGTTTTTCTTTCTCTCACAAAACAGCAATAAAAACACTGTAGAAACATTCCACCTTACCGGCAGCTTTGTGATCGCGATTAAACACAGCCGAAGCCAAGAGAAAGGAGTAGCTACTTTGTATGTGTCAGAGGGATATAAAATAATAGTGCGTTCATAAAATAGCACCGAGTTAAATTCCCTAAGAGACAGGAGGATAAGCCAAACAAATTGATTGGACATGGTTCTGGCCAAAGGTTTTTTTTAAGCCCTGCTTATTTGACATTTAACTTCCTCTCTTTCCCCTCCTAATTTAGCCATGTACAGTGTCCAGTATATCCCATTTCCATTTTCACCCTCTTTATAACAGTTCCTCCAGTCTGGTAAGGAAAAGGCTAGCATATGCCTTCACTGACACATAGAAAGCCTGTCACAGCATCAGCCATCAGCCAGGCAGAATGAAAAGGCCAAGTGCTGACCTCTCTTACACTACTAGTACCAATCAGACAACGAGAACATGCTTAATAACATTCTCGAAAGCTCTTGTGGTCAGAGATGACATATGGCACAGTTTCAACTCGAATCCAAATACTGGGCTTCACGCAGCTATGCAGAGCTTTCAGGAGGAGCAGTTTGTGAGGATGGCCCAAGTATTGGGAAAACTCCACCGGTCCAAAGCCAAAAAGCTGCTGACATTTCAGGAGCAGACTTTCCACACCTATAGAGAATTCCCTGACAGCGCAGCCCAACCTACCTGGATAAAGCAGGTGTTCTTAAAAATCTTGTAAGGGTATCCGATTAGCTTCAGTTTCTTCACGACAGTCACGGATTTGTCCAAGTCCAGGACGACTCCAGTGGCTGCGATGCGGAAATTTGCCTGAGGGAAGCGAAAAGATATCGATTCAGAGAAACTGATGGGGGTGTAGCGGCTGGCGGGGGGGTTTGAAAGGAAACCACAGTGGCTGTCAAACTACAATCCTGGATTGAACTTATGACTGGTATTGCTTGGCTACTTTCGTACTTTATCTATCTCAGTATTAAAGCTCATACCTGAGTCCCTGCAACACTCTGAACAGCCAAGAAGCCAGTCCCCTGAGGTGTGATAGGCCCTGAAAAAAAAAGGGATAGAGAGTGGTGCATCGGAAGGAAAGAAGCAGTGAGAGGGTGAGAAAGGGAGGAGAGAAATGCTGATCTGTCTGGGGACTTATTTTCTTTGGAGAGTTCACTGTAGCTATGCTTACAGTGCAAGTGATGAAATGAAAATCTACTACAAAAATCATAAATCAGCATTTTGCAGCAGAGAGATAAATTCTTTACATAAGTCGATTCACGAGCACAGATGTACAAAGCAATGACATTTCCGGCAACAACTGCCACTGGATTGTGTTTGATATGTTTACAAGTACAGGGGGTCCTCGGGTTACGACACAGTTCCGTTCCTATGACAATGACGTAGACCAAATTTTAGTCGAAACACACCCTAGCTCAGTGGTTCCCAAACTGGGGGGCAGAGGTATTGCAGAGGGGCGCACCAATGGGATAGTCTACGCTCCACTCAAGCACTACTTGCAAAAACAAGGACAAGTTTGTGCACCCAGCCAAGCCTCCAGCAGACACTGACTCTTCATCAGCTGCAAGTTCAAGTGTGAGACTTGAGATGATCCTCATGAGATGATGAAAGTTTTTTTTCTGACTGGGAACTGGTTATTTTTCCCAGCCATTATTGTAGAGGTTTTTTTTGTATTTCAAACAAAGTTCGAATCTGAACCTGTGGAGTCTGAATGGGGGGTTGGGGGGCACGGAGTGGGGCTCATTAATGTTCCTTTCTAGAAAAGGGGGACCCTGAAGAGAAAGTTTGGGAACCACTGCCCTAGCCTAAGTCACTTACCGATCCTAACACAATTGTAAAATCAATCTAGAACATAAAAACACAACTAAGCCACAGAAAAGTCCTTCACTCATACTGCGTATTCTTCCACCAAACTAGTTCAGCCACATAGTCTTTAAGTTTGACAGCGTAAGCCGAAACACTCACGTCTCAATTTTGTTGAATATTTATATGGGAGAGAGCGTCAACTCCTACTGGATCCCCCTGTACTGGATATACCTTTTCCTCTCTATCTGCCTTTCTGACTTTTCTATTACATCATTAAGAACTGACAGAATATATATGAGTCACTTAATATTGGGCTGTTTAGTACTAGAGATATCAGTGAAAATCTAGCTAACCTTAGCAGATCATTCTGGACCAGAAAACTATGAGAGCAAAATTTAAAAAAAGGAATAAAACCAATCCAAACGAATCGAATCCAAGACGTTACACACGCTGTGTGACATCATGTGTTTAGCTGTCTATTTCTTTCTGTGGGGTAGTAGAGTGTAGGTAATTTGAGCACAAGCTTGCCTTTAGAAATATGAGATTGTTATTGGCTAGTGCTCAAACAACATAGACATTAGTATCAGATAACACTGTAATATAAGCCTTATATTGCAGCTAATCACCAGTTAACATTTTCTGAAGACACTGATGCGGAAATGAAGCAACAGCACATGATGTGTATACACAGAGCCATCGTGCTTTTTTTTCTCCCCGCAGGTTTGTTGTAGGAGAGGCGACATGGTGAAAATCCCGTCACAGGACACTAAATTTATGCATAATTGCATTATTTTTCCTGTCAAAACATTTCCACTACACTGCACTTTCCCCACTAAAGTTATGTTACTGAAACAGACAAAGGAGGGAAAAAAAATCATGATCCTGCATGTTGTCTCACCCCAGATGGAGGCACCACAGTGCATGTGTTCAGGCGTGTATTTAAGGAGACGGTGGCGGCCGTTATGGTCCTCAATGTGGTAGAGAGGCATGGTCTGGAAACGCCTCCAGCCCAAAGACAGAATGAGTGGGTCCCGAGTCTTAAGGATACGGTTATGCCAGCGATGTTTCTTCAAACGCATCTATTACCAAACAGAAGGAGAGAGGAGGTCAACTGTATAATGAAAAAGAAAACTAGATGCATTTCTACGAGAAAATGTGATTGCGTGGTTGCTATAAAATCAGGATTTAGAGACACTCAAACATTTTATGGGCAAAAATGTTTTCATTAAAAAAAATCTAGCGATTTTACCACTTTTTATCTCTCCCCATACATAACAGAGGTGACCTGACCACAAAAATCCTATTTTTAAACTAATAAATACTTAATACGCAATCACAATAATGATCCGTTCCCACTGAAAATGGGTTACACCTTGCCACACACACACACACAAAACACACTGGACTTTTCTTTTACGAGTTCCATGCATAAAAGTTTACATTAAAGTCTGAAGCCACGTTCTTAAGCTTACCTGGAGATAGCCTATATTGCCTTCACTGGCTCCTAAAGAACCAAGGATGATGGGATAGTGGGGGTCGAAGTTGGTGACAAACTCACACGGCACGTCAGGAATCTCCACACGCACATACATGCCTGGCCGGAACCCTTCATACTGCACCCGAGTCTCATCATCCATGTCCTCAAACTCAGCCCTGTTCAGCTGCAGACAGACAAAGAAGGCTTCTATAAATCCTATTATATACACAATCCTATTCAAATGTTCAAATTCAATTGGGTAGACCTGCTTTGAAGGGTCCTTATTCTTTTCAGGAACTCATTTTCCAGGATTTTTCACTGACAAATTCTATTATATACACAACAGCAACTGCTCAGGGAACGTCACCTTAAAATGATGCACACCTGCCTGAGCCAGCCCACAAAGAGCTTGTTATGTATCTAATGAGTTGCTGGACTGGGATTGGGAATACACACACACATATATATAATTTTTCAGTCAGTCATCATCTGATATGTCCAACAATATTAAAAGTGAGCATTATATACTGCAAGAAGCCATGTATTGCTTTGCCAAGTGTTCACAGTGATCATGAATTTGTCTAAATGCGAAGCTGTAGCTATTCATTTGTTTACATGCGAAGCTGTAACTACAACAGGTATGAATAGACATTCTAGCTACTAGCAGCCAAATATATGCCAAAAATGCAAGAAAGAATCTTTAAAAATATGCAAATTCAGTAGTTTAATTAATGAAGTGTACACTTTCCAAGTCTCCACATCTGGAAAACTAGGTTTCAGGATGTGGATATCAACTTCATTTTTAAAGCAAGCTTTGTGTAACTTTACAACTTTTTAATTTTTTGTAACAAACTGGGAACATGCAACTAAAATTTTGTTTTTGAATGATGGGCGAGCTAAGGATAATTATAAAATAGAGCAATATAGCATAGAAAATGAAGTTACAATAAAAGCAGGGCTGCACAATATATTGTCTGTTTATTGTTGCTGCAGTATAGATGACTACAATATGCAAATGAGCCACTAACCAATCACTGTATTTTTGACAGAGTGACCAATAACATCTGCAGGTAAGTTACTGGGTGTTGTGATGAACCAAGGTGTTGTAATCCAACAAAAGTCAATTTACTTTCATCAGTCTTTACCCATTAAAGACACTGATTCACCAAGGTGTCCTTAAAGGGCCCAGATTGCACACTTTAGCTATTTTACTCAGAGATAAGTGATGATATGACCCCTTTAGTATATCGAAAGATATTCCAATTGCAATATACAGCAGCAAAATCACCCTACTCATATTTTGTTCATATTGTGCAGCCTTAAATGAAAGTAATATGAAAGTAAACTCTCACCGCAAATAACCGGAAAAAAAGTTACCACAAAACACAAGGAAAGCTGAAGTTTGTTTCCTTTTATGCTTATTTCAAATTTAAAGAACATTCATTCAAATTAGGATCTAATTAAAGATTCGTGGAGCCACTAATCTTTAAAAATGATATCTTGACGTGTGAACCTAAATCAATTCAGCATATTAGTTTGCATTAGAATATTAATTTAGCAGATCATTCTGTTTGTTTTAGGAACGCATGAAAGTAACGCATGAAACAATCTAAATTACTAGCGAATTCCAGCAGATAAATGTCAGTGTCTGACATTAAAGGGTCTGAAGTGAAAGGGTGTGGGTAGAAGTTAGATAAAAATGCTAGTCAGGTGATCTCTGACCTCAGCCTGTTTCTGCATCTCCTCCTTGAGGTCATCAAAGAATGTGGCATCTCCATCATCATATTCTGCATCAAACCTCTCCTTCAGTCTCTTCTTCTTCTCCAAGCGCTTGTTCTTCTGAGCTTCATCATCATCCACCTTTACTAGTGGAGCCTCCTCTTCTTCACTTTCTTCATCCTTGTCATCTTCAGCATCATCTTCCTGCAGTCCACGAGGAAAATGCAATTCAGGCAAAATATGTAGGCTAACATACAAAGGAAAATTAGTAAAAAGATTTTTGGTCTCCTCACCTCAGCTTTATGAACCTCTCCAGTTTCCAAGTCTTCAAAGTCTCCATAGAGCTCATCTGGAATGCCGAAAGACAATTTAATAAAATGCAAAGAAAAGAATCAGTCCAGTTGAGAAAATAGGCTACTTGTTCTCTTACCATCTTCCTTAAGTAGAGTAGAAGCATCTTTGTCTCCCTCCCATTTTCCAGTGACAAAGCAGTCTCTTATGGAAGCTAGCACCTAAAAACACAAAGTTATTAACTACATATGATACATACAGATAGGACTATATGAAAGACAAAAGATACTACAGATCTTTCGTCACATACAGTACTGTGCACAAGTCTTTGGCACCTATGTAAATTGTTAAAAAGGTGTGATAATGTGTTTTCCTGAGAGCAAAGTTAACATTAGAATAAATGCAAACAATCAAGAAAGCGGTAAAAGGTGTCAATATTTGTTTGTTAAAAAAAAAAAAAGGTTGAAACACAGGTTCGGTTCCAGATTCCTCCTCGGTTCCTCCAGCCGTTGTTTGGATTTGTGAAACTCCATCGGCAGCTCATGATTTAATTTAATGAAGGCCTGATCGAGACAAATTTGGAAACTACAAGTAATGGAAACTACAAGTAATACTGGGCTTCCACAAGGAACACACAGTATACTGTACATAAAACCACTATTTGCTTTATACTGTTTGTATTTGTGATTTTTAGTTTTATTTAGTATCTTTAGTACTATTAAGGTAAAAAAAAAACCTGTCACTGCTTATTTAAGCAGTTTTTAAAGACTTTTGCACGGCACAGTAATTACAAACAGTCAAAACACAGTGGGCTTGATGAGGACTGTCTTTTTCTCACCTCTTCCTGGTCCCAGTCACGGCTCCTGTCTGGCTGGAAGCGTGAACAGTCCAGGGCGTCCGCTCTAACCTTCTTACTTTTCTCAGGACGACTAACTCGGAACAGACCACCCAGCTCCTCTTCCTCCTTATCTGCATCCTCTTCCTCCTCCACCACTGAGAAATAAACAGATCAGAGATACAGTCTAACTCCCTGCTGTCAGAGTTTTGGATTTCCTATAGCACATGCAATGGGCCCGATTAATTAACCTGCTCTCTGTTTATTCATTCTAAGGAGATTCATGATATTTCAGACTTATCATTAAATGCATTAGTGTAGGTTTGGAATCATTACTTCAAATAAAAAAACCAGTACGGTCTCAAATAAATGTAATAATATAATCAAATCACTCAAATATGCTAGTCATATGAAATGCCATAAGTTTCAAATAGTCCACTTAAATAAGTTTCAATTAATATCCAGATGGTGATCAAATGATAATAAAATGACAGAATATTTTGGATCATAACTATGCGTTCCTTAAATATTTTATTAGACATATAAATTCTCATCTGTAGTTTTTAATATTTTAACATTTAAACATTAAACTGCTATAATTAGAAATAAAACTATTTTAAGCTAAAGCTCTCCTAAAAGTATTACTGTATAATTATGGATCATCACTTTTAAGGTACCTTAAATATTCCATTACACATACACATTTACTCTCTTCAGTAGTTTAAAATGTTGTAACATATAAACATTAAACTGGTATACCTAAAACTAACACTAACGTTTAAATGCTATTTTTACATACAATGTGACATTACAGTCATTATGAATGAATAGTAGTATAACTAATAAACAAAGATCATCAAAACAAATGCTAACCAGTCTACAGTTCCTGCTCCCTTGTGATATTCTGACTCACCTGTGCCATACACCAGCTTGCGCAGGTTTGGGGCAGCGCGCTGTCGCCTCAAATATGCTTCTGTGGCTTTCTGGGCCAAATCCTCCTTCCACCGCAGTGCTCCTAAGAGACAGGCATAAACAGAAGCAGACGGAAAGAATAAGACTTCATATTAAAACGGTACAGAAACACACATGGAGAAAATACCACAAAACAAGTATTTATGGCACGGTCAATAACAAGCTGGGGGTATCATATGGATCAATAAAAATATTAACATCTGTTTATGTCTGAGCCTCTGGTGTAATCCCATGTCAGCATCTGAAAATGAAAAGCACCTGCCGAAGGAAGTTCATTGATTAAGACTCCTCGAGAACGGCATAAAACCAAAAAATAAAAAATAAAAAATACCTGCAGTGTCAGATCCCAGCTCTGCTTCCTCCTCAGCCTCCATCTTCTCCTCTTCATCAGCAGGGGACGACTTTGGCTTTGCCGTCTCTTTTCTAGGTGCTTCAGTGTTAACTTGTTTCTCGTTTTCATCTTCCTCAGTCTCCTCTTCATCCTCACCCTCCTCTTCATTTTCATCCTCCTCCTCTTCATCTTCGTCTTCGTCACTTCCAGCATCCTCTTCTGAGCAGTGTCCAGAGTCTGGAGGTGCTGAGCCCTTCCTGTCCTTATGCTCCTCCGTCTCCTCCCCTTCTTCATCCTCATCCTCCTCATCTGACTCCTCTTCCTCAGCTCCTCCTTCATCATCCTCGCTCTTCTCCAGCTCGTCCTCACTATCTGCAAACGCAGGCATCTCAAACGCCGCTTCACTCTTCTTTCCCCTCTCCTCCAGCTTCTGCCTCTTTATAGGGGGTTCTGGCTCCTTCACTCCTGTCCTCTCCACTTCCACCTCCTTGTCCTGTTTAATCTCTTCCTCTCCCTCCTCTTGTTCTTCTTCACTCTCCATCTCCTCATCATCCTCTTCTTCTGATTCCTCCTCATCACTTCCCTCGCTAGCGTCGTCCTCTTCCTCAGTGAAGACAGCTTTCCGTCTCTCCCTCTGAGTTTCGGGGTCCCAAACTAGGCTCTCCACAGGGCCTTCTTTCCCACTGTGGAAGGAACACAAAACACAACAGTCAATAAAAGAAAAACCTCTTCTGGCAATATAAATAAATTACACGTTAAATTACACGTTACACTGGAACCACTTCAACTTCAACTTCATCTAGAGGCCTTTTAATCATGAATGAATTGTCTTTGACAGAATATCATCTATTAGTGGATTTTGAATGTTTGTAGTAGTCATTGCTAATGTTTAGAACCACACATTGCTATTTATGAACGAGAAAAAAGTCCCAGTGTAAAATTAAACTTCTCCACCATGACGTGCCATTAAGACAACTAATGCTAATTAGCCATAGAGACTTTTTACAAATAAAAATTCTCTTGAGGAATGTTAAAAGGAAAACGAAAGATAAGGTTAAATGTATTATCTTAAAATGATTTATTATTTAATCCATTTATTCACATTCACTCATTTTGTTTAGTTGAACTGATTGACTAAAGAAGGTGAATTGGAACACAGCTCACTGTTAAATTGGAATCTAAAAAGTACGAGCAATTCCCTCAGGGATCAATAAAGTTTTCTGATTCTGATTCAATTCATCTCTCCCTCTCACAAACACAAACAAATGCAAGTGTCTGTGCGACTTGTCGGGTACATTCAGGATTTCCAATGACTGAACTCCCCGCAGAACCCAAACAACATACTTTTATGAACATTGGAAATAAATTATTGCTGATGAGATGATGTGTATTTTTAGGTGTCAACAGAGGATTTCTTTCTTTTTTTCCTGAGTCTTTGATGAGTCATAGGGCTCTGGATCACCTGCTATATTTGCTCCAACACAGCAAGAAGCCCCAGACCAAAACACACAGTTTGTGTATGATGTCTCTAGAGAATAAAACAGATCTAATAATAGGATGAAGTGAGAATTCGGGGTTGTTTGTTCCATCTGGATTGCTTTGAATCGCTTTGATGACACCACAAATGTCACAGAGGCTAAATCCTGTGTATTGTCTCGTAATGTGCGCTATGTTTGTAAATATTTGTCCTTTTTTCCAGATCATGGTCTAGTTTGTTTTAGGTCTTGTCATGTTGGGTTTATCAGGATGTCAGTTTAAATGCACGCAGCAAACTAAACAGATTGAAATTTCAAAGCTTGGACTTCAAATGTTTGGACCCACCAAACACTAATGTACATTTTTCACATACAGACTTTGCATGTGTGTGTAAATTATGAGATTACATAATAAAGCATAATAAGGTGGCAGGACTACCAGTGGCACCACATAAGCAAAAGTACCACCCCCACTTGGTGAAGGGGATAAATGCAGAGAAAGAATTTGTTCACACTGTGGTGTGTTCATGTGTGACTACAAGGGGCCTCTTCACTTAACTTTACATCTGGGTCATTTTGAGAAGACCCCTCAAAGCCAGAGTGGAACATTTGCATAAGGCCACAGTTTTGAAGCAAAACTGTTACTCTTGCAATCTTATGGTCCACCATTTTGAAAGCTCTGGAATCTCACCTGCTGTCCTGCACTTCCTCTGGAGTCAGCCCGGCACTTCCCGTGAACAGTGAGACTTTGCTAGCAGCCATCTTTGAATCTAAGGTAGTGTGTGTGCCCATAAGCGACTGCACCAGCTCAGTGGTGGGACGCACCTCCTCCTAAAACAGAAAATCAGATCCAGCTCTTCAGGATAACAATTCATTACAATGCCTAAATACACATGTCCCATGCATCTCAAGACAAATTAATCACTGATATAATTACACAAGTACGTAAAAAGGCCAATGGTACTGACCTGTTGCTTTTTGACGTGACTTCCAGGCATGTCAATGTACACTGCATCCTTATCATATACCAGACCTCCAACCCCAGCCATGGGAGCGTACAGCAGCCTCTCTTTCTCATTCAAAGCTCTCTTCTTCAGCACATCCGGCAGCGGACAGGGGTCAGGAAGGAAGCTGATCTCCGCTACAGAGAAGTCCCCCACACCTGCAGAAGGGAGTCTCTGTAAATTACTCTATCCCATCACAGGTAAATAATAAGACACTTTTGACTCTGGGGTCCTCAATCCATCCAATCCCCTGATCTTACCTGGAATGTGAACCTGGCCCTTGTTCTTCAGGAATGTTCCTCGTAGGTAGCCATACAGAGATACGGTTCTGTCACATTTAGGATCTCGTCTAACGGCTTCTGGATCCGTCAGGTCTTCCATTCTGAGATACAGAGGAGACTGTCATCAGTCGGCATTAATTAATGTTCATCTATTAAGGTTTAACATTTGGCGTATCATTAGAAATTGGAAAAAGAAGGTTATGCAGCAGCTTTATATAAATTCTGTAGTTCAGGTGTTTCCAATTTTTCACAACCCATACAACTGACAAGAACGCTTCCATGGCCCACAAGAGTACGTAACCAAACCAAATAGTTTAAAATACAAATATATAATTAAATAACACAATCACCGTAACCTCTCAGATTTTGCTTGACATCAGCAAATACACTAAAACATTCTGCTTACAGACAACCATATAATGCATTATTTATTTTCAATAAAAGGTAAACAATTTACATTGACTTAAGTAGGAAATGTAAAAAATAAGTAGCTGTCAATTACATTAATCAAGCATTTTGTCAGACAGATCAATAAGCCTGTTTTATTTTTGCAAACAACACAGTGCTATAATTTTCATATTTAATACTCTTTGATTCAATGTCTGTAATGTAATATGATAATGTTTTGCAATTAATCAAAAAAAATTAAGAGTGATAATTTCTCAATGGTTTAATGAAATTTTGCCAGTTCATTGAAGCTTGTGAATTTTACAACAGTCATTAAAAATGTCAGAATTAGTAGGTAGTGAAAGCATGGTCAGTTATAACGTTCGTCACATACTCACCGGTCAGCCACCAGATAAGGGTGGGAGGTCTGCCACACCAGGGGCCTGAACTTCATGACTGAAATAAATCGCCCAAGATTCTTCACTTCCCGTGTCTGGTACTCCCCGAACACCATCCCTGATAGGTAAAACAGCTTGGCTCCCTTTCAGATAAAACAAAGACGATTATCTAAAGTTATAAACAAATTAGCTCTCTGGCGGTTTGGATTCTAGATGGTTACGTTTCAACTTAGACGCAGTTTTACCTGGTAGACTTCAGTCCAGAATCGATGTTTTAGGCGTTTTTTGGTTTTATTGAGTGACTTTGTGTTCTTGAAGGAGTCCAAATGTGTGAGAATCCCCATAACGCGTGGGAAACCATGGACCTGACAGATGTTGAGGAACTCAAATGTCTCCATTTCAAACCCAAAACTAGCATCTATTAACATGAGAACCTGGTAAAAAGGAAAAATACATATATAGTCCATGTCTTACAGAGGATCTGATAATGTAATTTAATATTATGAAATATGTAATATGTATGTAATATGATGATAATGTCATGTAATATGTAAACTACACTCACCAGATCTGCAACCTTTGCTAAATCTATCATTGTGTTGATGTCATTGTTACACTCAATGAAGGTCAGTCGTCGTTTCTTCCCTGCAGGCAAGTGAGAGAGAGATTCATTTAGCGAGTTTAAAATATGTATTATTCATACAGCATAAACAATTAGTGAATAAAAGCCTTATATAAATAAGTGAACATAATCCATTAACTCACCAGACACTATAGTTACAGGGCCACAGATGTTGGTGAGCTTCTGCCGTGTGTAGTTTTTGATCAAGCAGCGGATAAGTGTGCTCTTGCCCACTTTTGGGGGCCCCATAACAACCACTACAATAGGTGGGGGCTCAAGAGGTGTGCGGTCCACCAGTGGAATATGATGCTTCTTAGTCTTAATATCTTGAGTTCTAAGATGACATGAAAGCGGGATTATGTTACAAAGAGGCTCAATACAAAATAAATTCTTATTCAAAATGAAATCTAGCATTCTTGAGGTCCAAAAGTAACTGGAGTTAGCAGTTTCACAGCATCATTAATTCACACACACAAATGTCACACAAATGCGTATAAAAACAAAAAGGTTTAACGTTGATTCTGGATATAGTCTGAACATTACAGCCTGGTGCTCTTAACATTTCAAATGCAGGAAAGCAGCCCATCAGGAAATTCCACTTATCCACTTATAAATAAGAATAAATATTATGATGAATGATGAAGCTGCTTTGTGACAATGATCATTGTGAAAAGCGCTATATAAATAAAACTGAATTGACTTGAACTTCATGTTATGTTTTCTTATTCAGCAAATAAATAGAAACGCTCTAAAGGAGAATGACACCATATTTAAGTGTGTTCTCTGTAGAGGATGTGTCCAGCATAGGGAGGCTCCGATCAGGATTTTTGCCACCGATACCAAGTGCCGATTTTTTGTCATGGTGATCGGCCGATACCAATGCCGATTCTGATGCTTCAGGTTTATATAACTGAAATGTAAGCTCTCTGATCACCATTAACTTTTTTTTTCATTTCCAGATAAAGTAATACTATAAATGTTGTTATATTTTTGTTATATTTTCACAGTAACATATCTATTGTAACTATTGTTTTAACAGAGTACTAAATAATCACAAAGAAGTATTTATTATATAGTGAACATTTTAATATGCCTT